>JAJPUD010000493.1:646375-658014 GCA_023553655.1 Myrmecobius fasciatus
CCAAGTTTTCCTGACTGTCAGAGCTGAGAAGGAGAGAATTCTGAGGTGGAGAGATTTTGGAGGCCTCTGACTCAAAAATGAGAATGTGATTTTTCCTCCCTTTAAAGGAAACATTTTTTTCCCCTTCTCCCAAGGAATTCAGACCTCGAAGCTGATGTCTGGAGAACAATGGGCTGAGTGTTACTGACTCCAAGACACCAGTCTGGGAGCTGCCTGGGACTGAAGGAGCATCATGAATCACTGTGACATTTGAACAAGTACCTTGGACAAAGGAGCCAGGCTGGAAGAGCACCCTCAGCTTCTGTAGCAGCCTCCGGTCCATTCTCCATCCTCCCCTTGCTTTGCAGGTAAATGGATGACACGAGATCAAGCCAGGGCTGACGCTGGATGGACTTTTTGGTTCAGTGGATGTGAGTACCCAAAATGCCCTGGGGAGGGCCTATTCCCCAAGAGCCAATTTGATGAGTGAATGCTTTCTCAGTTTCTCTCAGGGAGGAAGGTCATTTGATGACCCCAAGTTTTTCAAGTTAGAGTATTTTCATAATGAGAGGAAACAATGAGATATAGGTATCATTGCTAGTGATGCAAGGAGCCGCTTTTGGCTGCAAATAGCTAGATATACATCGTCGGGTCACAGGATCAGGCATCTAAAGCTGAAGAATCCAATCCCCTCATTTTACAGATAAGGAAACTGAGGCACAGAGGGGTCATGGGATCATTGCCAGGGACCTTAGAGGTCATGGATTCCAATCTGCTCATTTTACAGATGAGGAAACTGAGATCCAGACTAGTTAGATGACTTGTCCAAGATCACAGTTAGGAAGCATCTGAAGTTGCATTTGAACTCTGGTCCTCCTGACTTCTGGCCCAGTGCCCTATCTGCTATACCATTCTGAAAGCTCCTGGAGGACAGAGCTGGCCTTTGCTTTTTTGGTATTCCCAGGACTTAGTAACATGACTAGCTCATGACAAGTGCTTCATCTATGCTTATGCTTGTTGATTGATGTGACTGAGGAGAATTTTAACAGAGAGACATTGAGTCATAGGGAAGACTATGGGTTTGGAATCAGTAAAGCTGTGAGTTCTAATCCTGCCTTGACACTAGCTATGACTATGGACAAGTCAGGTGACTTACATGAGATAATTTCTTCACTTTCACAATCAAGATAATTGTACATGTAGGACTGACATCATGGGGTTGTTGTGAAGATCTATTGAATGACATAATGTATTTATTTTTTTTTAGAATCCTTTAAAAATGTATTAATTACTTTTATATCCTTTTCCTTTCCAAATCTACCTTTCTTCTTTCTCTACTCAGAAAGCTCTCCAGATCTTATAAAAATAAAATAAAATATAATAATACATTATTACTAATAGTATATTGATATAATATAATAACAATAAATAATAAAATTGATTAATTAAAAAGGAAAATAGGGTTGTTGTGAAGATTAAATGATATAATGTATTTTTTAGAATTCCTTTAAAATATTGATTACTTTTATATCCCTTTCCTTTCCAAATCTCCTTTTTCTCTTCCCCTATGCAGAAAACCAGATCTTGTAAAAATAAAAATTTAAATTTTTAAATTTAAAAAGAAAAAAAAATTAAGTCCATCAGAAACAACAATACCGCACCTAAGTCTGACATGACAGTACATGTAACACCCTTGATGCCTCTGCCTCTGGAAAAAAGGGCAAGAGATGCCAAACAATCTAATTTCTGCAAAGCAGAACCAGTTGTAAACCATAACATGCCACCTGAATATCAGAATTTTATCATCTGGACCAATCCATGTACATGTCTTCTCCCCCACAGGAGTGTAAACTCCTTGAAGGCACAGGTTATTGTTGCCTTTCTTTATATTTTCAGTATTTAGAACAGGACTGGGCAAACAATAAGTGTTTAATAAATGCTTATTAATGGAATGGAAACTTATCTCATTAATACTCTGATAGATTTGCTTGGAGTTCCAAGAAGGGAAATACTTTACCTTGTGGCTGATTAGCCTGTGTGAAGGCAAGGTAGGACTCGAATCAAAGTCTTCTGAAAGTCAGGGCTACATCCGCTCCTGTCTTGTGTTCTGTCTCATTGCGGCAAGGATGGTTTCTGCCCCTCTTGATGAAGAAGAACTCCATTCTTGCAGGTTTAAAGTTGCTTAGAGTACTGTGGACCTGTGTTGGATGCTCCTGTCTAGGCCCGGGATGGGAGCTCCCATTTGGCTCTGCCTACTGGGATGGACCTGACTTGTGTAGGCCTGATAGCCACTGTGTGGGGGCTCTGGAACAGAACCACCCCTGCCCAACTGGACCAGCGTACTTTCATCAAATATTCTCAGAATCCCCCGGGTGCCGGCCCTATCCCACCTTGTGGCTTCTCTAAATACCTGGTTATAGAAACAGCTGCACACCCTTCAGCTCACTGCAGCAGTATTAGCAAGGTGGGAACATACAGGGGACATTTCTCCTTGCAGTTAGTGGGCACCCTTTGTGCTCGCTTCTCCCTTTCCTTCTTACCTTGCTCTGTTCTCCCCCATATATTAACCGAGTCCTCATTCGTTGACAGTAGAGGTTCTTCTGGTGTCATTTCAGAGGACATATGAACTCGAATGAGAAAACAAAAATGAAATCTTCATTTTTACTCATCTCTATGGATGTGTATTTCCTCCAATTATTAAAAAACAGGGAGCTTACGTGAGGTCCATGGACTCTCCCAGTCTGCCAAAGACAGGTTAAGAACCCCTGATCTGTGGAGAATGGCTTCATCCATCTGGGAACTGTCTCAGGGCAAGCCTTGATCTCGCCCAGGATATATGTGGGAGCACACATGTCTCCTTAGACAGACCATATCTACCTTGTGTTCACATGGCGCATTGTGGCTTACAATGACCTTTTATGAGTGTTATTTCATTGGATCCTTGGTTGTGGGCAAGGCAGTGTTCCCATTTGGCATGCTTATCACATTTGCGAATGACATAAAACTGGGAAAGAGAACTAACATTCTGTCATAGAGCAGAACTGAGATCCAAAAAGATCTTTTTTAACACTCAAATAATGGGGTGGATCTGGTAAAATGAAATTTAATAGGGAGAAATGTAAAGCCCTACGTTTAGTTCATGGCCATTAGGAGACTCAAAGGAGGTTTTTACAAAAGACTCCAGACCCTTAATAAATGAAACAAGAAGCTTCCATTCCAGCATGTTTTTAACTAGCATAAGGGAAGAATTAAGGCCTAAATGGAGACAGCCCGTGGGCCAGAGCAAGAGAAGACAAAAGCCAGAGGAGTTCAGGCTCACTCCTTTCCCTTGAGTCCCCCCAAGTCTGCCTTGAGGAGAACAAAAGAAGGCTGGTCTTTTGCTCCTTCACTCACTCACCTCTCTCCAAGAGGGATGTTGGAGTAGAATTATATTTCTTTGCCTCCTCAACTATCTCAACAACTGCATATGATTTTTAGATGTTTGAACCAAAAAAACACTTCCTTGGTCACTCTTAAAGAGCAGGAAAGTCCTCAACTTACACATAGCCCCTTCCCACCAAACTCTGGTTATATAAAATAATAGTAATAGTGAGTAAATGCATTTGAACGAACATAAAACCACGAAGAGAAACTGAAGAGATTCTATAGATTATAATATGGCAGAAAGTACACAAAAATGAATGAGGTCTTTGTTAGAAGTGAGATGGGATCTTAGTTCAAAGAGAGAAGCCCCAGTCTCACCCAAGGGGAAAGTACCAATCATCTCCAGGGAGGCAAGCCAGAAGTCAGGGATGGGTTGAGGAGATGGCTTCCCCTGCATTTCTGCAGCATCTAAAGTCTTTTAAAGCTTCTCTCTCCCAAGAGGGTGTCAGATCCCATGAAGCCCTCTCCCAAGGAGCTCATGCATCAACGCTATCCCTTAAGCAGATACATAGGAGCATCAGTGCTGAATGAGTGTCTTCTTCACTAAGATTTTTCAGCTCCTTTTCCATCTGGAGAAGCTCCAAAATGCCCCCGGTTTAGTTACAAAACAGTTGAAAAAATGAGGTTAGAGAAGACTGATGAAGAATATAATAGTTGCCTTCAACTAGAGTGTTAGGTGGTAGAGAGAACACACTTATTTTTTTTAATTAAAGCTTTTTATTTACAAAACATATGCATGGGTAATTTTTCAACATTGACCCTTATAAAACTTTCTGTTCCAAATTTTCCCCTTCTTCCCCTCATCCCCTCCCCTAGATGGCAGATAGTCCAATACATGTTAAATATGTTAAAATACATGATAAATGGGGCAGCTAGGTGGCGCAGTTGTTAGAGCACCAGCCCTGAAGTCAGGAGGACCTGAGTTCAAATTTGGTCTCAGACACTTCCTAGCTGTGTGACCCTGGGCAAGTCACTTAACCCCAATTGCCTCAGCAAAAAGGAAAAAAAAATATATGATAAATCCAATATATGTATACAAATTTATAGTTATCTTGCTGCACAAGAAAAATCGGATCAAGAAGGGAAAAAAACTGAGAAAAAACAAAATGTAAGCAAACAACAACAGAAAGAATAAAAATGCTATGTGTGGTCCACACTCAGTTCCCACAGTCCTCTCTCTGGAGTAGACTTATTTTTTTTTTTGATCCCAAAGGAGAGAATTAAGAACAATCATCAAAAGGGGCAGATTTTGGCTTTATATAAGTGTAATTTGGGTAGCAGGTAGGTAGCATAGTAGATAGAGTATATAGAGTGCTGGGCCTGAAGTCAAGAAAACTCATTTTCATGAATTGAAACCTAGCCTCAAATACTTATCAGCTGTGTAACCTGGGCAAGTTACTTCTCCCTGTTTCCCTCAGTTTCTTCATCTGTAAAATGAGCTGGAGAAAGAAATGGCAAACCATTCCAGTATCTAGCTATGTGTCCTTGCTCAAATCATTTCATCCTGTTTCCCCCAGTTTCCCCATCTGTAAAATGTGTTGGAGAAGAAAATGGCAAACCATTCTAGTATCTATTTGTGTGACCATGCTCAAGTCACTTCCTCCTGTTTCCCTCAGTTTCCCCATCTGCAAAATGAGCTGGAAAAGGAAATGCCAAACTCCTCCAGTATCTCTGTCAAGAAAATCCCAAATGGGGCCACAAAGAATCGGACACAACTAACAACAATGTAGACAACTGAAGGACATAGAATCGGAGAGAAAGTGATGGTTCAAGGTCACTCAGGAAATGAGTGGCAGAATCAGGATTTGAACCCATTCTCTGCTTTGTCCCAAAGTGCTTTTAAGTGATTTTGAGGCAAGACCTTCCCTTTATCCCTCCCTCCCTCCTTCCATTCTCTTCCTGAAAAGAGGCCTCTGCAAAGCAAAATGTGACAATGGTGCTAAGTGTCGAATAAATCATCCTAGGAGATTAAAATGAGCAGCAAAGCTGGAGTCAGATCCATTACAGGCAAGCCCACAAATCTGAATACCTTTGAGAAATAACTGCATTTGAGGAATGGAGGACTCAGGGCGGGATGCCCAGGGAAATACAGAAAGCCATGAGAGAAAGAGTGAGCGTATGAGATCGATAAATCAAAAGAATAATTTGACACAAGAGGTAGTGTGTAATTAGAAGCACCTGAGAAATTGATAACCAAAGACAAGATGGAAGATGGTGAAAGAAATGAGAGGCAGAAAGGTGGAGTCGAGACTCAGGCATCAGCTGGCTTGGAGAATCCCACGGTTTACTTCCCTCCCAGGTTGGATTGGTCTTTCTCTCCAAAGTCAGTTTTCTCCCTTTTCCCAATCTCCTTTCCTCTCCCCCTCCAGTCATTGAATGCACAGAGGAAGCAAGTGAATTCACATATTATCTTAAGGAAAATGTAATTAGGAAACCAAGTCTACAACAGATGTGGAATAAAGAACATAATAAGGTCAGATTTTTTATTTATTTATTTTTTGCTGAGGCAATTGACTAGCTCAGGGTCACACAGGAAGTGTGTGTCACATTTGAACTCAGGTCCTCCTGACTTCAGGTATGGTGCTTTATCCATTGCTCCATTTAGCTGCCCTCAAAATCAGATTTTTTTAAACAAATTATAGGGAAAAGAACCTTGGATTTCAAAATGGTAAAAATGGATTCTAGTCACAGCCATGGTCAGTCGCTAGATCTGTGACATTCAGCCAAACATTTAATTTCTCTAGGCTTCTGCTTCCTCTTCTATTAAAAGTTAGGAACTGGATCTGCAATTTCATTGGTAAAGGGAACTCCCATATGATCAAAACTCCTTCACCAATCCAGGTCAGCATCTCAACCTTAGAGAGCTGCCTAGAAGAGGGAGTAGTTAAATTTCTTACCTAGGAACACTCAGCCACTAAGTAGGATTTGACCCCAAGTTTTCCTGGATTCAATGTCAATTTTTCTCTGTATGCCATGCTGCCTTTTATAGTAACTACTTCATCATTCCCACGGGGCTTTTAGGAAGAAGAAATAGGTAATGTGGATGGAAGTGCTTTGTGAGCCACAAATATAAGCTACATTTATACTTGCCCAATTTTCCTATTGCACGGACTCTGATTTTGTCTATCTACCTGTCTGTCTCACTCATCACTCTGCCGTAGAATAGCCTGGCAGAATCTGCGCTTAAAGACCCAAGCCAATACCTGCTCAGCATTTGAGACTCTTCCAAACATCTGTAAACTGGTGGTTGGAATATTGGGTCGACAATCTTGCCAGAAAGCACCAAACACAGAAACAGAAACTCTAATACCAAGGAAGCCTCTCAGCAGCCCTCCAATTATTAGATCATAGACCTGAAACTAAAAGAGGCCATTGAATCCAACACCTTCATTTTTCAGAGGGGGAAACTGAGACCAGGCTCACTCATGGTCACCAGGAAGTCAGTGATAGAGCTGGGATTTGGCTCTTGAGTACCCATTTAGGTATTTTTCTCTTTGCATTTTCAAGCTTCTGAGCAGGACCTATGGCCTGAGTGGAACATAACACAGTGGGCAATACTACCTCCTTCATTCTGGACACCAGGGATAGTGTGGTGTATTGGGCAGTGTCAGCTTGGGACACAGGAAAACCTGGGTTCAAGCTCTGCCACTAACACAAGCTAGCTGTATGGTTCTGCACAAGCTGTGGATCCTCTCACAGATCTTAGGCAAGGCTAAAAGATCTCCAAGACACACTTTTAAGTTTAACCCGAATTATTAATATTTTCTTCATCACTTTCTTCAGCCTATAAATCAAGCCCTAATTTGTAGCATTGCTGGTTTTTGAAGAATTAATGCTAATACTGAAAATTTAACAAGAATCTAGCATTGCTGCCATAGTCCCTCAGAAGAAGGTGGAGATAGTTTCCCTGCCTGGGAGCTTCCATACAAAAGAAATCACAAGTCCAAAACCTGATCTATTCTTGATGCTATGGTTGCTATAGTCAACATTCCTTCCTTCCTTCCTTCCTTCCTCTTTTCTTTCTTCCTTCTTTCCCTTCTTCTCTCTCTCCCTCTTTCCCTCCCTCCCTCCTTTCCTTCCTCCCTCCCTTCCTTCTTTCTTCCTTCATTCTTTCCTTCCTTCGTTCACTTGTTCACTCATTCATTCCTTCCTTCCCACTTTCCCTCCTCTCCCTTTCTCCTTCCTTCCTTCCTTCCTTCCTTCCTTCCTTCCTTCCTTCCTTCCTTCCTTCCTTCCTTCCTTCCTTCCTTCCTTCCTTCCTTCCTTCCTCCCTCCCTCCCTCCCTCCTTTCCCTCTCTCTTCACAGCCATCTTTTATAAATCAGGACTCTCCTGTCTTTTCACATTGTTTTCCTTCTTCAAGTTATTGTGATCCTTCCGTCAGTTGTTCTGCTAACTGCAAAGAGCAGACATTTTCTCTTATGTAGCTTTTAGACATTTCTCACCCCACCCCTTCCACCCATCCCATGAATTCTTGTAAATTAAATTCCTAGAGTAATTCCACCATTTTTTAAAAAAAAAAAGCATCTTGTAATAGACGATAGGGATTATTGAAAGGTGCATGGGTAAAACAATAATTTTTGTCTTCATTGATGCTCTCAGGGGGTTTAAAGCTTCTTCCTCCTTTTCTGCTGAGGCAATTGTGGTTAAGTGACTTGCCCAGGGTCACACAGCCAGAAGGTATTGAGTGACTGAGGCCAGATTTGAACTCAGGTCCTCCTGACTTCAGAGCTTGTGCTCTATCCATTACACCAACTAGCTGCCCCAAACCCCTTTCTCTTGCCTAAACCTATGTTTGCTATAATTCTTCCTCCTCCCCTTCCTCTTTTATACTGGGTCAGCTGTTCATCAGGAGTGCTGAGCTTCAGGTATAAGGATGTATCAGAACACCAACTTTATCTGGGTAGAGGATTTCAGGTACCAAAGAGTAGATGGAATTCAAAAATAAATCTCTTCCTCAGATCTGGATACCTCTTCTTAGCTATAGGAGGCTAGTCTGTTCTTACCTGAAGTCTACATCCTTCTAATTGTTTGAGAATCTCAAGTATTACTTTCCTGTTTCCCCAGTGGCTAGAGTTCTGCCTCCCTAAAGTACCTCATTTATGTTGTGTCCAACTTTTTGGGACCCCATTTGGGGTTTTCTTGACAAAAATATTGCATTAACTGGTCATTTCATTCTCCATCTAATTTTTCAGTTAAGGAAACTGAAGCACAATGACAATTAGTAAGAATCTGAAATGAGCTTTGAACTAAAAATCTTTCTGATTCCAGACCCGGCACTATCGCTATGGTGCCACCTAATGGCCAAATTCTTTCTCTAAAGAAGTATATATATATATATGTATTTCTATACCCTCTCTATATAGAAATTAGAGAATCAGTACAAAACAAATACCTACACCCTGTTTCCCCTTATAAAATGGAAGGTCCTTGAAGACAGGTAATGTTTCACTCTGGTCTTTGCATCTCCAGGGGCTAGAATGTAGTAGGTGCTTGATGAATGTAGACTGATGGATTGAAATGATGGTTTGATTTCACCCTGCTTCTATTCCTGGTCCAGACTGAGTGGGTTCTTAGACCAACTTCCCATCACTATAATTTCATAGATTTAGAGTTAAAAAGAATCTTAGAGATCATTTTAGTCCAACCTCTTTATTTTATAGATGAGGAAATGAAATCCAGAGATTGACTGTGTTGCTCCAGGACACACAGGTAGTAAGTAGAACCATTGAGATTTAAGCACCAGGTCCTTTGATTCTGGGCTCTAATCCCTGCGTGACCTGGGACAAATCAATTTACCTCCGAGCCTCAGCTCCCTCATCTCAAAAATTACAGGACTTTGTTTATCTCATAGAATTGTTGTGAGGATCAAGTGAGATGATGTATACAGGACAGTAAATAAGTGGAAGAATAGATCTATGCAGCTGTTGCTTAATATTGGCCATGACCAGGAGAATAAGGGAACCAGGAACCAAAAATTTTGTGAAGCTGGATGGCCTTTTCACCTTCAAATACTTCAAGGCAACCAGAGCACAGGGAATCAGGAGGCGTGCTGAAGCTCAGAGCCTGGTCACTTATGAGTCTGCTGAGTTTCCGGGGCCAAGCTTGGCTTTCACCTCTTACTAACCAGTTAATGCAAGCAGTCTTAACCTTTATGCCCCATCAGTCTGCTAAAGGCTGTGGATCAATCCTCAGAGTCGTGGTTTTAAACGCATAAAATCAAACACAGAGAATTATAAAGTAAGCCAAAGGTTAGTGGAAATAAATATGTAAGATATTTTGTTTTTTTTTTCCTCATCCAAATTCATGAGAAATCTAATCACAGTGGATCCCTAGTGAAGAATCCTCAGACTGAGTACTTTGTGGTAGGCTTTGCCATGATCTGGCTTCTGTTTTAGACTCTACTTAATAGGAACAGCAGCTGACATTTAAATGGCTTTTTAAGCTTACATGTCTCATATCTCATATAAATCGTACAAAAATCTTGTGATACAGGTATCATTATTTCTATTCTACAGCCCTTAACAATTATTTTCTCATTTGATCCTCACAATAACTCTGGAAAGTAGGTGCTGTTATTGTTCCTATCATATAGATGGGGAAACCAAGGCAAACGGTCAAATGTCTTGCGCAAGGTCAATCAGCTAGTAAGTGTCTGAAGTTGGATTTGAACTTCCTGTCTCCAAGCCTGACACTTTGTGCATTATGGTGTCCCCTAGTGGAACAAGCTATTTTATCTCTCTGGGCCTCCTTGTAAAATGAGAGGATTGGGTTACAGGGTCCCTGAGTTCCCTTTCAGCCCCAGAACTATGCCCCATTTCTCACAGCAAAAGGATATTAGGAGACTCAGTCACAACCTATAATGAGGCCCACCCAGGGGCAGGGACATGAGGAAATAATCAATCCATCCCAACAGTACTAGAGATAAGACAGAGGGAGTCTGCAAGATTTTGTGTCTGGAGATAGCAAGAATGGAGGGTTCTTGTGGGAAGCCCCAGAGCTGAATTTTTGGTATGAAGTGGAGATGCAGAGTTTTGTGGCGAATCATTTTTTTTGTATATGGATGTGTGTAAAGAAATTATCTCTTTTTAGTGTTGAAGTTGAGAATTTTTAAAATGAAAGAAAGAAAAGAAGGGAAAAAAGGAAGAAGGGAAGGAAAAGAGATGGGGGTGGGAGGAAGAAAAGAAAAAGGAAAGAAAGGAAAAAAGAAAGAGAGAGAAAGAAAAAAGAAAGGAAGAAAGAGAAAGAGAACAGTGGACTAATTTTCAAGGTCCAAGTGATTAAATTTGGATTTTCAGTGAGAGAACAGTTGTGTTGAGGAAAAGTCCATTCAAAGAAAGGATTGATTATTTCTGTGTAAGGGACAGAGAAACAGAAACTTGTAAAGGATGAGGGGGGAAGAGAGAGAGGCAGAGCAACAACCATAGAAACACAGAGAGAGATAGAGAGACAGAGACAGAGAGAAGGCACAGAAGACAGAGACAGAAATAGAGACAGAGACAGAGAGACACACCCACACAGAGAAAAAGAAAGACAGAGAGACAGAGACAGATACAAAGACAGTGACAGAAATTTTCAGTGAGTATATATGGAAGAGAGAGTGAGTGATTGTGGAACAGACCTGGGAACTGGCCAGCCTCTGGCTTTATATGAAGCCATGATTGGAGAAAGATCCTGGGCCAGAATCTGATGTCCCACTCATCCATGCTCCCAACACAGAGCAGGAAGAGTTCTGATGAGTGGTTACTATATAGACTTTGTTTCATACCCTTTAACCAGAATCAGATCTGTTTTCTTAGATCTCCTATTTTCTTATTTGAAGGAAAATGCTGGGGATGAGAGCATCAGGGGACTCAGTGTATTAGGCAATTTATATGACACCTGTTATCTTAACTCAAATCACATTTTTTGGACAGTTATGAATACCCTCAGTCATTTAGATGTTGTCTTCCTTATTAAAATGAGACCATGTTCCTTGAAGGGCAGGACCATATTTTTGCCCTTCTTTGTTTCCACAGTGCTTAGCATAGTGCCTGACACATAGTAGGTGCTTCATAAATGCTCATTGACTTAATAAATGCCTGCCTGGCAGCATAGCCTTGTAGAGGTGGAAGGAAGCAAGGCCCTGACAAATTTCTCTTTAAATTCCTCTCTTCTTGTCAGGGGCAATGATTTCTCAGGAGATAAGGATTACAAATGATTTCTTACAGTCATTGATCTCATGAAAAAGTGGAACAA
>JAJPUD010000493.1:666144-683904 GCA_023553655.1 Myrmecobius fasciatus
AAAGAATTGTCTCAAACCAGTTCCAGTTGTTCACTGAAGAAAACCATATACACCCAGAAAGAGGGACATGAAATATGGACCACAACGTAACATTTTCATGATCTCTATTGACATTTGCTTGCATTGTGTTGCCTTTCTCTGATTCTTTTTTTTTTCTTGTAGATAGGATTTTTCTTGCATAACTTCTCAAGCATTTCAACATTATTAACATGTAGTGGACTTCCTGCCATCTAGGGGAGGGGAGGGGACTGGGGGTAAAATTTGTATTGGAAAGCTTTGTAAAGATCAAGGTTGGGGAACTACCCATACATATGTTATACAAATAAAAAGCTTAAAATAAAAAAATTAAAAAAAATAATCATCATTAGAAAATAAATTTCTTGAAGGCAGGAATGATGTCTTATTTATTTCTGAATCTCTCTCAGAGAGGAAGGAGAGGAGAGTCAGAAAGACTCTGATTCAAGTCTTATCACCATGAGGCGAGAGTCATGGTCAATGATATGCTAGATGTAAGACAAAACTTAACTCAATATATAGAGTTCATGACAATAGAAATCATGAAATATTTGATTATTTCCCCACAGGAAATACCAAGTGGATGAAAAATATCTATTATACAGACAATGATGCAGTTGAATGAAGAGTTTTCAGAGAAGACCCATGAACACACAGTTGTGTTGAGTTGATCAATTCAAGCTAGTCAGAATTGAATAGTAGCTGTAGGACGAGCTGGATTCTCACTGATGTGAGTGATGCTTTTTCAACCTCAAACTTCTTCTCAAAACCAAGACTTATCTCATTATTTATTAAATAAATTTTTGGTGATATTTTTTATTTTAACATTATCTACTTTTCCCAATGCATCCCTCCATTTATTGGAAAGCCATTCATTCCTTATTAAAAGGGATTTAAAAGGGGAGAGAGATTAAGGGAAGTCAACAAAAGAACCAACATATAAGAAAAAAGCTAACATTGTATATAGTGTTTCATATTCAAAGCTCCCCCCCTTCTGCAAAGAGGATGGGGGAAGTGCTTTCCTTTGTCTCTTTGTTGGGTCCAATGGTGGTTGAAATAATTTGAAGTCTCTCCCAGAATAAGATATGTTCTTTCCAGTGCTACTAAATCAGAAAGGCTCTGAGTACAAGTCAACTACTTGAACATATGTTGATTGCTGAAAGACCATTCTAGCTCAGTTCAGAAGTGCTCATTTTTAGGTTGGCTACCAAGAATCCTCTAGTCCAACTTTTTTAAAACTTTTTTATTTTCAAAACATGCATAGATAGTTTTCAACATTCACTCTTGCAAAACTTTGTGTTCCAATTTTTTTCTCCCTCCCTTCCCCTACTCCCTCCCCTAGATGGTAAATAATCCAATATATGTTAAACATGTGCAATTCTTCTGTACATATTTCCACAATTATCATGCTGCACAAGAAAAAGCAGATCAAAAAGGGAAAAAAGAGAAAGAAAACAAAAAGCAAGCCAACAACAACAAAGGTGAAAATACTATGTTGTGGTCCACTCTCAGTTCCCAGTCCTTTCTCTGGGTGCAGATGGCTTGCTCCATCACAAAACCATTGAAACTGGCCTGAATCATCTGGCTATTGAAAAGAGCCACGTTCATCAGAATTGATCATCATATAATCTTCTTGTTGCCATGTACAATGATCTCCTGGTTCTGTTCACTTCATTCAGCATTACTTCATGTAAGTCTCTCCAAGCCTCTCTAAAATCGTTCTGCCGATTGTTTCTTATAGAATAATAATATTCTATAACATTCGTCTACCATAACTTATTCAGCCATTCTCCGACTCATGGGCATCCACTCAGTTTCCAGTTCCTTGCCACTACAAAAAGGTCTACCACAAACATTTTTGCACATGTGGGGCCCTTTCCCTCCTTTATGATTTCTTTGGAACACAGGTTTACTAGAGACACTGCTAGGTCAAAGGATACGAACAGTTTGATAGCCTTTTGGCCATAGTTTCATATTGCTCTCCAGAATGGTTGGATCAGTTCACAAGTCCACCAACAATGTATTAGTATCCTAGTTTTCCCACATCCCCTCCAACATTCATCATTATCTTTTCCTGTCATCTTAGCCAATCTGAGAGGTGTGGAGTGGCACCTCAGAGTTATCTTAATTTGCATTTCTCTGATCAATAGTGAGCTAGAGCATTTTTTTTCATGCCTAGTTCAACTCTTGCTTTATAAATGAAGAAACTGAGACTCAGAGGAGCTCAGTGACTGAGGATCATAGATAGAGGAGGAAGGGGCCTTTCTTCGAGGCCATCTAGTCCAGTCACCTTACAGATGAGTAAATTAAGGTCTAAAGAGGCAACAGGACCTTAAATCTAAAACTGAAAGGAACCTTAAAAGCAGCTAATTCAATTCTTTCATTTTACAGATCAGGAACCCCAGAGGCATTAAGTGATTTGCCTTAGATCACACAAAAAATAGAAGCAACCAGGAGTTGAGCCACATGCTCTGATACCAGCACCCTTTTAGTCACTCAGCAATCAACACTCATTTATTAAACACCTACTATGTGCCAGGTATTTTACTCATCCAGAGCAGCTCTCAAATTCCACATTCCAGATTGTGGAGATGCTATAGTCAGCTTTAGCAGAGGGAGTGGAGATAAGAAATCCATTATTAAGCACCTACTATGTGTCAGGTACTATACTTAGTCAGAGCAACTCTCAAATTCCACATTCCAGATTGTGGATATGCTGCAGTCTGCCTCAGTGGAGGGAGTGGAGGTAAGAAATCCATTATTAAGCATCTACTATGTGCCAGGTATTATACTCAGCCAGAGCAGCTCTCAAATTCCATATTCCAGATTGTGGAGATGCTGTAGTCTTCCTCAGTGGAGGTAGTGGAGGTAAGAAATTCATTTTTAAGCACCTACTATGTGCCAGGTATTATACTCAGCCAGAGCAGCTCTCAAATTTCACATTCCATATTGTGGAGATGCTGCAGTCTGCCTCAGTGGAGGGAATGGAGGTAAGAAATCCATGAAGGACTAAAGGATTTCATTAAAAGGACAATCAGACCCAGAGAAGACAGTGCTCTGCCTGGAAACATGTATGTCCATGCTGGGGAAGGACAGTGTTTTCTTTATAAGCTAGGCCCTTATTGGGCATAAAAAGAGAGCAGGCCGACAGTGCTTTGGGAATATTTAAAGACACTACAGAAATCCAGGATGCAGCTGGATTGGTGTGTGTGAGCCTTTGGGTTCTTGCTGTCTCTTCTGTGCATTTAAGACCACAGTCACATTAGGGCCTTGATTCTCCTCTTTCCCCCTCCCCACAGCTATTTACATGTTTATATACCTCATCAGTCTTTCTGGGACTCTATTAGCACAAAATTCTTGCATGCAGTTGGCCCTGGACATAAACTATTGGCTTGGGTTAATGAGAATTCTTTATCTCTTTTATTCATTCCAGGAGACCTGACCTACAAACATATATACAAGCAGTCACAAATCCTTTTGGCTCAGAGGCTAAATTCTATTTGGTGGGAAAACAGAGGCAGGAGAATCAGCTATGTTAGAAGGCAGAGTAACAATTGCCTGTTTGGTGTAAACCAAGGGGAGTCAGGTGGCCCCTGATCCATAATATCTCCCCTACAATTTGACACAGAATCTGAAATGCTATCACTTGAGACCACCACCTGCCACAGGGCCAGAACTTCCACCATTAGTACTACCATCTGTCATAGTAACTAAAATTTCATCATTGAACTGTCATACACCAAAGTGCCTAAAATTCCATCTTTGCAACCTGAAATCCCACAATTAGAGCTATAGTGCCTGAAATCCCCCCATTTGCATGATCTGAAATTCTACTTTTACAACCATCACTTCTTACAGTACCTGAAATTCTATCTTTAGAACTTAATTCATATACTACCTATATTATAGATTCATATCTTATATTTTTTGTTATTTAGTAATTTTCAGTCAAATCTGACTCTTCGTGACCCCACTTGGGATTTTATCTGAGGTTGGATTTGAAATCATGAAAATGAGTCTTCCTGATTTCAGGTCCAGTATATACATTCATATATATACACATACACACATATATACGTCCATGGGGGAGGAGAGTCCTGGGAGTCAGGAGACCTGGGTTCAAATCCTGATACTCCAAACTGATGTGAGCCTGGATAAGTCATTCAAAGTCTCTGGGACTCAGTTTCCTTTTCTATGAAATGGCAGGAATAGATTAAATGGCCTTGAAGGTCTGTCTCAGCCAGAAATCTACCAGTCTGAGAATGGCAGATAGAGCCTCAGGTACTGGAGTGGAGACCCCCGCACTGGAGCCTCACCTCCGTGGTCTTGAGACAGGTAGGGCATTCTTCTGAATCTTAGGCTCCTTCCGATCTGTACCATGAAGCTGGTCCTAAGAGGGCATCTCCTTCTCAGGCTTGTGGCCAGGCTCCAGTGCGCTGGTGTGTATAAGCGCTGGCAAATCTGAGAGCTTTATTGAAACATCAGCTGTTTTCCATTGAGTCCTTTCTCCTTCTTTTAATGGTTTGGCAGACACTCTACAGACAAGGATGTTTTCTGCCTGTTACACGTGTGTACATGTGTGTGTATCTAGCAATCTCTCATCTATCTCACTATTCTCTCTGTTATCTCTCTTTCTATCAACTACATCCATCCATCTATCCATCTCTATTTATCCATTCACTTCTTTACCCATCATCTGTCTGTCTATACATTTGTCTGCCCATCCATTTATCTATCCATTCACCCATTCAGCCATCCAGATATCTAATCATTCATTTCTCTCTGTCTATCCATTCATCCATCCATCCATCCATATCTAGCTATTATCTGTGTTTGCTTATCTATCTATCCAAATCTATGTCTTCAGTCTACCTGTCTATCCATCCCTACTTATCCATCCATCTCTTTATCTACCATCTATCTATTCTTTTGTATTTAATTTTTTCCACAATTTTTTACATTTGTTTTTAAAATTTTTGAGTTCTAAATTATCTTGCTTATCCCCATCCACAATTAAGAAACCACATATGAAGTTATGCAAAACATTTCTACCATCTTTCTATTTATCTATCCATCTATATGTCTGTCCATCCACCCATCTATCCATATCTATCATCCATTTATCCATCCATATCTATCTATCTATCTGTCTGCCTTTCTCTCTATTGACCCGTTCTTATCTATCTGTCCATCTATTTATCCATCCTTATCAATCTATTTATCTCTTTCTGTCTGTCTATCCATCCACCCATGTCTGTCTGCCCATCCATCCACTCATCTTTATCTGTCTGTTTATCTATCCATTTATCCATTCACATCTGTCTATCTATTCATCCATCCATCCACCCATCCTTATCTATCTATCTATCTATCTATCTATCTATCTATCTATCTCATTCACCATCATCTCCTTCTCTCTTCTTTCTCCTCACACACAGTTACTTAAAATGCACACATTTTTGCACACTCAGAAGAAGACAATGAAAAAAATTTTTTTGCTCATTTCCAGCTGTAACTACATAGTTACTGCAGTATATGATTATCCACTCCATGGAAAATTACTATTTTGGCTTTTACTAAGGAATGGTTTTTCATGCTGCAAAGAATTATGAGAGAACTGAGCTTAGGGAAAAGAGCCATTCAATGAATGATTAACAAAGAACGCCCGCTTTTCTACATTCTGTACAGTTATCTGGCATACTGATTCTTTGAACAGTGTCTTAGTGAATCCACAAGTATTTCTGGAGCATCTAGTATGCAGGGAGTTAGAGAGGACAGAAAGGTGACTTCAGAACCAGGGAAAGTTGGATTCAAGACCTGCCTCTGACACATCCTAGTTGTGTGATCCTAGGCAAGTTGATCAATTTTTAATTGCTCTCAGCAACTTCATAAGAATACAAATTCACAGAGAAGGTGCTGATCTGTATTGAGGGGGTTTCCTTATTTAGACATTTCTAATGCCAATGAAATTAAAGATCTAATCATTGTGCTCCAGATCTTACCATCTATTCTGCTGCTGCAGCCCCCCTCTACAGATTCCTGGGTACTCTCTTAGGTCTTTAGGGAGTCATGGACCTTGCCATTTGCCCTGCTGAAGCATCCTTAGAATATCTGATCTTGACATTCACCTTGCAAATGAACCCCAGATCTATTGGGAGGTTTTGTTTTGCTTTTCTTCTTCACTATAGGGAGCTGGTGGTATAGTAGATAGAGTGTTGATCCTGGATTCAAGGAGATCTGAGTTTGAATCTTGCTTCAGGTACTTACCATCTCTGTGGCCTTGGGCAAGTGGTATAACTTCTCAACCTCAGTTTCCTCATCTGTAAAATCAAGATTACAATAGCACTTTCTCTATAGAGTTATTGTAAGATTAGAATAAGATAATGCATATTTGCAAACCCTAAAGTACTATATAAATGCAATTATTATTATTATTGTCATTATTATTACAGCCCTTACAAATGAAAAGAGCAATAGGAAATTACAGGAATATAGCTTTAGAGAAGAAGGTCCTAACAACTGGGGGGGTTACTGGGAAAGGTCACCCACAAAAGGTCAAGTTTGAGCTGAGTCTTTAAGGCAAATTTGAACAATGAAGAGAGAGAATAGAGATTATTCTGGGCATGTGGGACAGAGGAGGAACTAGCAGGCAGTGTATTCCACTTTGGATAATTCTAATTGTTAGGACATTTTCCTTGCAAATGTCCCTCACCGTTATTCCTCTGGCACTATGCAGAATAGGGAATAATCCTTCCAATACCTGAAAGTTGTTATCATGTCCCCCATTGTCATTGGCACTGGGGCAACTAGGTGGCGCCATAGTGGATAAGCCATTGGGTTTAGAATCAAGGAGATTCATCTTCTTGAATTCAAATCTGATCTCAGATATTTATTACTGTGCTACCCTGAACAAGTCACTTTACTGTTTGCCTCAGTTTCTTCAAATGTAAGGAATTAGAGAAGAAAATGGCAAACAAATTCAGTATCTTTGCTAAAAAAATCACAAATGGTGTCACAAAGAATTGAATAAGAATGAGACAACTTAACAACACTGTATTAAATCCAATATATTCCTTTACAGATGGGGAAAATGAGACCTAGAGGAGGGAAATTGCTGTCACTATAGAAGTGGCCCTATTGGGCCACCACTGTGTAGGAGGGAAAGAACTGAATGTCAGAATTTGCAAAGAGCAAGTCAATAAGTAGAATCCTTCTACCATAGCACTATAATATTATGAAGACAGAGCAGAATTTGGAGGAGGAAGAAAGAAGCTAGGTTGAAAGCCCAGTGCTAGGGTGAGGCAAAAAAGGTCAACAGAAACAGAGAAAACTTAGACAAGCTGGGAACCTCCAAACATCCTGTAAGTTTGTACATGCTTTATGTAATATCCTTTTTTTGAGCTCTAACTCATGCTTGCCACTTCTGCCTCTTAAAGAGGCAATATTAGTATAGTTAGGAGGAGGGAAGATAAGGGAAGATGGAATTGAAGAGTAGTTTACACAAGTGTGAAAGGCAAAGTACCTGAATCAAAGGGGAAGGATGTAAGCAGCTGTGTTTATTGCCCTGGGGAAATATTTCTATCCACAGGGAGACTACAAATAGGCTACATATTAATGCAACAGAATGCATGGTAGTCAACAAACATTTATAGAATATTATGTGTTATGACTTCCTGTATTGATATTCTGTCTGCTTTCTAGTACTTAAGAGAAGGATTGTGTCTTATCTGAACCTCTCATATCCTCTAGCACTCAGAACAGCATTTTGCATGCAGTAGATGATTAATAAATTGAGTTACAGTGACTTTTAGACTGGCTCTTATACTTCTCTGCTGCCCTGGAAAGCACTGATCAGTTATACAGTTTTTGTTGAGCTTGAACACACTCAAGCATCAGAGGCCACTAACTACAGTGTTCAGACCTCAAGGCAGTCAATAGCTTAGTAACATGTGATATTCTAGGGAGACACAGTTGGAACACACCCTACTGGTCTTCCCCCCCCCCAACCTCTCACATCCTCTAGCACCCAGAACAGCATTTTGCATGCAGTAGGTGATTAATAAATGCATGTTACATTGAGTCACAGTGACCTTTAGATTGGCTCTTATACTTCTCTGTTGGAACACACCCTACTGGTCTTCCCACCCTGAAATGAGAGGTTACTAGCAAAGATTGCATACACACACATACACACATACACATACACAAGTCCATATACAAACACATTCCCTAAATAACCTTCTCTTTAAGGATTATAGGTAAAACCTGGGTCTCCAATCCATCTCTGACATTATATATATATATATATATATATGCAGACATATATATATATATATAAAATCAAGATATTTCATTTCCCTGGACCTTTCTTCTCTCTGCTATGACCTCTTATTTTCTGCTTGTGTATATCTTAAAATATAGATGATGTTTTGCAAGTTGTTCCCCCCATTAGAATGTGAGCTTCTTAAGGACAAGAACCTTGATATTTGGCCTTCCTTAGCATCCCCGGTGCTGAGAGTTACATATACCATCAGAAGCAGGCATTGGGCCAGCAAAACTGCTTAACTTTTTTTCTTTTTGAAAAGGGAAGGTTCTTAGAGCACCAGCCCTGAAGTCAGGAGGACCTGAGTTCAAATCTGGTCTCAGACACTTAACACTTCCTAGCTGTGTGACCCTGGGCAAGTGACTTAACCCCAATTGCCTCAGCAAAAAAAGAAAAAAGAAAAAAAAAAGGAAAAGGGAAGGTTCTGTTAGGGGAGAGAGATACCAGGAAATGTCTCAGATATAAAACACAATAAAACTTTAAAAAAATATAACTGTCCTTGCTTTTTATAAAACTTTGAGTCTAAGGTAGAAAAGCGAACTAATATGTATTTAGACAGACTTTCAATTCTAAGAGTTGAAACAGTGGTTAACCTGGAAACCCAATTAACCTTTTGGTTAATTGGCATTCTTACTTTTATAATACTGGAAGACGATAAATTATCCCACGGAAGAGACATGTAGCACAAAAGCTGCTGAGGTTTCCAAGGCTGACAGAACTAAGAAAAGAAATCACAGTAACGGAATACACCAAATTTCTATGTATTTTCCGACCTTACCCCTAAATGACAGGTGCTGTACCAAACTCACATTTGAGCATCTTCCAGAAATGTTCCCTCCAGACCAGCAACCACAGCATCGAAATGATGAATAAATAGGACAGAGCTCAGAGAATGCCCCCATCTTCTTCTGCAGAATCCCCCTTCTCCTGCCTTCCCAATTAGAAGCTGCGTTTTCTAGAATAGGTGATATTTGTGTCTAGTGGACTGTCTGCTCTTGTTTCCATGTACACAGACATTGGGGATGGCACCCATTTCTGACTATGCAAAAGACTAGAAGAGAGTGGGATAAATTGGCAATTTGTAATCTTCTGGTTAATTCCCCGCTTTCTGCCAGTGTGTGGCTGACCTGTGAGAGTAGCATTTCCTAGCTGCTAATGATCTGTTTTGTTAATCTGCTGCCCTACGTTAACATTTTGCCTTGGGTTCCTCTGAGGAAGTCATTAGCTTCCCAAAAAAATGCCCTCCTTGTCCTCATTCCCAATTTCTCTTTTCCTGGCATCAGAGAAAGCCCAGATCTCCAGGGACTTGTCTCTGTAACAAGAGAAGGCCCTGATAGAACCCAGCTGGGTACTGCCACCCATCCATGGCACCAGAGGGTGAATGGCGTAGAATTCCCCAAGGAGGGGAGAAGCCTCCACATATACAGCTGAAAGTTTGCTGGCCACAGAACATGGCATCAAGGGTTTCGATGGGGAAGGAAGTACATGACAGCCACATTGTTTGTGCCCTTTTCTTTCCTCTTCACTTCTCCCTGTAATGAAACACCTGACACTCTGCACTTAGAATTCCCTCCAGGGGCAAAAGTGTTTGACAGTTTCATTCTCCAAATTTCCATGGTCCCAAACTGCTCTCAGCATCTTTCCTCCCTATCCTGTTCCTTTTCTTAATTTCCCCATTCCTGCTAACAACACTGAAATTCTCCCACTCACCAAGATGTCTCTGACAACTTGCTCTCCCTTAATCCCCTCATCCCCAATCAGTTGTCAGCTACTATGGATTCAATCAATCAATCAATGAACAAAGGGCTTATTAACTATGCCCTTGCTATGTTCCAGGTGCTGGAAATACAAAGACAAAAATGAAATAATCCTGCCCTCAAGAAACTTTCTATTAGCTTGGAGAAAAGCAGGTGGCTCAAATCCTATCTTAGACACTCACTAGCTGTGACACTTAAGGTGCCACTTGGTTTCTCTGTGTCTAAGTTTCCACATTTGTAAAATAAGAGAATTAGACCCGATGGCCTCTAAGGTCCCTTTTAGTGATTGATAGATAGATAGATAGATAGATAGATAGATAGATAGATAGATAGAAGGATGGATGGATGGATGGATGGATGGATGGATGGATGGATGGATAGATAGATAGATAGATAGATAGATAGATAGATAGATAGATAGATAGATAGATAGATAGAAGGATGGATGGATGGATGGATGGATGGATGGATAGATAGATAGATAGATAGATAGATAGATAGATAGATAAATAGATGGATAGACAGATAGATAAATGTATAGATGGATGGATATATGGATAGGAGGATAGATAGGTAGATGTGTGTGTGTGTGTGTGTGTGTGTGTGTGTGTGTGTGTGAGAGAGAGAGAGAGAGAGAGAGAGAGAGAGAGAAAGAGAAAGAGAGAAAGAGAGATGGATAGATGAATGAGTAGGTAAACAGTAAGTAGATAGGTAGATAGATAGGTAAATAGGTAAGTAGGTGGATAGATAGATACATAGAAAGATGGATGGATGGATGGATAGATGGGTGGATGAATAGATGAATGAATAGATAAACTGGTAGGTATGTAGGTAGACAGATAGGTAAGTAGGTAGATAGATGGATAGATAGATGAATGAGTAGATAAGTTGGTAGGTAGGTAGATAGGTAGACAGATATATAGATAGATGGGTAGACAAATGGATGGATGGATGGATATATGTATATGTAAACGTGTATACATATATATGTGATAAATACATATCTATGCATACATATTTATTTATTTGAGGCAATTAGGGGGCATAATGAATAATAATGCACTTGGAGTCAAGGAGACCTGAGTTCAAATCCCACCTCAGACACTAGTTGTGTGACCCTAAGCAAGTCATTCTACCTTTTTTGCCTCAGTTTCCTCACCTATAAAATGAGTTGGAGAAGGAAATGGCAAACTACTTCAGGATCTTTGCCAAGAAAACCCTAAATGGGGTCAAGAAGAACCAGACACACCTGAAAAACAACTGAACAACAGATATCACTTGCCTTGATGGATTGTTGCGAGGATCAAATTAGATAATATTTGTAAAGCTCTTGGCATATTACCTAGCACACAGTAGGTGCTTAATAAATATTTATTTTCTTCCAAAAATAAACTAAATTTTAAAATACAAAGAGGAGGATCATCACAGCAATTGGGGAGAACACAGATATCCAAGGTAAAGAACAGAGATGACAAATAGAATGTGCAGGCAACAAGAACACCAGTTTGACTAAATTATAGAGTGCATGAAAGGGAGTAATATATAATAAGATTAGAAAGATGGGTTGGAGCTGAATTGTCAAGGACTTTTAATACCCCCCAGAGATATTTGAATGTGATCCTAAATCCATTTCCTCAGACCCAACCCTGACTCACATCCTCATTATTTCTTCCCTGGCCTCTTGCTGTATGCTAACTATTCTAAAAGGTGCTTAGTAGTCGTGTGATCTTGGGCAAGTCACTTAACTTCTCATATTCAGTTCTTTATCTGTAAAATGGGTATGATAATAGCACCTACCCTACAAGAGTCTTATGAGATCATATGAAACAAAGTCTAGGAAATACTTAGTCAACTTTGAAGTACTATACTTTTATTGTTATTGTTGTCATTATCATCATTGCTCAGCCTGTCCTTCACCTCTAGTCTAATGTATAAAGTCCTGTTAGATTAATCTTCCTGTTTTATACATATCTCATTACATCACTCCTTATCCACACCTTCAATGACTTATGCTTGCCTACTGAAATAAAGCCCCCTTAACTTGGTCTTCAAGGTCCTCCGAAATTGGATTCTCAGCCTTTCCAATCAATTATATTATTCCTCTCTACGCTCCTGTCCAACTCAGGCATCATTATTGGGTACTTAATACCTATTTGGTGAACTGAATTAAATTGCATTACTTTACCTTGTGATTCTCAGACCCAAAGGGAAAATCTCTTCTCTTTTCTCTTGCTTTTTCAAAGAATGCCTGCTCATCAAAGCAACCGTATATCCCTGAAAAGGTGACTTTTTTCTCAGACATCCTTGAAGGATGGTTCAAAGGCACTCCCTTGGAAAATGAAAAAAAAAGAAAAAAGAAAATGTCCAATTTTTAAAGGAATAAAATGAATCAAAATGGGAATCAAGTCATCTCTTGGTGGCCTTTTGTGTTTTTTAAGCAGGTAGTCCCTCTTTATAATGAATTCAATAATAGCAAGTTTGGGTGGGGAAATTGCAATACCAATAATAATGTCTGCTACTCATTTTATTCTGTTGTTTTTCAATCATGTCCAGCTCTTTGTGATCCCATTTGGGCTTTTTCTTGGCAAAAATACTGGGTGGTTTGCCATTTCCCTTCAGCTCATTTTACAGATGAGGCAAACAGGCTGAAGTGACTTGCCCAGGATCACACAGCTAGTAAGTGAATTTACTGATTCCAAGCCCAGTAGTTTTTAAGTTAGCAGAACACTTAATTAATACAATTTAATATGAATCCTCAAAACAACCTTATGAAGCAAATGTTGCGGATATGATAATTACTTTTATTTTTGACTAAATCTATGATTTGACTAAACTTTGTAGGGAGCTCTGGGTAAGGAATCCCACCAATTAACACCTTCTTAGCAATATACAGCTGTCTGAGGCTGTTAAGCAACTTACCAGAGATAACATGTCAGAAGTAGGACCTGAACTCAGGTCTTCCTGCCTGAGATTGGCTATATATTCACTGTCATTGAGATTTAGAGGAAAAAAAGGGAGTGACATCCTTTTCTACAACTGTGTCAAGTTTTATAGAGAATATGGGAGTAGAAGAGACAGTTGATAAAACAATAGACCTATAGCTGAAAAGGCTTCAGTCCATCATTTCCAACCCCTTTATTGTACAGATTTGCAAATTGAGACTGGATTTGACTATGAACTGAGGTTCACAGTATCATAAATTTAGATCTAGAAGAGACCTCAGAGACCCTTTAGTTCATTCCCCTCATTATGTAGCTGAGAAAACTAAAGTCTAGTTCTTTTCAGGAAACTTGCTTACCAATGATCATAGACCAGCTGGAAATTAAGATCTTGCATGAATCTAGATCCAGAACCATTTTCTCTACACCATGGCCATCTCATCTTTGCACAGTGACTTAAGATTATAAATGACTTCTCAATGAATAACCTTGTAAAATTGATAGGGCTAATATTACTTAAATATTAAACTGAATGTGTGAACTCTTAGATATGGACCCTCCATCCCTTAGTGTGGATTGCAGTCTTTCCAACTTTTCTCAGACTTTGGGATTCTTGTTCATGTTTTCCATGAATCTTCCATAGATTTTCTATGGAAGATATATTTGACATACTAAGTGATTTTCTCTGCTATTAGTAGATAAATCTCATAGCTCTCAAAGTATCACTTGGGCTGATGATTATTATCTTTGCTTGATTTCTCTCCCTTACACATACATACACACACACACACATACACACACACTCCTTTTCTGGTCATACAAATCCATTATTATGTTGTTTTATTAGCATTTGCTAATTACTAGGAATGGTTTCCACCCATTTCCATCCAGCATTGCATTATTCCATTGTCCTTTGATAAAGAAGAGAGGGAATCCTTTTTTTGTCTTGGTGCACCCAATGCTTGGACATTGCAAGGATTTAATACTTGCTTTTGGTTGATTGAACAGCAATTGGGGTTCTTCTGAGAGGGTGATATTCTATGTTTCATTAACACATAGCATCCATCAGTTTGGAAAGATTTTGATCCTGAACTCTTTTTATCCCCATTCTATAGAAGCACAAGCTGGTAATTATTGGGGTTGGAATTTAAATGTTGACGTCAACACAGTCCAATTTTCCATTCATTTGAGGCTTGTTGGGGACACTTAGTAGATACATCTATCCATTCTGTTCAGGAAAATATCCATCCCAGGTAGGATATTTTCTTTAAATGTTAGATAATAATTTGATTCCTCACATTTTCATATTAAATCTTTTCATTCTAATCAGTGGTCACACAGTGGAAGAGGAAAAGCTGGCATAAAATAGTAAAATTAATAAATGCATACTGATTCACTGATTGCATTCAGAGCCAGAGGACATGGGTGTACATCCAAATTCTGCTACTTACTCCCTCCTCTTTCCCTCCTCTTCTTATTATCTGTGAAATCTTTGGCAAGTTAAGTCAACAAACATTTATCAAACACCTATTATATGCCACACACTGTGATGGAGATACAAAGAAGGGCAAAAGACAGACCCTCATAAAGCTCACAACCAAATGGAGAAAACAACTTGCCAACAACTGTTGTTGTAAAAACATGGTCTATTCAGGATAGATTAGAGCTAATGGCTGAAGGAAAGCTCTGGCAGTAAGGAAGTTTGGGGATAAGCCTCCCCTAGGTATCAGTTTCCCCATCTGCAAAATGAAAAGCTTGGGATGGCTAAACTCTCTGTTTCTTCCAACTCTAAATCTCTTCATTCATAGCTTCTTCTTGTCATTATATTCTGACTTTCCAAGTCTGTCTTGGGTTTCACCCTCTAAAGCCAATGTGGCAAGTTCTAGGGGACTCTTTATAATCAGAGGAGAAGAGGAGAGAGAAGGATGTCCCAGCTATTGATGAAACTCTAATGCACATCCTTGAAAGAAATTACTTGCTGTTCACTGATTCCTTTACATTCTCAAAAGAAAAAAAAAACTAATCTTTTTCAAACGAAGACTATTCCCATAATGTGCCTTATCCAGATAATTAAAGTGTGCATATATATTAATTATGCTTCCCACTTCTCCCTCTCTCTCAACTCTTTTCTCTCTTAGGGCAAGTAGTTGAGATAGGACTGATAAAAAGTCCAATGAGAAGGTCCTCCAGGAGGGAAGGCTGTTTCCTTCTCCAGTGAATTGTCCTAGCAAGTAATTAAGTCCCCTTCATCAGTCATTAACTGACCTTTGATGAAACTACAGAGACAGCTATAATAATAATGAATGGGCTTGGTTGTCAGAGGACCAACTCTCCCCTATCCCTCCAGGAGAAAAGGACTGTCTAAATCCATTCCTTTTCCATGAAAGATGGTCTTCCCAGAAAAAAACCCAAAGCCTTCTGGTTCTTTCTTAACATGGCACAGAATTAGTTCACCTTATGCAAATATCCCTGGATCTGGAATCAGACAAATCTCACCTCTGCCACTTACCACCTGTTTGACTGTAGGGAAGTCTCTTAAAATTTTCTGAACCTCAGCTTCCTTACTTGTAAAATAGAATGGTTGAGATGCTTCTAGTTCTGAATCTATAATTTATGAACCTCCCCGGGGAAAGTGAGGGGTTTGACTAGATGGCCATTAAGATCTCTTGTAGCTCTAGAGCTGTGATCAAAAAAGGCCTGGGTTCAAATTTCTCTGCTCCTTTCCACTTCTTTAATCTCGAGTAAATTGCTTACCTTCTCTGGGCCTCAATTTCCCCAATTGTAAAATGAGAGATCTGTACAAGGTGACCTCTTGAAGTCCCTATTCTTATTCTCCTTTGTGATGAGACAATGACTTGCTCCACATGAGCTGGGCCCTTGTATTTGGTCTTGGCAAGGGGGAGCTCAGACTCGGAGAAATACCAGCCCTAGAGCAGACATGGTTTGGAGAGAGGTCTGTCTGTGCATCCTCATCACTGCTCCAAAGAGGAGGAAAGGGAGAATGGGTGAGAGGAGATGAGAGAGATATTTAGCCTCAGCTGGCTCAAAGACCACACCATCTGGACTTTCCCCAAAGAAAGGAGAATGGGTGCAGCAAAGGAGGCAGAATATGTATGAGGAACCCAGATCCTGATTTTAATGGGGCCCATCTAAGGCAGCAATATAGTGACATGCACCATAGATCCCAGGGTCTGATCCTCCAGAAGGAAGGGGTTGCTGTTTGAATTCCTAGGGACTATCTATCCCTAAGGGGATTTCTTTCTCCTTATAGGGGGAACCTCACCAGAATTGCTTTGTGAGTCTAGAGAACAGCATAGATCCCCCAAAGAAGGGTGTTTTGACTTCTATCAGCCTTAATTTCTTTCCCTCGTGGAGGCTTTCCTCCAGGCAGATACTATAAATCAGAAGAACCATGTAAGTTTCTGGAGGATTTAGGGCAGAACTGAAGGGAGGATTTTCTCAACTCTTTAGGGGTTCAGATAGAATGTAAATAAAATCCTATACATGATGCCTTGTTGGCCTGAGTGCTTGATTACAAAAATTGCAAATTAGAAAACATCCCTTTAAGTAAAGTTAATATTTCAGCTCAATTCAATAAACATTTATTAAGTGCAAACTATATATCAGGTGTTATGCTAAATATTGGGGATGTAAAAGAAAAAAAGGGCAAAAGATAGTCCTCTGACCTCAAGGACCTTACAATCTAATGAGGGAGACAGGATGCAAACACATATATATAAAGCAAGCCACATACAGGATAAATAGGAAATAATTAACAGAGGGAAGGCATTGGAATTAAAAGGGGTTAATTGAGGTTGATCCCACAGAGCTATTATGAGGATCAAATAAGACAATGAGAGAAAAGCATTTTGTGAATCATAAACCCATTTATAAATATCAGCTATTATTATCTTTAGTCAATTTTTTTCCCTGAGGCAATTGTGGTTAAGTGACTTGCCCAGGGTCACACAGCTAGGAAGTGTTAAGTGTCTGAGGCTAGATTTGAACTCAGGTCCTCCTGACTTCAGGGCTGCATCATTTAGCTGCCCCTCTTAAGTCCATTTTAATAATTTCTTCATTTAAAATAAAATACCTTAATTTCATCTCTAGTTCCTCTGGACCTTATTGTCTGCTTGTGAAAAGTAATGGGCTGGGGTTTCATTAGTATGTCTGAATTTCATGAAGTGCCATGGTCAAAGAATTCATCACCTTAGGAAGGCAGACTACAGGCAGCAAGCATCTCCTGCCTAAACTCGGTTTGTTGCTGGAAATCAGACATGGCTCCTTCCTTGGATCATGCAGGAATGCTTTCCAACATGGATGAATCTTCCAGAGTTTGTGTTCTGTTCATCCAGATGTCTTCCATCACTCACATTCATCTCTATTCCATAATGAGGCATCAGAAGCGACTGAATTGCTGAAGATGAACAATGAACTAGGTCTAGAAACAAAGAGGAAAAGACGGGATGGATGGATGGCCTCTGGAAATTGTGCATCTATTTTAAAGGCCTGAAGTTTCTCTTAGAAACAGAATCCCGTTCTTTTAACTCCTATATTCTTTTGATATTAAAAAGAAAGGCTGGTGGATAGAGTACCAGCCCTGAAGTCAAGAGGACTTGAGTTTAAATCTGGCCTCAGATACTTAACACATCCTAGCTGTGTCACCTTGGGCAAGTCATTTAACCCCAATTGCCTCAGCAAAAAAGGAAAGAAAGAAAGAAAGAAA
>JAJPUD010000494.1:0-73607 GCA_023553655.1 Myrmecobius fasciatus
ATTATCCCCATCCCTCAAATTTTCCCCCTTCTAAACTTTGAGGGCATCACCAACTTTCTAGTCACCTAGGCTATTTACTTCAGAATTATTCTCAACTTTTCACTTTCATAACCAATTGGTTTTTAGATCAAGTTTTCTTTCTAATAGTACATCTAACATTAGCCCCTTCTCATTATTTATACAATCACCACCTTAATTCTATCATCAGTCACCTCTCAATTGGACTACTGCAATAGTCTTCTAATTGGTCTCGGTGGTGTTTCTCTTCATCTCCCACATAGCTACCACAGGATTTTTCCTAAATCATAAGCCTGCTTTATCACCTTTCTCAACAACCTCCCTGATACCTCTAGGATCATTTGCATTTTGAAGTCCTTTACATCCTGAACTTGTCTCATCTTCCCAGGGGGTTCTATCTACACCATTCTCCTTTACATACAGGATGATCCATCCAACCTGATTTTCTTACTGTTCGTCATACACAGCACTTCAACTCCCAACCCTGTAACTCTGTACTGGATGCTCCTCAAGCATGGAATGAATTCACTCTTTTACTTCAGTTTTTTACAATGTTTAGCTTTCCTAAAGGCTCAGAATTTCACTTCAGAGGCTATGTAGTCTAACCATTCCTAAATAAGAATCCTCTCTACAACATGCCTGAGAAATAATCAAGCTCATTTCGCTTAAAGATCTCTCTACCTTTAGTAGGGGCAAACTCACTGTCTCCAGAGGCACTGCTTGCTATCAAAAGTGACCTAGTCGCCAGTATCTCTGGCAAAGTAAGGTTAACACTTTCTAGCTGTTTAAATGGGAACGGAGATGGTAGAAGATCCCAATGCTTCCTACTTATTTCTATCAATACAAGAAGGAAGCCCATTGGGCAATCAGTAGAGGAGGCTGCTTCTTTTCAAACAGGCAGTTCTCACTTTATATAGTACTATGGCTTTTAGGAAGGGAGATCAATCAAGCAATCAATCAATCAATCAACCATCACTTTTTAACACCTGCTATGTACTGGAGCATTTTGCTAAATAATGGGGATTTAAGATCAAAAGTGAAACAATATCTCTCAAGGAGGTTGCATTATAACATTTACAATAAAAATCTATGGACAGAGGTTCTTTTATGGGGATCAGATTCTTCCAAAGTAAATTCTGCTGATAGGATCCTTAAGGTAGACAACAATCACATCACTGACCATGGAATCTAGTTTGTCTGAGATTACAGTAGGCAAAAGTTCTATGTTGGCCTTTGAATTTGTTTCCTACCTGTTTCATTATAAACTTCGGGCTTCTAAGGTAGTGGGAGAACTGTTACCTCTTCTCTTTCATGACTGCCAGTAAGTGATAAGAAATCTAGAAGCTCTGCTCATAATTTTCTTCCCTTTGCTTCAGTTAGACTAAGAAACTCGAACCTCTCTGCTAACCTTACTTCTGATGTGGATCTGTTCTAACTGTAGCTGAGCAAAGTAGCAGAGGCTTGGCAATGTTCTCTTCATTCTCTTATTTTCTACCTCTCCTCCTTAGATAAAATGTTAAACCTTGAGTCAAGGCAGAAGAGTCAAAATAGAGCTTAGGTGAGTTATCAGTAGTTATGCATTGTAATCCTTTCTATTAAAATAATTGTTATTTATATGTTTTCCTAACATTTAAAAATCCTTTATTAAAGAATCTTATTTAATTATTACATGTTTTTAGTAATGAATGGATCTCACAGAGCTAAAAATTTCCTTAAAGGCCCAGGGATCCTTTGTTTGCTATCTCCTGATTAGATTATAAGCTTTTGGAGGGCAGAATCTCTTTGGTCTTTTTTTGGGGGGGGATATCCCCAGTGCTTACTTAACATAATGCCTGAAACTTAGTAAGTGCTTAATAAATGTTTGTTGATTGTTTAAGGAACATGAGCTAGGTAGTTTAAATTGCACTTAAGAGACAGCACAGTGCTGGACTTGAGTCAAGAAAACTTGAATCATTTCCTAGAAACTTACTAGCTGTGTGACTAAGCCCCTTGTTACTGTACCTTTCTCAGTCCCAGTTACCTTATCTGTAAAACCAAGATAATAGTAACACCTATGTGAGAAGATTATTGTGAGGCTTAAAAAATATACTATATACATACTGAGTGTAACAATCAAAGTGAAGACCTCTCACAACTATTGACTAAATTAAGCAAAACCTGAGGCCTAAGTTTCTGTTTCCGGGGAACCACGTGATTAAGGGGGAAAGTAGAATGTAGTTTTGATTTATAGGCTGTCAACATTCCAATCCCTGAATAAGGGAAAGTAGAATATATATAAAAAATCAGAATGTATTTAAGGGAAAAGGGGGGTGGGCTTGGGACTTTCTTTATTCAGACTGTATAAAACTCAGTTATATGTTGAATATTGGCTCTCCCAACTCTGGACAACTTATTTGATCCATTGTGGGACTACCCGGTTCTCATGAGGTCCTGAATAAAGCCTTTGTTCTATACCTTGAGATGTCTCTGAAGTATTGATAATTCAGATGAGGGTCTGAATATCCCACACACATACTGTAATTATCATTTTATTCATGATTGAACTAGAAGGCAGTGAATAAAGTACCAGCCCTGGAAGCAGGAGAACCTGAGTTCAAATAGAAAGACAGACATTTAACATGTGCTATCTGTGTGACCTGGGCAAGTCACTTAACCCTAATTGTCTCACCAAAAGAAAACAAAAATAGGGATAACTGGCTTGAATGAGCAGAGTTCCTTTACAATCCATAATGAAGAAACCTACTGAACACATTTCTCTAAAGAGACACTTTGGGGGCAGCTAGGTGGCGAAGTGGGTAGAGCACCAGTCCTTTAGTCAGAAAGACCTGAGTTCAAATCTGGTCTCAGACACTTAACACATCCTAGCTGTGTGACCTTGGGCAAGTCAATTAAGCCCAATAGCCTCAGGGGAGGGAGAGAGAGAGAGAGAGACAGAGACAGAGACAGAGACAGAGAGACAGAGAGAGAGAGAGAGACAGAGACAGAGGCAGAGAGACAGAGAGACTTTGTAATTATGCTTTTCTGGTACACCAAGATAGAAGACAAATTATCCCAGCATCCCAGGCCCGAGGTAGATTAAAAGTCTATCTAAAAAGATATAAACTCAAAAGTGGCAGAAGATAAATGATTGCTTCCCAGTTTGCAAGTTTGTTAACATTTCCAAATGGAAATCTTAAATTCACATGTTAAAAATCAAACTCAACTTTCCCTAAAAAAGTAACTATTCTTTATACTTTCTCTATTTCTGTCAAGGCCATGAGCATTTTTTCCTCCTAACCATTTGGACCTCTGTTGTCTATCTCTCTTCACCCTATCCACCACCCAAATCAATTTTCTGATCAGAATTCTATCTCCATAAAACACACAAGTCTCATTCTCTACATTCACAGTGTTACCAACTTAGATCAGAATTAACTCTTGCCTAGGTTATAGTTTCCTAAATGTCCTTCCTGCTCCCTATATTTCCCCTCTCTAATCTATCTTTCACAAAGTAATATTCTAAAGCGCATGCTACTACCCTGCTTAAAAAGATACCTGCTGCTTTTAAGATCAGATATAAACTGTTTAAAGCCCTTCAAGCTGCAGAAAGTGCAAGAACAGCAAAGGTGACAGGATCAAAGATTTAAAATTAGAGGAAACTCCAATATATCCATTTTATAAATGAGGAAACTAAGGTTTCCAAGTTAAAAAAACTGAGGTCCAGAGTCTTGTCCAAAGTCACAAAGCTAATAAGTAGAAGCTTAGGTATTAAAAAAATAAAAAATCATTTTAACAAGGAAATTGAAAAAAGAATATTAAATGTCAAAAAAATTTTCTTATTAACTCAAGCATTTGATCAATTTTCATCTGCTAAAAATTACTTCTAATAATACTTTCACTATCTCAAAAGGATGTTTTAATATCCAGTAATAATACCATGTCTTTATATAATATTTGAAGTATGCAAAGTGTTTTATAATATTATTCTCACAACAATACTGAGAGGAAGGTGCTATTATTATTCCCATTTCATAAATGAGAAAACAGAGGGAGACAGAAGTAAAGTAACTTGCCCAGGTTTGGTTAGACAGCTAAAAATCATTCAAAGCCAGACCTGAAGGTAAAACTATCTGACTCCAGATTCAGTGCTATATCCACTGTACCACCTAGTTACCTAGTTATAAGCAAGATACTTTGAAAAACCTGTATTACTGCACCCTTTTGAGTTTAACAGGTAATGAAGATATATCATTAATCTTACTAAACAGAAAGATCTATTTCACCTATCTGCAGAAAAAAGTGTCATAAATTAAAAGGTAAACATTTTTTATGATATAGCTGTCACACTTGGATTCTGTAATATTGAGATTTCTAAAAGTTAAATAAAATTGGCTGATATTAAAGAATTAAAAATATATTGATAATTTGGGGATATGTTATTTTAGACTTTTATACAGCTGTCCTATTCAAAAACCTTCTGTTTAAATATGAAAAGACAGAAATACTGACATTTGATTTGAGAGGATCATGCCATTCTTCTATTTAAAAATCTTTGGCATCTCATTATTATCAATCAAGTAAAGTTCAAACTTTTTTGCCTAGAAATACAAGGCCCTTCAATACCTGGCTTTACATTTCTTGACTTTCAGCCTTATCTCAATTTACTCCTCTCTAAACATTCAATCCTCCAGCCATATTAAAGAACCTCTGTTCATTCCTTTCTACTATGAACATGGCCTGCAATATTAAAGCTCTATGCCTTTGTTTCAGGCTACTTTATAGTCTGAAATGTCTTCACTATTCAAGAGATAAATGAGATTCTATTCATTCATTTAAGTCAAATCCTTCATACCTCCAAGAATTCCTTAAATCTGGTCTCAGTTGTCACAGCATTTCAGATAGCATTTTCTTTTGTAACTCCTTAATATGCTTATATCTTGTAATATTATGTTCTATTAACTTTGTTTTGGTTTCCATCCCCCACACTAAACTATAAACTCCTTTGGATGGGACCATAGCTCACATTCACTATCTTCTCCATCACCTAGCATAATGCTCTGCACAGGATTGGGTTCCTAAAGTTCAGTTGTTTAGTACTTAGAATTACTTTTCCCACAGAATGGGAAAAGTTTCCATCTACCTTTCCTAGTAATTAAAGGGCTTGCTTATGCAAAATTTTAAGAGAACTGTCTTGCTTCCTCTTAGCATCCACTTATCTCTGCCCAATTACTTCAATGCACTCCCCACTTTCTCTTCAGCAGTCACATCTAGAGGACTCAAAAAGTCTTAGACTACTTAGTAAAATGGCTCAATGTCAGAAATGGATATAGGTGGGGTTTTTTTTTTTAACCAATGGAAATAATATAAAAGAAGGTACATTATTACCTTCTTTGCCCCCAAATTGAAGGACCATTTAGGGGGCAGCTGAAACCTCTTATGTGTTATTTCTTTTATTAGGTGAATTCAAAAGGAAAACTTTTTTTAAAATTTGCAGCCTCCAGTTCTTTGCATATAATATGCACTTCAATGCTTTTTTCATTCAATCATTAAATATAATCTAATCTCAAACGTTAACTCAATTACTTAATACTTGTGTCATTCCTAGGTTCACTATCTCCAATTTAACCAACACATTTCATTTGTAAAATAGCTGTTTGCATGTTTTCTTGTTCATTAGATTAGAACTCCTTGAATATTTGACTATTTCTTTTTGTCTTTCTTTTGTTTTAGCACAATGTCTGATGTAGATAGAATAGGCACTAAATACATGTTAACTTTCAAAACTTCCCTTTCCTCATTAGAACTCATTTCAATTAGTTAAACAGCAATTTGAATTCACTTATCATGCCAATGGATATCAAAAGTTCTGCTTTCTCAGAGATATTTAAGAGTTTTTTTTTAAGAGATGATGGCGCTTAACATAAATTTATTCCTGATAGAATTTCAGACATTAATTAATTCCAATGCATTATTGTGGAGTAGATGACACAAGATTTTTTAAATGTTATGCCAGTCAGCAGAATAAAAGCTAAACAGATTCCAAGAGGTTGGAAAGACTGAATAGCTATTCCCACTTACTGAAGACCAGCTCAACCAAGTAGCTGGCCAATACAAAACAAGAAAAAAGTAAAAAAGATAAATGGCCCTCGGGTTTTTATAGTTCTCCTTTTACAATGGAAGTGACTAGGAGGCAAAAGAAGCAAAGAGCTTTAAAATGACATGTTTTTTAAACAAGCTATGAACATTAACTTATGTTATTAACTTAAAATAAATTATTAACTTATAGAGACAGCTAGGTAGTACAATGAAAGCGTAACATCTAAATTCAGGAAGATGAGTTCAAATCAAAACTTATTAGCCTGTCTAGGGCAAATCGCTTAATTTCTTCCCTAATTATAAAATGAGGACAATAATAACACCTACTTCCCGGGGCTGTTATAAGGATCAAATTAGATATTATCTCTAAAAGGAAAGGAAAGGAGTAAGCATTTATATAGTGCCTGTTAAATACCAGGCTTTGTGCTAACAGCATGAACAAAAATTAATTCACAACAAAATACTTCACAAACCTTACAGTACACTGTATAAGTGCTATTATTGTTGTTGTAGTAAAACTTAGTTGGTTTTCTAAATATGAGAATTTTTTACAGTGACCAACAAGCTGCTATAGCACTGGAGAAATTCAATCATATTAATATTGACATTTTCATTACAAATAAAACCAAATAACATGAACTTATTAAGTGCTTACGATGTTCCCAGAACTATGCTGAATGCTAGGAATACCAAAAAGGGAAATAAAACACAAAATCAGAAAAAAGGAATCTGCAGCTAAATGAAAGGGCAGTTCACTGCTTCTTCTTGGAAAAGGAGATATGGATTTAGAGTTGGTTTTAACTCTTTGTTAGGGCCAAACTGTACTTCTAGATTCTTTCTTTATTACTGCAAAAAAAAAAAAACAAAACCAAAACAAAAAACAAAAAACTAGTAACATTGTAAATATTTTTGCAAAATGTACAGAATGATAGATTCTGAGTTGGAAGAGATCCAAGAACTGTGCTCATGAAGACCTTGAAGGAGAGAAAAACCTATCACACCTCTCAAGTACCAGATTCCACTTAACAACTCTGATGATTGAGAAGTTATTTTTTCTGAAGAAGACTTATTTGCAACTTCCATTCATTCCTTCTGGCCAAACAGAGCTAAATTTAATCTTTCTCCACATGATAGTCTTTCAAATATTTGATTACAGTTATCATGTACCCCTGAGTTTTCTCTTCTTCAGGATAAACATGCATAAATCAACCAATCTTCATATGATAAAAATTCACACTTCTTTGCTTTCTAGGCTGACTTTCTTTGAACATGCTCAAGCACAATTAATCAATATTCTAAAACTGTACACCGTGAACTGAACACAGTACTCCAGATGAGGTCTAATGAGGACAAAGTACAGAGTCTATCAACACCACTCCACCCCCATTAATTCTGAAAGTTATGTCTGGCAATTCAGTGTAACAACCCAAGACTGAATTAGCTTTTTTGGCTATTATATCACACTGCTGACTCATATTGATCTCATAATACATTAAAACTCCCAAATCTTTCCCAGAACTGTTATCTATTCAGGCTTTACCTTGTGTTGTACTTGTGGTTATGTTTTCCCCCCAAGTATTAATACTTCACATTTCTCTACTGAATTTAATCTTACTGGATTCACCATCACACTCTAGCCTGTCTCACCTTTTATACCAAGGTTCTGTAATCCAGTTCAGTGGCTATCACTATTGCATTTCTGTCATTAGGACCTCATCTATATAATTTTCTAAATAACTAATAAAAATTAAACAGCACAGGGCTACACATAGATCACTGTGGTATAGTACTGAAGACCTTTTGCCATACTAACACATTGTGTGATTAATACCAATTCCCTCAATATCAACCATTTCTCACACTATTCTTTTGATCTCAATAAGTGAAATGAGTTCAGTGGATAGAACACTGGAGTTGTAGTCTAGAAGGACCGAGTTCAAATTCAGCCGTGTGACCCCAGACAAATCACTTCCCTTCTATATACCTCAGTTTTGTCATCCATAAAAGAGGAATAATAAAGAGCAATTACTTCAAAGGGTTGTTTGTGAGAAAAAAAAAATTTGTAAATCACTTTAAAAACTGCAGAATACTATAAAATGTTATCATAATTTATCTAAGCCATGTCTTCTCCACAATAACAGCATGAGATATTTTATCAAAAACTTACTAAAATCAAAGTAAACTATCCACAGTATCCCTAGTATCTTCTTCTTTGAAAAAAATTAAAAAATGGTTTTGATTGAGCCATATTGGTTTTTGATAATAACTTGTTTTCCTTTCTAGATGTTTGCTAATACACACCTTAATGATCTGTTTTAGAATTTTCTTCAGAATTGAAGTCAAGATCACTGGTTTATAGTTTGCAGTCTCTGTGAGTTCATATGATTTATACTAACTCCATGGAATTGTTATAAGGAATGTGTTTAAAAGACTATTAAATAGTACATAAATATGCCTCTAGGAAATCAAACTATTACATTGTCCTAAGACATAAACAACTGGAAATGGCTTTCTTCATTCTTTTAGATACTTAGAATACTCCTAACATTCTCCTAGCAGGCGGGCAACAGATATTTTAAGTAAAACTGGAAATTTTAAAAGAAAAAATATTCACTTAATATTTTCTATTGTTTTTGATCATAGTCAATAGAAAATAATAACTGGATGTCAAAATGAAAACTTAAAGGAATATGCAGTTAACTTTAACCTAAACTAAACTTTTTCACTAAAAAAGCATGAAAAAACTGAAAAAAAATTAAGTATTGGGTAAAAAAAACCACATCAAAAAATTCAGTCAGATTATTTCCTGCATTACTAGAAGTATAACCATAATGGTATTTCTCAAGTATCTTTCAAAATAGAATAAAAGAGCAAAAAGAGTTTTCTCCTAATTGAAGAAAAGAGGAAATATAACACAGTAGAGAATCCCTGCAGAATTGGGGGAAGGGAGAAATCCTATAGGAAGGGAAGTTGAACTATGGAATATATGTTAGTGTACAAATTTAGACCCCCTAGGTCAGAGAGAGAGAGAACAAAAAAGAAAAATGATTACTGATAAACTAAACCTCATTTCCTTTTTAAAATTATCATTTTACACATGTAAAAATTATCTTTTCAAAGTAGTCTTCTCATCAGAAATCTTGTAACAACATTCTGTCCTAAGTTGTAAGATGACAATGAAAAAGTGAAAAGTTTAAAAAAAAAAGACTATAACTGATGAAAGTAAAAGACACTAAAAAGTAAATTAAGTTAACTTATTAAGAGTTCCTATCCAGAAAGATAATATCTGGTGCTTTTCCATCCAAAAAGCAGAAGCAGTAATAAAATCTATTCTCCTCTTGCTCTCCAAAGAGCAAGATGGATTTAAAAGACACCAGGATTTCAATTTTACAAAATAAATGATCACACAGTAAGGAAAGAACTGACACAATTTTTTAAGTGATAAAAGTTTTTAAACCTCCTTCCATTAAGTTTCCTAAATGTAAATGGGAGCTCAATCATGCCAAGTGATTCATTTCATCAAACACTAAGGAAGAATCTATTGATATACAAGACACTGTGCTATGCACTGGAAAGTCACATAAGAAACAGCCTTTGCCCTCAAGTAGCTTAAGATCCTCCTAGACTTCACCTTTTGTATGTCATGGAACCCTTTGACACAGATGCCTGTGGATGCCTTCTCAGAATCATGCTTACTGGATAAATTCACAATTGAAGGAAATACTAACTTTTCAGCAAGGGGAACGTGAAATATATATATATTTCCCCCCTCATTTAAGTTCACAGAGACCATAAAATCTATAGAGGGACCCAAGTTTCAAATTAAGAGCCTCTTAACGGGGGAAGGGGAGATGTAATCTGTTAACTTAACTATTGAGGCTGAAAGAAGGTAAGAATTCCTAAGAGTAGAAATGAGAAAAGAGCACACCTTTCAGGCACAAAGAACAGTTTGGAAGCAACAGTTGAAATGTCAATTTATGGGAAAGCTAACAGTAAGATTAGACTGGAATCCAGAATAAATACACCAGAGACACTAAATCTGAGTCAAAGTGATTCCAGAAACTACCTGCTCAAACCCAAACCTGAACGTTGAATCCTCAATAAAAAACACCTATCACCCAAACATTTATTTAAAACTTCCAAGGAGAAGAGGCAGAGCCAAGATAGCAAAGTGAAGCTAGGAACTTAGTCTGAGTTACCTTCAGACCTCTCCAAATACCCTTAAAGAATGACTCTAAACAAATTTTAGTGCGTAGCAACCCACCAAAAAAAAAAAAAAAAAAAAAAAAAAACACAAAAAAACGGAGTGGAATAATTTGGAAGGTTGGCAAGAAGGATCTATTGCATCAGAGTGGATCTGAAGCTCAATCGCAGCAAAAGCTATGCCAGCATAGCCAGGCCTTATGAAACTAGGAACAGGCAGTGGGGCCTCTGAATGTGCACGAGTGGCAGCAATATCCATACCTCTGAGCCCACAGGGACCACGAACAATTTAGTAGGAAAGGTTTGATGCACAAAGGTATGGGGGAATTCCCACTCAAGATGGCTTTGGGAGCTACTGATTCAACAGTTGCAGAAGTAGCCCAGCAGCAGTGGCTTCCAGAAATCTCAGAACACACAAGCTGGAGGGCTGGAACAACTGGTCAGAGGGAAACGGCAGGGGCCTCTTGGCTAAAATTGTAAGACTCTATTGCTTTATCCATACTCAGGTCAGATCTGGGCAGCAGTGCTATCTCACAGTACAGTTCCCTAGAAGGAACTTTGAAAACAGCTGCACAAAACTCCTGAAGTTTGGAACAATGCACCCTTCACCCTGGAAACCAGGCCCTACTTTAACAAAGAGTTCAAAGCCTAGTTAGGCTAAGGAAAATGAGCAAATAAAAGAAAAAGATTCTTACATAGAAAATTCCTATGGTGACAAGGAAGATCAAAGTACACACTCAAGATAAGGTCAGAGCTCCTACATCTTTCAAGAAAAATAAGAATTGGTCTCAGGCCATAGAAGAGCTCAAAAGGGATTTTAAAAATAAAGTTAATAGGGATAAAGGAAAAATTGGAAAGAGAAATGAGTAGTGCAAAAGGAAATTTTAAAAAAGCTAATGAGAAGAATGCTTTAAAAAGAAAAATTGGCCAGATGGGAAAGGAGATGCAAATAATTGCTTAAAAATCAGAATTAAGCAAATGGAAGCCAATGATGTTATGAAAAATCAAGATATAATAAAACAAATCCAAAAGAATGAAAAAAATAGGGGGTGAAATGTGAAATATCTCATTAGAAAAAAAAACAACTAACTTGGAAAATTGATTCAGTAGAGATAATTTAAAAATTATTGATCTACATGAATTGATGCTGAGTGAAGTAGGTAGAATCAGGAGAACACTGTACACAGTAACAAGATTATGTGATGATCAACTGTGATGAACTTACTCTTCTCACCAATGCGTTAATTCAATTCCAATATATTTGGGATAGAAAATGCCAATCACATCCAGAGAGAGAACTATAAAAATTCAATGTAGATCAAAGCATAGTATCTTAACCTTTAAGACTTTGTTTCTTATATTTTTTTTCTTTTAGTTTGATTTTTCTTGCACAACATGACAAATATGGAAATTTTTTTTTTTACAAAGATATCATATATTTAATCTATAACAGATTTTTTGCTGCCTTGGGAAGGGGGGAGGCAAAGGAGGAAGAAAAATCTAGAACATAAAGTTTTACAAAAATGAATCTGAAAACTATCTTTACATATATTTGGAAAACTAAATATTGTTAAAAAAAAAACTAAAAAAATTAAATAAATCATTAAAAAATTTATTGGTTTACCAGAAAGCCATGATAAAAGAAAAAAAATTACCAAGAAAAATTGCCTGATATTCTAGAACCAGAGAGTAAAATAAAAATTGAAAGAATCCATAAATCATCTAGATCCCAAAATGAAAATTCCTAGCTATATTATAGCAATAATCCAGAATTCCCAGATCAGGGAGAAAATATCACAAACATCCAGAAAGAATTCCAGTATAGTAAGACTAACAAAATTAAGCAGTTTCTAAATTAAAGGATCAGAGGAGCTGAGATATGATATTCTAGAAACCATGGAGCTTAGAACTACAACCAAGGATCACCTACCTGGCAAAACTGTATAATCTCGAGGAGAAAAGGTTCATGAAATCGAGGATTTTCAAGCATTTAGGATGAAAAGACCAGAACCAGAACCAGAATAGAACATTTGATTTTCAAGTATAGGACATAGGAGAAACATAAGGAGGTAATCAGGAAAGGAAAATCATTAGAGACTTAACAAGGTTTATCTGTTTACTTTCCTAAATAGGAAGATGATATTGTAATTCATAAGGACTTTCTCATTATTATAGCAGTTACGAGTGTGTGTATACACAGACATACACACACACACACACACAGAAGGGGGTAGGAAGAACACAGGTTTGAGCTGAATATGAAGGGATAACATCTAAAAAAATCAAATCAAATCAAATCAAGGGGTGAGAAAAGAATACCCTGGGAGAAAGAGAAATGGGTAGAATGGGGTAAATTATTTGCCATAAAAGAGTCAAAAGAAAAAGGCTCATCCAATATAAGTGAAGAGTGGAGAGAGAACAAGAGTGAGTAAATCTTACTCTCATTAGACTCATAGGAAATAATATACCCACTCAATATGAGCATAGAAATCTATCTTATTCTGCAAGAAAGTAGGAAGGGAAAGGAATACAAGAAGGGAGGAGAGTAATAGAAAAGAGGGCATATTAGAGGAGGAACTAGTTAGAAGCAAAACACTTTTGAGGAGGAACAGAGTGAAAGGAAAAAGAGAATGGAACAGGGGAAATACAATTGGCAAGAGTAATTAGGAAAGAATTTTGAAGCACATTTCTCTGATAAAGGCCTCATTTCTCAAATGCATAGAGAACAGAGTCAAATTTATTTAAAAAAAAGAGCCATTCCTCAATTAATAAGTAATCAAAAGATATGATTTTGACCTAACAATACCACCACTAGGCATGAAGCCTAAAAGAGATTTTAAAAATGACAAGAGAATCTAATCTGTATGTATAAAAAATATTTATAGCAGCTCTTTTCTCAGGTCAAAAAATTAGAAATTATTAGAATGCCCATTAAATGGGGAATAGCTAAATAAATTGTGGCATGGGATTATGAAGGAATATTATTATTCTATAAAAATGATAAGCAAGATGCTATTAGAAAATCTTAGAAAGTTTTCCATGAACTCAAGCAAAGAGAAATATATTGTGTACATAGTAATAGCAAAATTGTGGCAAGATCAGCTGTGAATGACTTTGCTATTCTCAGCAATACAATGATCTAAGAAAAAATGCTATCTATACCCAGAAAAAGAACTGAGTGTGTCTGAGTACATACTGAACTTTTTTTTTTTTTTTCTTGAGGGTTTTTTTGGGGGGGGAAGGATGGCGATCTGAGTTTTCTTTTTCAACATTACTTTTGTGGAAATGCTTTGTACAACTTCACATGGGCCTTTTCAAAGGGATGGGGAAGAAGAAGAATCTGGAATTCAAAAAAAATTTAAATGTTTAAAAAAAAAACCGGTTTCATATGTAACAGGTAAAAATAAATATATTAAAAAACAAAACAAAACAAAACAAAAAAAAACCACCTCCCAAGAGGGTACATTCATCATCCTCTTTGGAACTGTTCAAACTATTACAGAAATTGTTCCTTACTTCAAGCTTAAATATCCATTGTTCTTACTTTTATGTTCTGGGGCCAAGTAGGACCAATTTGTTTCCCTTTTCTTGTGGCAATGTTTCAGCTATTTTTTCTTTACTTACTTCAAAAGATTGTTTCAAGGATCAAATGAGAAAAAAAATTGCAAAAACTACTTAGCACATAGTAGTTCGCATACATGTAGGTGTATACATATATACACATATATAAATGTACACACATATATATAATGTATAGTTTGTGTATGTGTGTGGATATACAACACATATATATGTACATAAATACATACCATATATACATTCACATATACTTACATACATTTATACCTATATATATATGTGTGTGTGTGTGTGTGTATTTCATTCATTTTCTTTCAGTTTAACATCACAAGTTATTAACTGATGTTCATAATTTAAGGCCCTGAAAAATCTTGATTGCCTACCCATTGGAAAAGCTCTAGTTTATCAAAGCCTTCTTAAAATGATTCCCCAAAGTGGCAGGAAGTAAAATGAAATTTATTCTAATATATCCTTATATCCTTTAGAATGTAAATTCCTTACAAAAAGGAATTATCATTCATTGTATTTATATCCCCAGAAGATATCACAATGCCTGGCATATAGTTCCCATTTCATTGGTCTAAATTGGAAGGAATCTCAGAGTTTATCAATCCAGACCCCTTCATTTTACAGATAAGGAAACTGAGGCCCAGAGAAGTTAAGAAACTTACCTAAAGTGATAAAGGTATTAGAGGCAGAAATGGTAGGATATGAACCCAGGTCCTCTGATCCCAGGGTCAGGATTTTTTCCATTATACTTAGAGATACACTCTTGAAATTCAATTAAAAAGCCTTCATATTCCAGTCTATTTTTATTTTCTTTTTTTTAAAAAATTGATCCCAAGGGGGAAAAAATGACATGAGGTAATTGTATTAGTCATGATTCTGAAAGGCTTTTTAGAAGAGTACAGAAAAAGGTTCTGGAGTCAGGATACATGGGTTCAAATCCAGATTTACCATGTTCTACATTGACTATCATCAACTATTTTCTCATCATCAAAATGAAGGAGCAGGAAAAAACTCTTTTGTAAGTCTCCTTCCAGTTTTAGCATTTTATGCATCTATGACTACCTGGCCTAAATGCAAAAATTAAGAGTGTTGGTGGAGGTATTGTTAGTCAGTTATTTTTCCAAGTTGTGTCCAAGTCTTTGTGATCCCATTTGGATTTTTTGGCAAAGATAGTAGTCATTTGCCATTTCCTTCTCCAGCTCATTTTAAAGATGAAGAAATTGAATCAAACAGGATTAAGTAACTTTCCCAGCTTGTAAATATCTGAGGCCAGATTTAAACTCAGGAAACTGAGTCTTCCTGAGTCCAAGTCCAGCACCTCTACTTCATCTAGCCACCCAAGTTAAGAGCTGATAAAGACAAAATGGATTCTATACTCTCTGAAAGGATCACTAGAAGGAAGAGAAACCAGCAGCCACTGAAGTTACCTATTCTTTAATGATCATATTCCTACAGATTCTATGTACCTCTACAATGGAACCCTGGAAAACCTTTACCCATGAAAGGGCAAAAATTTTTAATCTTACAAGTAATAAGGAAAGAGGTGTCTATCTGTTGTGATTCATTTTATATTTTACTAAAATTACCAATCAATATTATTAACAATTAATTTGCTAATATAATTTTTAAGATTTTTTATTCGAGTCAAAATAGATCCTTATTATCTTATTTATACTATTAATTTCCTTGGGAAATCCTTTATCATAAATGGTAAATGCAGGTAAACAAAAGCAAACTAAAGACCAATCTAGGCTTATTTACTACAAAATAAGACATTAGGTATGGACCAGGAACCCAGGAAAACAGTAGTGCCAGATTGCTATCACCTACTCAAAGACCATTATATGATTCTTTATGACATCCATCCTTATAGTAACTAGGCATTAAGCCAAAGAAGTATACAACACTACTGCAGGAAGGAAATTTCTTACTTTTTTCTCCTCAGCACAAAAATATCTAGCTGAGCATATATAAATTTTATGATCCAGATTCCACAATGAACAATATGCTTTATTCAATTTTTATGGTCAAAAACTATTCACCAAATATTGGTACTAACCATTTGACATCTTTATTTCCGTTTGTTCTACCCTCAAGCCTTTTCAATAAGGGCCAAAAGATTTATTAAAATCAAATCAACAAGAACACAATTAAGAAAACACTTCACATAAATAAAGACATAAAAGGTGATACCATAAGCAAAATAGTGTAACATGGAAGATGTTACCTGTATATCTATGGATAGGGAAAAATTTCATAACTAAACCAGAGAGACATTCATGGGAGATAAAACAGAAAATTTGATTACATAAAATTAATTACATAAAAATAATTTGCATAAAAACCAAATACATGCAAAATTAGAAGGAAAGCATGGTGAGGGAAGGGAGTTTTTGCAACAAGTTTCTTTAATAAAGGTTTCATTTCTAAAAAGTATTTTGCTTTAGTGTAGCACAGGATTTAGTTGATCTTTCTTTTAAAAACTAGTGATACTGTGTTTCAATTTTTGTTATTTTTATCCATTTCTCCTTAGTAAAAAAGCTGTTTATTTAAAGAAGTAAACTTAGATTTGCCTCAAGTTTGGTACTGATTTTGATCTTAGATTATTTTTTTCCTCAATAGAATTTTATTTTTCCAAATATATGTAAAGATAGTTTTTAACACTGTGTTTTCCAATTTTTTTCTCCCTCCTTTCTTTATCTCCCCCCCTCCCCAAGACACAAGCAATCTGATATAGGCTATATATTTATAATCCTTTTAAACATATTTCCATATTTGTCATATTGTGCAAAAAAAAAAATCATACCAAAAGAAAAAAGACATGAGAAAGAAAAAGCAAAAAACAAAAAAAAAAATCTCAAAAGACCAAAAGAAAAAGACAAAACCATGAGAGAGAAAAAGCAAAAAAACAAACAAGCAAACAAAAATACTATGCTTCAATCTACATTCAGTCTCCCTAGTTTTTTCTCTGGATACACATGGCATTTTCCATCTCAAGTTCATTGGAATTGTCTTTGATCACACCTCATTGCTAAGAGTTAAGTATCATAGTTGATCACCACATATTGATCTTAGATTTAAAAAATGATTAATTCAGAAACGACTCGTATATTAGTACTAATTTACTCTTGCAAATAAAACATAATCAATTTAATCTTTTGTGATTTTATTATTTGGTGTTTGCCATGTCTACTGTCTCTCAAAATTTCAACAGAAGAAAGTTCTCATGATATTATTAATAAGCTTTTGGTATCTCATTTTTCATTCTGGAACTGTTTTTCAACATTATCTTGCCATTCTTCTCATGAAAGCACACTATGCTTCCCCCTTACCCTATCCTCAAACCCCCCCCCCTTTTTTTTGCTGAGGCATTTGGAGTTAAGTGACTTGCCCAGGGTCACACAGCTAGGAAGTGTTGTGTCTGAGACCACATTTGAACTCAGGTCATCCTGACTTCAGGGCTGGTGCTCTATCCACTGCATCCCCATACCCTTTTAAAAACATTATGTCAGTACTAGTTTCAAGTTCTTTTCAATTCAACTCAATGGAAACATTATTATTCTTTATTTCACTGCAAATGCCAAGGAAGTTTCCAATAATAAAATCTTTTGTACCGTCTTTATCCAAGGCTTAACTAGTTTCTAAAATGGGATTACAGATCAGCTTAGGAAGGAATCCTCCCTGAAACTGATTAGTATATTGATCAAATTAAGAATAAAAACATCTTTTAATTGACTCTATTAACAGAAGCATTGAATTTACTTTTGACCAGGACAAAAGGGATAAAGAGGGATTGAATGGCTTTAGGAAAATTAATAAAGAGTTATTGAATTTTTCAGGAAAATTATTCTCTAGAGTGTTCCGGAAGTTAAGATGCTATCATTCTGTCTAATGAATTAAAAACTCTAACCTAAACTTTCTACCCTTAAATCTTGACTGTTTGTTCTAGAAGCCTATTATACTTCATTTAAGTCAGAGATTTTCAAAAGCATGCTTGATCTCCTTTTAAATTTCTTTCTCTTTCAGTATATTCATAATATCATAATTCATACATTTGTTTCTGACAGATTTGTGCCAAATCAGCAGGGTACTGAGGCTTCCCCCCATCCCCAATATATTCAAGCCTGCCTTTACAATAAAATTGTTAAAAAATATTGATTAAAGGTCTTAGAATTTTTCTATATCCCCATCATCTCTAACATGAGTAACAATTTATATTAGTGGTGGTCTTTTTGTAAAAATACATCATAAGTAACAAAACAAGAGATAATCAAATGTCCCATGAAACAATGTTTCATCTTTCATCTGACAAAATTAATTAAATTCTTCTAATACTTTTACTACTTCTCTCCAGTACAGCAAGCAGGCAGATATTCTCTGTGCATCTCCCTCTTCAGTAGCTGCCTGTTGCTGCAGGCCCATTTCTAGCAGCCCAACACTGGAATAAGACCTATTGTACTGTTCCCCTAGCCTTCTTCTGTACAAGCAAAAAGCCTTAACTACCTGAAAACATCCCTATATCACTGACTGTTCTTATCCACTATAAAAGACCTTTGGGGCCTTACAAGACAAAACATCACCACTTTGCCACCAAAATATGCATCAAAGGACGCTTTAATAAATCTAATCTCATGCCTTCCTCAAAGAGCCACTTTCTAACAAACTGATGCTATACATGGACTCACTCTTCAAAGGTTAACATACTTGTAATTCCTTATATTTGCCCTATTCTAAGTGATTCTGAAGATTTGACTACTAATGTAGCCAATGATTGATTCCATTTCCTTTACCTAGCTTGAATCCATCAGTTAACTACCTTAACTTAACCCCATACCCCAACATTCCATTTGAAAATGTCCTGTCCTTTTCCTATGTCCTTTGGAATGCCTGCCCTATTATGAAAAACTTTCTTTCCTCTTAATCTCCTATCTTACTTCTTCCATCTTTTGGCACTGCTGAGATGTAAATCTGCCACAGAGACCGTGTCTAATATCACATACTCTCTCTCTTGGATGTTCCCCTGTACCCTGATATATTGGTCACGGTGACTCTTCTCTATGACCTTCATTAAAAGCAAATTCTTTCCCTATTTCCTCTCCCACATTATTCTAAACATTCATCAATAGGCTTCTCCTCAACTGAAATTGCCCTCTCCAAAGTTAGTGATGATCTTTTAATGGTCAAATCTCATGACCTTTTCTCAATCCTCATCCTTTTGACCTCTTAATTGCAGCTGACACTGCTAACCCCTTTTTCCTGAATTCTCTTTTCCTTACAAGATTTTCATGATACCTCTCCCTCCTGGTTCTGCTCCAATTTCCCTTGCTGGGTTCTTTATTGATGTTATGCATACTAACCATTCATATCTTTACAAGATCTTTTCTAGATCCTCTTCTCTTTTTCTTCTATACTCTCTCAAATGATCTAATCAGCCCCCATGGTTCCAATTATCAACTCTATGTGCCCAAAAGAAAAATTAACATCCACCTCCAATCCTTTCCTCTGAGGTTCTCTACTTGACTAAGACTGTTGGGAACACTACCATTCAACTAGTAACTGGGACTCACAACTCTGATATCACCAGAGGCATTAAAAGCAGCTAGAAGGTACAGTGGACAGAACTGGGGCCTGGAGTCAAGACTCAGTTCAAATGAGTTTAAATGTGGCTTCAGACATTCACTAGCAAGTCACTTAACCTATGCTTCGATTTCCTCAACTGTAAATTTGGAATAGCAACACCTACCTCCCAGAGTAGCTATGAAGATCAAATGAAATAATAATTGTAGATTACTTAGCACAATGGCTAGCACATAGCAGGCCCTTAAATACACTTCTTTTCTCTTCTCCTATCCTCAACTTCTCACTTATCCCACATTTCCAAACTACTATCAAATCTTGTCTGTTCTACCTTTACAACATCTATTATATTCACGTCCTCCTATTATACAGCCATAATTTTAATCACTATCTCACCTTTTCACTACTTTATTCACTTACTCACCAAGGTGACTTTTCTAAAGCATACATCTAACCATGTCATGCCCCACCTTCCTGTCCTCTTCATAGGTTTTCAAGTCTTCTTTTACACTTTATTCTCCTCTATGTAATCTGTATTACAGAACAATGGCCAACTTACAATTTCTCAAATAACTGTAATATTTATCTCCTGTCTCTAATTTGTACTAGATGTCCTCACACCTGGAATACTCTACCACCTCACTTCTACCTTTTAGTTTTCATGATTTCCTTCAAGATTCATTTTAAATTGTACTTATTCCAAGAGGCCTTTCCTGACTACTTGTTAACCCCATTTTCCCTTCCCCCAACTACCTGCCATTCTCAGAGTGTCTTCATCTACTCTGTATATCTTCCAAGTTGTTTAAATGCTGCCTCTCCCTATTAAATGCAAGGACCTAAAGAGTAAAGACTGTATTTTTTCCTTTCAATATATCTCAGCATTTAGCATAGGTATTCACATAGACCAAGTGTCTAATAAATGATTACTGATTTACAGCACAGCTTACACATAAATAAAATTGTTTTCTTTTAGATGATTAGAAAAATATATTTGATAACTTTGGAAAGGATAGAAAATGTTCTTAATAAAAAGATTTTCTGCATATCAATGCTTTTGCCTACTTGAAACTGTTTTGTTGTTGTTCAGTTGTTTTCAATTGTGTCCCTAATGAACTCAGTTGAAGTTTTCTTAGCAAAGATTGTGGAGCAGTTTGACATTTCCTTCTCCATATCTTTTTTACAGATGATTATCTGAGGCAAACAGGTAAAATGACTTGCCCAGAGTCACACTAATTTAATTAGTGTCTAAGGCCAGATTTAAGCTTAGATCTTCCTGACACTAAGTCTGGTACCCTAGTCTATTACATATTTGGAATTTTCCCATTACAGAGAATTCTATAAAATCTTTAAATGTCTACTAAAAAAAGAGGACATTCCCAAGACAAAGAGCAAAAAAGCATCATAATTTACAGAAGACAATGTCTAAAAAGAGAAGCACTAAAAATAATCATGTCCTCATATTTTTTTAAACAAATGTACAGAGTATGTATAATAAACAAGGAGGTAGCATGGTGTAGAAGAAAAAACACTGGTCCTAGATATAACAGAACCTTACTTGATCCTCCCAACAACCTTGTGCAATCAGCTCACAACCAAACAAGAGGTAGACAAGATCTTAGAAGATTAAAAAGTACAAATTCGATTACATATAATTAAAAAGCTTTTGTACAAACAAAACCAAAATAGTTAGGATTATAAGGTAAATAGCCAACTAGAAAAAATCATTTTACTTATTCAAGACTAATACACACACTTCAAATTTTTAAGAGCCATTAATAGGTAAATGGTCAAAGGATAAGAAATGAAAGTTTTCAAAAGAACAAATCCAAGCTATCAACAACCACATTTTTAAAATGTTTTAATCACAAATAATAGGAGAAAAGCAAGTTAAAGGAGCAACTCTGTAGTTACACCTCATATCCATCAGATTAGTAAAAATGACAAAAAGAAAAATGACCTTTGTGAAAGTGGATATGAAAAAATAAGCATATTGTTGAACTGTTGGTAGAATTTGAAATGATCTAGACATTCTGAAAAACTATTTGCAACTATTGCCCTAGAGTTGCTAACCTGTGAATGGCCTTTGACCTAGTGATATCATTATAATGCCTATGTCCCGAAGATATACAAAGTTTAAGGAAAAAGAAAATCTCTTTTTGTTATAGAAATGAAAACAAAAGGTGATGCCTATCAAGTTGGGAATAGCTGAACAAATTATCATCTATGTGGGATGTAATGTTACTGCACTATAAAAAATGAAACAAGGGATAATTTCAGAAAAAACATGGAAGAAATGTAGTCAGCAGAACGAGTACAATTTATACAATAACAACTCTATACTGCAAAAAGAATAATTAAAAAAAAAAGGAAAACACCTTTTGAAGTACTTAAGAATCTTGATCAGAGCAATAAACAACCAGGTTGTTTTCCAGAGGACCCACCAATGATGAAGCATGCTCCCTGCCCTCATGACAGTGGCATACAATTTTATTCAATGTGAAAAAAAAATAATTTTTGCTTAACATTATGTATGTTACAAGATTTTGTTTTTCCTTTTACTTTCCAATTTGATAAAGTGGGAGTGAGAAGTGGGCCTCAGGTTAGGTCAGACCCCCTCCCCCAAAAAAAAGATTTAAAAGACTGCTGAAGTATCTTTTTAATGCATAGAAGACAAGAAATAAGAGTGATGGCTTTGAAAATTAATGAATTTATTATATATTTTAAAAGAAAAGTGAGCTGTACATTAGATTCCATTTCATATAAATTCCTATTTTTTAATATACTATGCATATTGGAATGCTTATTTTATTCGGCATTTGTAAGGTTGAAATCTGGACCTATCTTTTAAGCACTTACTATATTTAGCCACCTACTGGTTAAATTATCATTTAGCAGCCAATGTTGACACAGTACATTTTTACCAAAAGTAATTCAATTCTTTTTAAGGACAACTACTTAATGTTTTAAAACCTCCCCCTTCCCCAATTCCCTTCAAAAACATTTAACCTCAGAAGAATCAGAGACAAGTGACTGAAAGGGACTTAACATTAATAACAATTTAGATTAACATTAAAATTGACTATGCACAAATACATTTCATTCATTAAAAATTCTAGGACTTTCATTTTTGTTTTTATTTCCTAAAACCTATTTTAAAAATATATTCAATACAAACACATGCAATTCATTTTTAAAGTTTCTTCACTAAAATGCTAGTGTATATTCCAAAACTCCAAAATGCCTTCAACTTTGTATAACACAATCCATTCAAAACTGCCTATTCTCGGTGATTCTTATCTATAGCTTCCCATAAACCCACCAATTATAGTCTATGAACATCCTAGACTTGAAAAATGTCTATGTCTGTACACAAATGAGAACTCAAGCCTCATCAGGCACCAATCAAATATTTCATTTACAGGAGCATTTCTTGCCAGTCAGCTAACAATAGTTATCTGAGACAAGAACTGTAGAACACTGCTCTGATATTCTAGAACAAGAAGGTAAAATAGAAATTGAAAGAATCAACCAATTACCTTCTAAAATCACATAGCGAAAACTTCCAGGAATATTATAGCCAAAGTCCACAATTCCTAGGACAAGGAGAAAATACTACAAGCAGTAAGAAAAAAATAATTCAAATATTATCAAGTCACTGTCAATATAACACAGATTTTAACAGCTTTTACACTAAAAGATCAGAGAACATAGAATATGATATTTTTGGAGGGAAAAAGAGCTAGGACTACAACCAAGAATCACCCATCCAGAAAAACTAAGCATAATTTTTCAGGGGGGAAAATAGACTTTTAAGAAAATAGAAGACTTGAGCATTCCTGACAAAAAGATCAGAGCTGAAAAGAAAATCTGTATGGATAATTTTTCAACATTGACCCTTGCAAAACCTTGTGTTCCAAAATTTCTCCCCTTCCTTCTACCCCCTCCCCTAGATGGCAAGTAATCAAATATATGTTAAATGTGTTAAAAATATATATTAAATCCAATCTAGGTATACATATTTATACAATTATCTTGCTGTATAAAAAAATAAGATCAAAAATGAAAAAAAAAAAGAGAAAGAATACAAACAAGCAAACAACAAAAAGAGTGAAAATGCTATGTTGTGAACCACTCTCAGTTCCCACAGTTCTCTCTGGGTGTAGATGGCTCTCTTCATTACAAGGTCATTGGAATTGGCCTCAATCACTTCATTGTTGAAAAGAACCATGTCCATCAGAATTGATCACTGTATAATTTTCTTGTTGCTATGTATAATGATCTCCTGTTTCTGCTCATTTCTCTTAGCATCAGTTCATGCAAGTCTCTCCAGGCATCTCTGAAATCATCCTGCTGGTCATTTCTTACACAACAATAATATTCCATAACATTCATATACCATAATTTATTCAGCCATTCTCCAACTGATGAGCATTCACTCAGTTTCCAGTTTCTTGTCACTACAAAAAGGGCTGCCACAAACATTTTTGCACATGTGAGTTCCTTTTCTTCCTTTAAGATCTCTTTGGGATATAAGCCCTGTAGAAACACTGCTGGATCAAAGGATATGCAGAGTTTTATAGCCCTTTGAGCATAGTTCCAAATTGCTCTCCAGAATGGTTGGATCAGTTCACAACTCCATCAACAATGTATTAGTGTCCCAGTTTTCCCACATTCTCTCCCACATTTCTTAATATCTTTTCCTATCATCTTAGCCAATCTGAGAGGTGTATACTAGTACCTCAAGAATTGTCTTAATTTGCATTTCTCTAATCAATAGTGATTAGAACACCTTTTCATATGACTAGAAATGTTTCAATTTCTTTATCTGAAAATTGTTCATATCCTTTGACCATTTATCAATTGGAAAAATGGCTTGAATTTTTATAAATATGGGTCAATTCTCTCTATATTTTTGAAATGAGGCCTTTATCAGAACCCTTGAATGTAAAAAAATTTTCCCAGTTTATTGCTTCCCTTCTAATCTTGCCTACATTGGTTTTGTTTGTACAAAAACTTTTTAATATAATCAAAATTATCTATTTTGTGTTCAATAATGAATTCCAGTTCTTCTTTGGTCACAAATTCCTTCCTTCTGAACAGATCTGAGAAGTAAACTATCCTTTGTTCTTCTAATTTGCTTATATTATCACTCTTTATGTCTAAATCATGAACCCATTTCCAATTTATCTTGGTATAGGGTGTTAGTGTATGGGTCAATGCCTAATTTCTGCCATACTAATTTCCAATTTTCCTAGCAGATTTTGTCAAATAGTGAGTTCTTATTTCAAAAGCTAGGGTTTTGGAGTATTGTCAAGCACTAGATTACTATAGTCATTAACAATTTTGGAAGAACAGAAACTTAAGAACATTTTGAAGGGCCAAATTTAGCAACTGTCATAATATGGCAAAGAACATAGAGAAAGGAGGAAGAAATTTTTTATTTCCAAGTGTAATTATAATATCTATTTGTAATTATTTGTATTTAAAGTACATTTACTTTATTTTCTCAAATATATTTGTAAACAAATGTTTAGGAATCCTCTTTTACATACTTTTTTTCTCTCACATTTGATATAAACAAATGAAGCAAAAATTTATAGTCCTTATTCCATCATTTTGTAGTGTCAGAAATGTGGCACATTTGACTGAAGGAGCATTTGTGTTTTCAACCATGACTATGCTAACTTCCAATTTGCCACTTGGACCATCTCCAGTAAACTCTTCACCTGCCTAGGGAGTTAATTTTGATGGTTAATGTTTGCATCACAAACTTTTTAATAAATTATGTAGCTGTTCATGATGGACATATCTAGAATATTATAGAAAACATGCATTATTCACCTTCTACTTGCTGCTTTGACTGAGAAAGTTTGCCAGTTGATCAACAAAATCTATTCCTACCTTACCATTTGTAAAATAGGAGAGTATCTAGTTTTTGTTTTGTTTTGTTCTCCAAAGAGAACAGTGTTTGATTTTTCCTTTGCTTTGTTCTCTGCTGAAATGGAAGGTGCTCATAATAGTTATTGAATTAGATCTTACTCTGTTATAAAGTCACTGTTACTGTAGGCTTCTCTGTAGATTTCAAAATCAGTCATATAGTAACCTTCATTAATTCTGGAAGAGCTCAATAGTTCTGATAAATGATCCCAACTATGCTACACCCAGATTTATGTCTCTAAAGTAAAGATTAAGAGATATGAAATAATTGCCATAGGACACAATCTTTTTTGAATAGTGGTTTTATGAATTTCAACATTCTATATGCAGGTACATTGGTATCACTGCTTCTAGTACTGTTTTTCCCAAAGTAAAAGAATTCACTAAACTGGTATTTGTTTTCTCTATCTACTTTCAACCAAAATTTTAGATCAATTTATCTGGCATTTAATTTATAATGAATGCCTATAAAGAATGCCTTGCAAAGGTACCAATTGTTCACTGGCTGTTATATATACATCAAGAATTGATCTATATCATCATTGATGCATACTGACATAGATATTGTCAGAAAGAATAAATTATCTTCTGACAATTTTCAACAAAAGGATTCCATAGTGAGGATGCTACATAAAACCTGTCTACAGACAGATTTTGCTTTTTTCAATTTTCAGATAAAAGAAAAAGTATCTTATTATAACTAAGAATCAATTATGAGGCACAATTTTATAGGACGTTTCCAGAAAGCATTTAACATACTTATTGTGGTTAGGTTTCTTCCACTTAATACTACCATGAACAGCTGTAATTGACTAGTTGGCATTGCCAGTTACTTGTTGGCACTCAGCATTTATACATTTATGAATGTTTCTAAGCATTGGCAAACTAAATGAAACTCAAAAAGAAAAAAAAATGTAACTTTTCTCAATAATATAGACTGTCAAATATGCAGTAGGATCCATATTGAAGTGTATAATCTCTCTTATTTCTCTTATTATGACCTTGGGTCTGAAGAGAACTACATTGCTGAACTCCATTTAAATTGTCATACTCCATTTAGAGGGAGGAACTTCACTGACAGTCTTGTAATCAATGGAGTAAGATAAGAATTGTCTGCCTCATGAATGGCAACTGTAGCATTCACACCATCAAATACACTATCTGAAAGTTCAGTCTCATGTGAGTGAGATGGGATAATTCTTATTAGCTGTTCATCAGAATTCAAATAGCTTTTCACTACGGATATAAGAAAAGCTATACATGAAAAAAATACCAAAAATTTGAAGAAGAAGAAAAAAAAGACAGAAAGAAAAAATTAAAAATTAGCAAAATAGTGAAAAAATACAAGCAAAGATTAAATTTTATTTACTATATAAATATATTATTCACAAACTGTTATAATTACTTAAGAAATTCTACTGATGTTCCAAACAGAAAAGAATAACATGGGCAAATAAATGAATAAAGGTAGGAACATTTCCAGTGGCATTATGGACAGAATACTGGCCTCTAGATTTAGGAAGATCTGAATTAAAATTCAGTGCAGTATGGTGATGCTGAGCAAACACTTAATGATTGTTTGTCTTAGTTTCCTCAACTATAAAATGAGAGTAATAACAGCACCAACATAATAGAGTTGTGAAGATCAAGTGAGATAATATTCGTACAAGGTTAAGCACAGTGCCTTAGAAACAGTAGGTATTATCTTAAAATTTGTTATTATTTACAACTTTAAAAATATGAAATGCTTAAGTATATATCATTGCACATATCTGGCCTTTATAGATAGAACCATAATTTATTTTATCACTTACAAAGTTTTTTTTAAATGATATGGCATACTGATATCAAAGGGAAAAAAAGTCAAGAAGTATGAAGCAAAAACACTTAAGTCTTTTCAAATGTCTTAAAAAAATTTTTTTTTATCAATTGGCATGCTACATCCCTCTATTCTTAAAAGACTGAAACTAAATTTTCAGTCTGAAAAAGAATGCAACAGGTAAAAAGGAAGAAAAATACAGAACTAGAAGAATAATTTATAAAGTAAAAACAATGTAAGAAAAAAAACTTTGAAAGACTTAAAAATAATTAAAACAGTAATCAAGGACCATTCTGGGGAAGGACTGATGATTGATGTCTGCTACTATTAAGTTCCCCAAAAAAGGATGGAATCAAGGTACCGAGTGAAACATACATTTTTTGATACAACAAAAATAAATAAATATGCATTTACTGTTTATTTGCTATAAAGGTTGTGTTTTTCTCTAATGGTGGGAAAGAAAATGGATAAGGAAAGCTAATAATACTGTCCAAAAAAAATTCCTGAAATTATTTTTTAATGCACAAAAGAGAAGTTCAGAAGGAAACTTATAAGAGCAACTTTCAAATTATGTCAAATTTATCATATATAAGTTATAAATAAAAGTCACATTTTACAAATAAAAATCATATGTTATAAATAAGTCAAAGTTTCCCATAATATTTTTTCTATTCTCCTTTGTATGTAGAAATGTTCTTTTCATGTATTCATGCAATTCAGAATAAAAAAAATTAATTTTAAAAGAGGGAAAAACAACTAATTACAGACAATAAAAATATGAAGATGAAAGAAGACAATATATATCTGTGGGGCAGAAACACAGAATAGTAAATATGAATGAAAACAAACTCTTACCTAGAACCCTGGGATCAGCAGCAACCCTCAGAGTGCAGGCTCCGCTTGCTTCCATCAGGGCTCTCCACTCTCAGCACTATCAACACCAACCACCTATCCGCTATCAATGATGAGATAGATAACTAGCTGAAGCAACAATACTTTGAGGCATTTTAAGCCTATAAGACATGTTATCCGAAAGACTCAATCAAAAGTAAGCTGGCTATAATTTATTACAAACAGGAAGTTATGACAGAAAAGCAAAAAATGTCATCAAAGAAATATGCAGAAAAAAACAGGCTAATTACATGGCAAGAATAGGGGAATGAATGAATAAATATATTAAGTGCCTACTACATTGCTAGGTATTGGGGATACAAAAACAATCCCTGTGAGAATTCAGAAGTTCCCTTATGGCTTCTATCAAAAAGTATGTATGAATCATCTATTAAGTCTTATGCCATATACTAAAGTATACACAGAGACAAAAGCAAATCAGCTTCTTGCCCTCAAGAAGCTTACATTTTAACAAGTGCATGCAAAATACATAAATGTAAAATTGATATATACAAGATAAGTACAAAATAGGTAAATACGGGTAGTTTGGGAAGGAAAGCACTAACAGTTGGGTGGAATCAGGTAGAAGATAGTATCTGAGCATTTTAAAGAATTAGAGATAAAGAGGGAATACATTATAGACAGGATGAATGGCCAATATAAAAGTACCAGGAGGGAGATGGAGATATTAAAGTTAAGAAAAACAGAGGGGGAGATAACAGCAAAGGGTTCTGAGATGAAGAAAACAGGAGAAGAGAGCACATGTCAAATGGCCTCAATATTTTTTTTTTTCAAAAAAGGCACAAGAAGCTAAGAGAAATGGAGGATGAGGAGGTGTGGGGTACATGAAAAAGGCAGAAAAAGCTTAGAATGCCTTATGTTGGGAATAAAATAGGGAAGCAAAAAGGGACAAACATAAGGAATTCCTTGTAAAATAGATTTAAGGTCATTTGAATTGAAAATGTATTAGGCACTAGAAGTTAAGTCATGTTTTAAAATCAATAGTATTTCAAGAATAAGATTATGCCACTGAAATTATGCCTACCCATGTTCCTCAAAATATTTCTCTGAAAAGAGAAATGAAGGCAGGAGAAATCAATAATCTTTTGCGACTAAAAATGATAAGTATAGACCATACTCCTGGGATTCTAGTGGGATAGCTAGTCCCACCTGGGAGTAGAAAGAAGGTTTTCGTGGTCCACAAACTTGCCCAGCAAATAATAATCCTTTAAGAAAAGGACAAAACCCTAAGCAAATAGAGACAGAGCATCTTCTTGAAGAGCAATAAGGTTCTAGAAGTCTGTATGTCCTAATGAATACCTCTTCATACAATGTTATTTCTACCTCTGGTATTGACAGTGATGTGTATTCCTGGAATACAATCTCTTTGTTAATAAAAAGTGTTTTTGTATTATATTTTTGGAAATAAAGATAAGATGCATAAAAAAATTTTAAAAAAAGATAGGATGCAATCTGAAAAAAGTAAACCCATTCTTTTATAAATTTAAAACATTTAAATGCTTATATTCCAGGAAAATTCATATAAAACACTTCACTTAAGGAAGAATTTTCAAACCATAGATTTGTGAGTTCGAAATTTAGGGCATATATGATAAAAATTAATAACTGGAACTTATATAGTTTTAAGATTTGGAAAGTGCTTCACTTATTTAAATGCAATACTCCTAGCCTAATTCCTGCTACAAACCAATCTTTAGATACCTACTAAATGAAATCATATTAATCAACTGGTACCTATGAAAACAAGCATGTTATAAACAATCTATTATGAAAGGAATATTTGTACAACCATAGCACTGAGAAATCACTTCAACTGCTTGCTGAGGCAAATTTTTAACAAGCCTGAACTAGCAAAAAAACCCTTGCTTTCTCAGCAACATGGAGAGCAGGATGACCCAACTAATGTTAATTTGTATAAAAGTTCTCACTACAGTGAAATAAGTTTTCCCTCCTTAAACTCCACACTCTTAGGACAATATTCTCCAAACTAAGAACAAGGAAACATATTTATCCCACAAAGAACTCTCCTTCTAAGTCTCTTCAGAGAATACTAAATTTTTAGTGCTCAAAGTATCCTTACACATCAATTATCTAGTTCAACTCCTATTTCACATATTAAGAAACTGAAACTCAGAGATATGAAATGACATATCCAAAGCCATACTCTAATTAGAGACAGAGCCAAGAAGAAAAACTTGGGGGAAAGGGAAGGAAGGGAGGCGGCAAGAGAAAAAAAATGACAAGACAGCTGTCTTCAAGTATTTAAAAAGGTTGACAAGAAGGATGGCTTAGATTTGTTTTGTTTGTTCCTCCACAGCAGAACTAAGAATAATGGGTGTTTCAAATAGTCATAGTGCTTTAGTTACACAAACAAATAAAACAACAGTTAAAGCTATCTAAAGGTCAAATGGGCTATTGCTATCTCAAGAAGTACAGGTTATTCTTTCTCATCAGAGATCTTCAAGCAAAGAAATGGTCAATCACTTTTTCCATATCCTTAGAGGATTTTCTTTCTCTGGTGTGAAGAGGATTAGCTGGCCACAGAAGTACCCTTAAATTTCAAAAAGCTGTGATTTTGTGACCAGACCCTTTCTTTCATCTCCTAATCTCTAATTTCTGGAAAAATATACTGAGCACTGGAGTAGCAAAAAAGGCACAGCACTAAGAAATCACAAACCAAAAAAGGAAAAAAAGAAGAAAAAAACAAACAATTTAAAAACAGACAGTCTAGTAGGCAAAGCTTTTGTACAAATGAATAATTTAAAATATTTTTGAAAGACACTTAATTTTTTAAAGAGTTAAATGTGCCGCCATCAATGATAGTATTGGTTCTAGGCATATCAATCAACTAATAAATGGAAAATCAAATCAATGTATTATGGTAAAGAACTTATTTATTGTCTTAGGTACTATAAGCAATGCCATCCTTAACATGCAGTGGTAATGAGTAAGATTGAGTCCTAAAACAAAACAAAAAAAAAATCTGTAATTATAATAACCAGTTAAAAAAGAAAACAATAGCAGCCATAGCTTCACCCAATGTGAAATATCCAAGTCACTAATATCTTGCCCTAATACTGGCTTCCAAGCTAAATTCAAGTTATTGACCTGAGTTTACCAAATCTACTAGGTTACCTAAGAAAGAGATTTACTTATCTCCACGAGCCTAAGTAGAAGATAAAATTAACCCAACTGTAATTTTTTTAACAACTCTGTGAGTTCATTCCTATTACAATGTTTTCTTTAATAATCCTACATATAAAGTTACACAAAAATATTTATTTTTGAAAAATCCCCTGGTATTTGATGGATATTCATCTATGTGTTTTGCAGAGTACCCCCAAGATCAAATCTAGCCTCAGATACTTATTACCATGTGACCCTGGACAGGTCACTTAATTATGATTGTCTCTATCTCCTTAGCAATAAAATGAGATGGAGAAGTAAATGGTAAGCCTGACCAGTATTTTTACCAAGAAAACTCCACATGGAGTTACAAAGAGTCATACATGATTAAACAAAAGTGATTAGATGGTTTTATGTGCTACACTGACATTATTCAATAGTGTTATGGTTATTTAAAATCATATCCACTATCCATTCTAATTCATACCCACCTAAATCATATCCACATCATGTTAACATCCTCAATTTAAAAATCTTTGTTTTTCTACAACTTATGATCCTGTTTTAAAATATAATTTTTAAAAATACATAGTATTACATAGATTCTTTTTTAATACTATTTTATTTTTCCAAATACATGCAAAGATAGTTTTCAACATTCACCTTTGCAAAACATTGTGTTCCAAATTTTTCTCCCTCTCTTCCCCCCAGACAGCAAGCAATCCAATATATAAACGCATGCAATCCTAAACTTATTTTCATATTTGTCAAGTTGCAAGAAAAATCAGTCAAAAGGAAAAAAAAATAACGAGAAAAAACAAGCAAACAACAACAAAAATAAAATACAATGATAGCTTAAATGGAACACCTATTGCTCTACAATGATTGACAGTAAGTCAACAAGCATTTATTAAGCTCCTACTATGTGCCAGGCATTGAGATAATCTCAGGGGATACAAAGAAAGGCAAAAAACAGTCCCTTGCTCTCCAAGAGCTCACAATCTGTATTAGAGGATAACATACAAGCAGCTCTGTTACAAATTACATATATATATAATTATATTATATATGTATATATACACATGTATATATATATAAAAATCTTTATAGACTTACCTGATATCTATAGTTTATCTGCCCTCTGAAACAATGGATATGGAATACAATAAAATCTTTCACTGAAAACTCAGAGTCATCATCTGAACAAACTTTTTTAATATAAAACTTGCTGCTTTTTTTTTTTTAGCACCTGTCTTTCCTTCAATATCAGAGCTCAGCTTTCATTTTTTTTTCATTCTCATCTGGTTATTATAATTTCAGATAATGTTTCTAATAAACCATAGGCTGAAAAAAGTCAGATTATATGCAATTCTCAAGAAATATGAAATTCTCAAGTAAATGGAGAGGAAGATAGTTTTATGACTGTTAAATGTAATGATAATTGGAGCCTGCTTATCAGTTAAATTTCAAAATAAATATGGCATTATTGTAATAAGAAAAACATCAGAAATTCCTGGAAATATAATAAATACTTGTGTGCACATAAATATTATGCTAAAATAAGACTACATAGGTTACAGATATACAATAAGTTTAACTTTTGTCATCAATTAGAATTAGAAGGACAGTGAGACACAAAGCATTGAGGTATGGAAGGACTTTGGACCAAAATCTATCTCTAACACTACTGACAATGTGGTCCTGAGCAAGTCACTTATGTTCTTAATGTCTTAGAGAATAGCACCTTAGCTATTCTCTAGAACTTAATGTTGCAGAGAGGGGGCTAACCTACCCTAGAAGGAATTTCCTTCTCAACAAATTCCCTAAACTAATGAAATCACAGGTCCCCTTCCTATTCTTACAGATTCTAACTAATTTGTATGTTTACCAAGTCAAATCAACATTATTTATTAAGGGCCTACTATATTCTTGGAGGCAGCTAGGTGGTTCAGAGGATAGAACCCTGAGCCTGGCTGGAGTGGGGGAGACCAGAGTTCAGATCCAAGCCTCAGACATTCACTAGCTGGGTGATCCTGGACAATTCACTAAGCTCTGTTTGCTTAATCCACTGGAGAAGGAATTAGCAAACCATTAAGAATACCTCATGGACAGAGATGGTTCACGGGGTCACAAAGAGTCAGACTTGACTGAACAATATACTAACCACTTTATTCAACACAGGATGCAAAGAAAGCCCCTCCCCCCGCAACAAAAAATCAGTCCCTGATATCAAGAAGTTCAAAGTCTAATGGGAAAGGCAGCATGCAAAATATGTACAAATAAAACATATTCAGGATAAATTGAAAATGATCAACAGAGAGAAAGCATTACTACCAACAGGAAAAATTTTATGTGGGATTTTAGCTGGGACTTGAAGCCAGGGATGCCAGGAAACAAAGGTGAGGAGGGATAAGATTTACAGACATTAGGGATAGCCAGGGAAAATACAGTCAGGACACGGAATGTCTTATGTAGAGCAAGGAGCCAGTATCACTGAATCACAGAAGATGTGGAGGAAAAAAGGTGTAAGAAAACTACATAGGGAGAAGGGGGCCATGTTTGGATGCCAGAGGCCTTTATATGTGATTCTGAGGGTAATAGGGAATCACTAGAGTTTACTGAATGGGGGATAATATGGTCAGATCTGTATTTTAGGAAGATCAATTTTATATCTGAATCAATGGAGGAAGGACTGGAGTTACAGGTGGAAGGAGGAACCCAAGGGTGAGTGTGAAGAAGAGAGTCAAACCAGAAGGCTTTTGCACTAGTCTAGACATGATATGATGAGGAACTGGACAAGAATATTGGCAGTATCAGGAGAGAAGGGGACATTTATGATGGGAGGAAGAATCAATGTCAAACTGGACCAGGGAGGAGATGAGAAAGGATTTAAAGAGAGCATAGAATTAAAGATAATAGGTTTTGTATCTGAGAGGATGAACAAGTGTCATAAGAAAGTCAAGAAGAGTAGAGGCCTTAATGTGTACAAGAATAAATTCAGTTCTGAACATGTTAAGTTTAAGACATCTATGTTTAGATGTCTAGACATACAAAGATGTTTAGAAGTACAATAATGGAGATCAGGAGAGACATTTGGCTGTTTAGATCTGTGAGCTATCAGCATAAAATTCATGGGAACTGAAAAATCAACAAGAGAAATAGTATGGAGGGAAAAGTAGCCTGGGCTTTGGTTTTACCACATTAAAACTAACCACATTTTCAGGCTATATCTGATTAGAGAATTTTAAAGAATTGGAGGTGACTTTATATGAGATTTATATGCCAATATCTTCATTTTACAAATATAGGAACTGAGGCCCAGAGAAGTGAAGGGACTGAATTGAGGTCACACAGCTAACAAATAACAGTACTGAGACTTGAATCAAGGTCTTATGAATCAAAGTTAAATATACTAAAAACTGTGGTTGCATTATCAAGAATTATCAAGAATTCTATTTTTTGACAAAGAGACTGTATGTGGATATGCTTTCTGAAAATTTTTATAATAAAGAGGAAAAAAAAGAAATAGTAATGTCAAGTCCAAATAAGTAAAAAAGGATATATTTTAAAGAGTTATGACCTTCACATTAGAAAGATGTTAAAGGACTGAAAATTAAGAATGTTTAGAACTAAAAAATAAATGTACAAAGATTTAAGAGCAGAAAGGACTTTGAGAGAACACTAAATAGTTATCTGTCCTAGATGTTATTTACTTGTCTAAGTAACAGGTCTGTATGATCTCGAAGTCCTCTCTGGCATTATATTAATAGATTATGTGTAAAAAAACATAAGATTGTTCCACTTCTTTAATGCCTGGTTCCAAGATTTCTTAAGGAATAATATTTGTTTTCCCCCACTTTAAAAAAATTCAAGACCATCAAATAGTATTTTCTTCTAAGCTTAAGATGTACTAATTTGCAAGCTAAATTTTTCAATGAGGTAAATTGGATTATGTAGGCTTTAATTAGTTACTTTTATTATATAATCATGTGGTTTCTTCTGATTCTCAGAAATCAACTGAGAAAATGTTTACATATCAGCATTTAGTTTTTTACTTATGTGAGTAATTTTTCCCTTAAGTACTAAACTAGACAGATAAAGTAAACATTAAGCATTAAAGATTAAGTATAATAATTTACTGAGTCATTAGGACACATTCACATAAAATATAACAGTAATTAGCCAGAAAGGCTAGTTTAGTTTTACAAACAGAAATGAAAATCAGAATTCTAACCCTGGCTTTATTTCCAGCTAAATATCTGTCTATGAGCAAAGTACTCAATCTCATTGGATCTGTTTTGCATCCATAAAATTACAAAAATGCTGCCTATTTGACTCATAGCAATGTTCTGTGATATAAAAATTGTCAAGATCTTTAAAAATAAAGTATTGTTAGTGGAACTGTGAACTGATCCAGGCATTCTGGAGAAAAGTTTGTAATTATGCAAAAATAGCTATAAAAATGCATATTATGCTCTTTGATCCAGCAGTCTCTCTACTGGGTCTGTATCCCAATAAGATCATAAAAGAGAAAAGAACCCACATGTGCAAAAAAACATTTATAGTAACTCTTTTTGAAGTGGCAAGGAACTGGAAAGTGAGTTGGATGCCCATCAGTTGGAGAATGACAGAATGTTATGGAATATTATTGTTCTATCAGAAATGATGAGCAGGCTTCTTTACTTGACTTACATGAACTGATGAGATAAGTGAAATCAGAACCAAGAGAACATTGTATACAGCAACAAGATGTGACAATCAATTGTGATGGGACTTAGCTCTTTTCAACAATGAGGTGATTCAAGGCAATTCCAATAGTCCTGGGTTCTCTTCTCTTTTTTCCTCTACCATATTTTACTTGTTGAGTTAAATTATCTTCTCTATGAAAAGGACTCCCAAATCTAGCTTCTCTGTCAAATTCCAGAACCACATCATCAGCTGCCTTTAAGATATCTTGAACTGCTTCAATATGTCCAAAATATAACTCATTCTCTCTACCCAGAAGTCTGCCTCTCTTTTCAATTTCCCTATTATCATTGTGGATACCACCAATTCTCCTAGTCACACAAAATTATGGTCTCGGTGTAAACCCTTAAGTCTTCACTTTCTCTCACCTCTCATATCTAATCTATTCCCTAATCTTGCCATTTGTATCTTTTACATCTCTCATCTTATATCCCATTCTCCCCCTCTCTTCACTCACCAAGCCACCACTCTGGTAGAGCCCTTTATCACCTCTCACCTGAATAGCTTTCAACTGGTTTATCTCACAAGTATCTCTCCATTCCAATCTATCCACTCAGTTGCCAAAGTGAAATTTCTAAACCACTGGTCTTACTCTGTTATAAACTCTATTTGAGGGATGTCAAACACACACCCTTAACTCTCTTAAGTATGACCTGAAGCAGGTTCAAATTTAATTGGGAAATATTTAACAAAATAAAACAAAACATAGATAATATTAATATGTGGTTTTGTAAGTTAATACATGACCCACAGGGATCCTTATGTACAGTAGTTACCCTATCATCTCCAAAGTCAAATATAAAGTTTTTCAGGTTGATGTTTAGAGCTGATTCCTTCCTACCTTTTTACCTCTCACATCACTTCCATGTATGCTACAATCCAGATACTTGCTCCTGACACATGAAACTTCACCTCTCAGCTTTGTCTCAATAACCAGAATGCTCTTCCTTGCTCCCTCCTCCTGTAGCTTCCCTGGATTTCTTCAAGTTTCAGCTCAAATTCACATTTTCTCCAGAAATCCTTTCTTAGTCTCCATGTCCCACCCAGGGAAATGCAAACCTTCCATCTACTGGGTAGATACTTTAATGTATCTACTTATTTACATGTTGTTCATATAATAAAAAATATGAGATCCTTGAGGTCAGGGCTATTTGGGACCTTTTTTTGTATCTTAAGCCCTCAGTCCTTCTGGACCATGATAAAGTATATCAGTAAATATTTAATGACATGACCTACCTTGAAAGAGATAATAACTGAAGAGTCAAATTTTTCTTTTACATAGGCATAATATCATGGGAAACTGTCAGAGGATGCCACCAATAGAGATTTCTATTCCAAAATTAACCATTATAACTTTGGCTACCCAAGGGGGCAGGAAGGAATGGAGGGGTTGGGAGGGGAGGGGAAAGGACAAGAGAGAGAAGGGGGGGGAGAGAGGGAGGGAGAAGAGAGAAAGGGAGGGGGGAGACAGAGAGAGGGTGCGAAGAGAGAGAGAGGAGAGGAGGGAGAGAGAGAGAAGGAGGGAAGAGGGGGGAAGAGAGAGGGAGGAGGGAGAGAGAGAAAGAGAGAGGGGGAGAGAGAGAAGAAAGAAGGAGGGAGAGGGAAAGAGAGGGGGGGAGAGAGAAAGGGATTGAAGATTAGGAAAAGAGTTAGGATTCCTCATAGATGTTGCTCAATCACCTAGTGAAACTATGACTACAATTTATTTCCTACTCCAATTCATAGCAATTCCTAATGCCATATTAGGATCACAAAATTTAGACGTAGAAGGCATCTTAGAGGACAAAAGATCCTTCATTTTATAAGTTAAGAAACTGAGGCCTGGAAAAGTTAAATGATTTGCCCAAAGTCACATATTATAATGGCAGATTCCAAGTCCTCTGATTCCAAATCCAGGCTTTTCCCATTGTGTCATGATCTCACAGATACATATAGTAATGTATAAGAATGAAAAATTATAATGCAAATCATGAAATAGTGAAATCATCACAATTGGTATTCTCCTTTATAATATCATGGCACTGATACAGTGTCAAGCCTTGGTTTATGATTCTAGAATAACTTGTTCCTCCTTTTAAAAATTAGAACTTTTAAAAATGATTGGCTAAAAGAAGAACTGGAACTCTTAATTGAACACCAGATAGATAACTTTGACTATATTAAGTTAAAAAGTTTTTGTACAAACAAAACCAATGCAGTCAAGATTAGGAGGGAAGCAATAAATTGGGAAATCATCTTTACATTTAAAGGTTCTGATAAAGGTCTCATCTCTAAAATATATAGAGAACTGTCTCATATTTATAAGAATTCAAGCCATTCTCCAATCGATAAATGGTCAAAGGATATGAACAGACAATTTTCAGAGGATGAAATTAAAACTATTTGTAGTCATATGAAATCCTATTCACTCTAAATCACAATTCAGCTCCAAATCACTATTGATCAGAGAAATGCAAATTAAAACAACCCTGAGAGAGCACTACACACCTGTCAGATTGGCTAAAATGACAGGAAAAGATAATGATGAATGTTGGAGGGGATGTGGGAAGGCTGGGACAGTGATGCATTGTTGGAGCTGTGAACGGATCTAGCCATTCTGGAGAGCAATTTGGAGCTATGCTCAAAAAGTTATCAAACTGTGCATACCTTTTGACCCAGCAGCATATCTACTGGGCTTATATCCCAAAGAAATCCTAAAGGAAGGAAAGGGCCCCCACATGTGCAAGAATGTTTGTAGCAGCCCTTTTTGTAGTGGCTAGAAACTGGAAACTGAATGGATACCCATATCAATTGGAGAATGTCTGAATAAATTATGGTATATTAATGTTATGGAATATTATTGTTCTGTAAGAAACGAGCAGCAGGACGATTTCAGAGAGGCCTGGAGAGACTTGCATGAACTGATGCTGAGTGAAATGAGCAGAACCAGGAGATCATTATACAGGGCAACAACAATACTATATGACGATCAATTCTGATGGACATGACTCTCTTCAACAATGAAATGTTTCAAAGCACTTTCAATTGTTCACTGAAGAAAGCCATATACACCCAGAGAGAGGGATGTGAAATGTGAACCACAACATAACATTTTCATGCTCTCGATTGATGTTTCCTTTATCTGATATGTCTTCTGTGTAGATACGATTTTTCTTGCACAACAATGATAAGTGTGGAAATATGTATACATATATTTGATGTCAAGTATTTTAATATAATTAACATGTAGTGGATATCCTGCCATCTAGGGGAGGGATGGGGACTGGGGATAAAATTTGTAACGGAAAGCTTTGTAAAGATCAATGCTGAGGAACTACCCATACATATGTTATGCAAATAAAAAAATTTTTTTTAAATGATTGGCTAATTAACAATTGGCTTTCAATTGAACAGATCCTTTTTGGTTCAGGGGTGTTATTTTTTTCTTCCTTTTTGTTAGGTCTGGTGATTACATCCATGTGGAGGACTTGCTGGTATATGAAAATTCCCTGCACAGATTCAGATTTCCTCTTTCTATACTCATGAGTAACTTATCATCACGTTAGAAAGGTACTTAGGACACCCAGTGATAAAGTAGCTTATATCCAGAATCACACATATATACCAAACACAAGGTTTAAACCCAAATCTTTCATAGTCCAAAGCCAGGACTTTGCCCACATACCTCTCTCTCCCTCCTTTAGAATACCAAACAGAACCCCAAATTGAGGGATAACAAAAATAAGTATTACCCATATTTTAAAACATTAATCAAAACTCAATTTCTTTGTATTTTTAAAGATTCAAAAATAATTTCCATCAACCATGAGATGATAATAGTTAGCACAAATATACACAGCTTTTTTTTGCCAGGACAATCTTGAAGTACCTATATTGGCATATGCTAAGCAATATTTAAAAAGCAAGATTTTTCAACTATCCAAGCAAGACATAAGTTAAACTCTCATAATTTAACTCTGACAACAGCAGTTGCTGCTGTCTTCAAGCTAGTCTGCTTTCTCCCACTCTCCTCTGCACTAGTCAAGCTTCTGCAGCTTGGCAGGGCCCCAAAAGTCACTTACCCCACCCCCACAAGCTCATTGTGCTAGCCCAGCTTCAGGTGACTCACTACCACATCAGAACACTGATATTGATCTCTTGAAGGAAGAAAATGTTTTTGCTTTATATAAGCTAGGCTGGAGGCATATTAAACTAAGAAATTAATAAGACAAAGAGGAAATAAGTTCAATGATTCAAGTATCCCAAGAGCTAACTTTTAGACTTGGAAGGATTTACTTTACACAGTAAATACTGACATCTGGGAAACATTGCAGTAAACTAGGTTAGAAATAACAGGTATTGCAATCATTAACATTAAAACTTCTTTGCATCAAGAACATTTAGTTAAAAATAAAGTTTCAGAAAATTCAAGAATGGTTTTAAGTGAAAAGCAAAGTTTGTGTAAAAAAGAAAGCTATTACTGCTTTGCATCAAGAACTTTTTAAAGAACTTCTGAGTCCATCAAACACAATCACATATCCAAAATCCCTAAAAGTTCAATAAGTCAAACCCACCAAAATTTAAAACCAAAAAAATATTTAAAAGCCTCACTATTATTCCAAAAACCTACTTTAATGTCTCAACAATTCACGTAGAACTTTATCAAAGAGCCATTAGGTGGGAGGAAAAGGAAGAGGAGGAAAAAAGTTTCTTAAAGGGAAGAAAAATAGTACTTTAAGTTGGTGAGCAAACTAGATAAAGCAACTCAGTAAATTAAAAGGTTAAGTAAGACCTGTCACTACTGAACAATACTTTTTCCGCTCTACCATTTATAGAACACAAATTTTATTCTTTAAAAAAAAGCTACATGTCTTTAAACTAAGCCTTAATTTACTAATTCTTCAAACTGTTATAAAGATAACTCTGGGCTCTCCCCTTCATGTTAGCAAGCTACATATGCAAGAAAGTTCTTAATATCATCAGAGATCAATCAAAGGACCAGCAAAAATAAGCTCTGAGAAGATTAACACCAGAAGTTTGGATGTCAGTTTAATTTCTTTGGCTCTAAAAATTTATGAGAATGTATCTAATTAAGGTATGGAGAGATGTCACTTTATTATAGAGGGAAAATTCAGAGCCCTAAATCAAGTTCTTTTAAAGTACTGAAAAATTTATTCAATAAATGGCATTTGCTCACATGCTTGCTAAGTCACAATCATCTCTCAGTGATAAAAATGAATTCTCAGAATTGTCGTATAGCTAAAATGATAAAAAATCAAATGTGGTTTTTAATGAAAATTGATTATGACTCTACTCTCAAGAACATCTACACAATGCAAACATATTTTACTTTACAAATATAATATAACCCTGTGATAATACAATTCAGTATACAATTTCAGACAGAAAAGGATTCAATCATGTCCCGGACAGCTATTGGGGAAAAAAGCTTTTTAAACATGATTAGCCCAATAAGTCATGTGTCTCATTCCCTATCATTATACAGTATATGCTATATCTTGAAATAATCGCTCATCAACGATTGATACTTCTTCCCACAATACATAAATCATAACGTATTCTAGAGAATACAAGATGAGTATTTCAATAATAAAATAACCTTGCAGATCACCTAAAATGTCAAGATTATCAGCTAACTGGGGTTCTTTTGATCTCAAGAATAAGCCTTAAGTAAAAAATTAGTACCAGACCCATAGGTATCAGGAATTTCAAGATATAAATGGCAGTATCTGGACGGCATTTCAAAGAGTCAATATATAATAAGTGACACACATGGGCTTCAAGGCTCACGAAATGTTTTAAATTATGTTATCTTATTTTATTCTCACAAAGACCTATGAAGTAGAAACTATAAGTACAACTACCACTATTTTACAGATGAATAAAAGATAAAAGAGGTTAAGTACCTTGCCTGGAATTTAAGTATGGAAGACATAATTAAAACTCAGATTTTGCTGACCACACACCTTTTACATGAAGACTTTCTTGAACTACTAAATGCCAACAGCTGATAGTCTCCTCATTCCTTGTAACAATAAAATTACTTGATTTCTTCTGAAAAATTTCATATAATCTTATATATGTACATATTGTTTTCGCTAATAGAATGAAAATGCCAGGAGGGTAAGAACTGTTTCATTTATCTTTGAATCCAGTCTGAACCTAGGTACTTAATAAATGTTCATTGATTAAATCCATTGCTTCTCTTTTGTAATAATTAAGTAATAATAAAAACATTAATCTTTATAATTATTTCATGAGTATCATGCTGTAGCAGAGTGGCACATTATAAGTGCTTACTATGCTTCTATTGTCTGTCTAGATAGAATAGGCTTTCTAACCAGTTAGACCTGGATTTAAGTCCTACCTTTGACACATCCTGGCTATGTTATCTAGGACATGTACTTTCACTTCTCAGTGCCCCAAAGGAATTCTCTAAAACTCTTATTGCAGAAAAGGGGTCCATCTGCATTGAGAAAAGGAGTTTTATTACTGAGTAAGAACTCACAGGTTCAGTTTTTTGAAAAATAACTATTTCTTTAGCCATTCATTAGAAAAATGGAGTGAATTTGATGATTATGCTCCTTCTGATATATTCTTGATTCTAGAATTGGCATTTCAATTTTTTTTACAATTCACGTGTCAAAGAAATAAGATATTTCTGTAGAACATTCCATTTTTAGGAGCTCCCTGACACTGAGATCAATCAATGCCTTTAGGATAAGAACTAAATTCTTCCTTGTAAAATCAACATACCTATATTGAAAAAGTAGTTTCAGAAACTTTTTATTCTGACATATTATTACAATGATCTACTTTATTTTAAATAGATTAATGTAGTATTTAGGGATAAGATAAACATGGAATACTGTACTTCATAAGAGAAAGACCCACCATCAGAGACAGTCAACATTTTCCTTTCTTATGTACATACACATTTTAAAATTAGATATTAGTGAGAAAAATGATTTGCATATAATAATACATTTTAGGTAATATATTTATTTAAATCTCATCTTAAAAAACCAATAAGCTCAATAATTTACAATCATTTCAATATTAGATGTAAAAAATGACTAGATGAAAGAATTTTACATTACAGCTTACCAACTATAATAATGATAAATTGGATCATGAATTTATAAATATCACACAACAATTCTAACTTTTGTTTTTTTGTAGCCAAAAAAATAGTATTAGTGAAAAACAAAATTTCAGAGTTCATTTCATGGAATTTTTCAAGTACCAAAATGTACCACTACTTGCCACTTAAAAGTTCTTGTTCTAAGTTTTCCAGAAGTTATCACAGCACTATTCCTGAAATCACTTAAAACCATGTATTTGTATTTTGCTCCAACATATTTCATAAAGTAAGAGTTTATCTACTACCAACACTTCTCAAAAGTTAAAATGCTAATGCCAGTTTCAAAACCGCAGCTCTGAGCTTAAGCCTACCAAGTGAGTTAACAAAACATTTGGAACAAAGCATTCTGCAAAAGGTGATACTTAGGGTCTAGAACTATTCAACTCTAAATGTTCCATATACTAAAACTAATGGGGAGCTGGGGCAATGCAAGAACACTAGTCTCTGGATGAATGATCATAGAGTTGCAGAAGTCCTAATTTCAAACAAAGATGGGGGAGGGGTATTTATAAACATCATAAAAGCTGATAATTATATAATGTCTTACAATTTATAAATTGTCTCACCTACATTAAGTTGTTTGACCCTTAGAATAATGATGAGTTACTGTTATTTCCATTTTATAAATGGGAAAAATTTAAGCATATAGAAAATGATTTGCTCAAGATCATTCATAAAAGAGCTAAGATTCAGATTCTATACTTTCTACTACAACATAATTGCTTCATTAAATTTTAACATCTTTCAGCACCCATCTTTCAATTATATCAGGTAAAAACTATGAGATCTTCAAGCTACAAGCTAAAATGCAAAAATGCATTTCTTCATTGTGGAAAACTCACTTCCAGAAAACTCACCCAAGAGTTAGCAATTCATTGAGAGAGAAGAAAATTCAATTAATTGCACAATTACCTGTACCTTAAAAAGACATCTACCACATAATATACTTGCTTTATTTTGGATCCAAGTTCTATAAGGAAACAACTAACTTGGCTCATTCAGAGACTAATATTCAGTTAGTGAATTACAAAGGCTTCTGGTTTGTTCTCATCTCTCCAAATCATCTGAATTCTAATTTATTTGAACCTCTTACCAGAATATGGACAAGGGGCACATTAAATCATTTTTTTTCCTATAAATTATATTTAAAGGGTAGTAAGAAAGGAATTTAAAACTAGTAATTAAAATATATTTAATGGCTAATCTGTGGATTTCAATAATCCACAATTTTCCTAGTCTTAGAAATTCAGGCAATAAAAAAATCAAACATGGAAATCAGAAAAATATAAATTCAATATAACATTTATGCCATTTATTAAAATACAAAATGCTTTGTATTATAGGTATCTGATTTCATTTCCCATAATCACACAGTCAAGTAACATCACAAGATGGAGTATATCAGCTTATAAAAGGACTTCATTTGTTTAAATACCTGACAGTTTTACAATGGGAAATTTTTTTGCTGATAGCATGTAAAACATGCACGCATGTGTGTGTATGTATTTATTCCAATTTTCTAAGACATTCCAAAACAAAAAGAACAAAGTATTTACAGGTGCTGTCTACAAATCTGTAAATTAGCAATGATTATATTTTTTTCTCTACCTTATTATAGATAGGTTATATAATAACTGTTAGAAAGTACAAATTTATTTGGTTTCTAATGTCTCAAATACTATTGATCATAGAAATCAGGGCCACAGATAAAAAAATTATGGGAAGATTTTGACATTGGCTTAAATCATAACTAAAATGATAGCTAAAATCTTAACTTGCCACATTAAAAATTAGGTTGTACATAAAAAGTTAAAGTTTTTATTTGAAAAAAAGTAAATTTAATTGGCCATAATTCTTCCTAAATGGAGAATAAATATTTTGATACTAAGAACAGCAACAAATGTAAAATTTGTGCATTTTAAATTATTAAACATTTCAACATTGGTATTGTTTAGACAAAAACTAATAATTTCATTTTAAACATAATTATAAATATCCAATTATAATTTGATTTTGGTCTAGCACTTATGTGGAATTGTTTAAAAGCCTATCTTTTTTTTAAAGAACAGTTAAACAGGAAATATTAAAATAAAGTTGTTTGTCAAATTTCATAATTATCTATTATTATTGCTCCATTCTTTAACTTAATGTATTTTTCAGTCCAACATTTCCCCAAGAAATTTATAACCATTATGGAAGAACTGTGGTTTTCTTAATGAATTCACTTTTACTGGCCTAGCAACACATTCCCCAGTGTCATTATTATAATCATGTACCTCTGATTGTATATTTCCAGATATCACAGATACATTTAGTTTTATATACTCTTTAACTAAATTTATATATACTTATTGTGTATATATATGAAATGAAAGGAAGAATGAAAACCTTTTCATACATATGCATACAGTACAAACACAAGAAACTAGCAAAAAACTGGGTACACTACAGAGTTCTCAGAATTTTAAAAGGTCACAGCTTTTACTTCCTTCCATAAACTTAGCAATACACCCTTCATTCGGATACAGCATTTTCAAAAATTGTCTTGATTTTGAACCGAATGAACTGCCTAAAGTAGATAGCATTTAAATTTTAACCTACTACAATTTTAGCATCATTACTATAACCAATTATGAACACACCCACCCTTTTCAAGCAAACCTGAATTCCTACAGAAAAGAAAAATGTCTCCTAAGGCTTGGTACCACCAGTTGAATTTAAATGGTTCAAAATTATAATTCTCTTTTTTTCTCTAGTGTGTATTAAGTACACATGTCAATATTCAACTTATCTGCTAAGCTGAAAGGGTAAAGAAAGTAACAGAGACATCTATGGTTTTCATATTTTCAAACAAATAAGCAAATCCAAAAGGTTAAAAAACATCCTGTATTTTATGGACTGTGCTTTTATTCATCATATACAAAGCCGTGTGTCCCTAGAAATAAAATACAAGTCGTACGACAGTTTTCAAATCAAATTTTCACTTCATACAGTTCAAAGAATAGTTTTTATGGGAGGAGGTAAAAAACCCCAAACTTAAGATAAAATTTTGTTTTATCTCTAATAACTGATAGAACCATGACAATGTTTAGTTTGTAGCGAGGTAGCATTACTGGATGTGCTTTCACACTTCTCAAAAGTGTTTTCTCTCAATGCCAAAAAAGAAAGCAGAGGACTGTTCTTATCTAGCTCACTGGAAAGAAATGCTCCAAAAAAGATGGCTCATCCTAAAATAAGTGAGGATCGGCTACGTATCCCCCCAGAAAAGGAGACTCCAACTCCAGTCCCCAGGCCCAGCCTACAATGCACCAGCTCTGACCCCCATCCCTTTCCCTAGCTCTAGAGGACTCGGGCACCAAGCCCACGAGCACACACCTCCCTCCGCGCACCCCGAAAGCTCCCTGCGACGACCCCTCAAAGCCCCCCCCGAACGTCCAGCTTCCCCCTCACCCCACCCCACCCCCTTCACCCAGGGTTCTTGGATAAAATCTTTTTTTACCTTCATGGTGGCGATTCGGCGGCCGCGATCCTCTCACAGATACAGAATTCACCTGCACCTGAGGTGGAAACAAAAGACACCGAATCACCACCCCAGGAACCCATTCTCCACAGACGGGGGGCGAAGAAATGGCTTCAAATCTCCCCCCGCCCCAAGTCTCTTTCGCTCCGCCGCCTCCCGGAAGGAAGGTCCCTCCGAGCAGGGGCTTTCGCCCTCGGTTCGGCCGTCTCTCTCTCCGGCACCCCCCCCCCCCCCCGCCACCCCTCGGGCCGGGCCGCTTCCCCATTGTCGGACCCGGCGGAGTTTCCCAGTCTCCAGCAATGACGCCATTTCTGTCAGTGGAGAAAGTCACAACAAACCCCGGAGTCCGGCCCCGGATCCTTCCCCGCCCCGAGCTCGAGCTCCTTGGCTCTCCTCCTTCTCTCGGCTAGCCTACACTACAACAAGGCCGTCAAGACTGCGCCCTCACAAGCAGGCTGCCTAGTCCGGGGTCCGACAACGCGGGTGCCCACTGCGGGGTCCCTTTCCGGGGGGGCTCCGAGGCCCGTCGCCCCTTTCTTCTCCCCGCTTCGCCGAGACACGATGAGCCTCGGAGTCGGTGGTAGCGAGGGCCGGGCGGGCAGGGCCCAGCGCTCGGGAGCTCGCCGCGGGGGTGGCAATAACTCTACTCCCGGCTGGGGAGGGAAAGCGGAGTGTGTGTGGGGGGGGGGGGAATACGGAGACACACGACCGCCCCGAACCGTGTTCCCCCCGGCCGCCGCATTCCCCAAGCAAGAAAACGTCCCTACCTGGCTGGGTGCTGAGGCTGAAGCCCGTCACGTCCCGAGCCCCCTTCCCCTGCTCCACCCCGAAGCCGGCGACCGGGAGCGGGCCTGGGGGGGGGGGGCGAAATGGGGGAAGGGGAGGCCACGGGTCCGGCGGCGGCCGCGGCTCCTCCTCCTCCTCCCGCGGCGGCGGCTGGTACCTTTGTTTGGCGGCCGCTCTGGCTCCCTCGCTGGGGGGGAGGGAGCGAAGAACGAAGAAAAATCCTTCCCGGACTCTGAGTCCGGGCCCCAAACCAGGCCCCCCTCCAGAGAAAAGACTGCGATGGACCCTCTGCGGCTCCCTCCAGGCACTGGTCCAGACAGTGGCCGTGACGGCGGCAGCGGCTTAGGGTCTCCACTCCGATCCGGTGTCTGAGCTGCTCACTCCGGACTCGACTGACGGGCAAACATCACTCCCCCCCCTCCCCCGATCTTCCTTCCCCTCCCCTTGTTCCCTCCCCTCGTTTTCCCTACCGCCCCTATCTAACCTCCTTCCTTAGACTGCCCGTTAGGAGGCCTGGGATTGGCTGTTGATCTTTAGAACCCGCCTCCACCCTTTCGTTATTGGTCCCCGGGATACAAACACCGACGCCATTTTCCACCAGTTCTATGGAAACAGAAAGTTACGCCGCAAAGCTCGCTGGGAGTTGTAGTCCAACATCGGAGGTCAAACCCTAGCCTCCTACCGCCAAAGACTGCAAAACCCCTAATGCTCCGCGTCGGCGTGCGGGGAATAGGTGTGGAATGGAGGGCGGAGGAGGCCCTGAGCTGGTTATCGCTTGGGAGGAGGCAGCGACGCCTGCGCAGTGCGACGGGGATGGCGCATTTTCTCGCACCGAGTAATGCGACGTCGCTGGCGGCTGAAAAGGGCGGAGAGTGCCGAAGTGAAGCAGTGGGAGGGATTCGTGTTAGCGGCGGGAGGAGTCTCAAAGTGAACTATAAAGGAGGAAGTTGAGGCACGGTAGTGCTGCTTTGGGATCAGCTGTGTGAAACTCTGTTACTATCGTTCTACCGGGAGGAGAGGTGGAAGCGTCGGGGGAACCCGAATGGTGAGAGAGCAGAGGGGGCGGGGAGAGGAAAGAAAGGACAGGGACCCGGATGCTGAAGAGGGTTAATGTGATTGTGTGTGGTTTTTTTTGTTGTTTTTTTTTTTCTTTGAGGGCAGAGGGAGAGGGAGGCTAGAGTGTGAACCTGGTATAAAGAGGGAACCTAAACTGATGATCCCGGTGGAGAGAGGGACTGCCTTTGATATAATAATTCTTCAGTTTAGACTAAAAATCTGGTTCTACCTCGCTCAAAAAGACTGCGTGTGTGTGCCTTCTGTCAATTTCCTGGGGACTTCCTGAAGCAGTTTTTTTTAAGAGGCAGATTTAGAGTCAGAGGATCCTTGTTTGAATTCAGACAGTCGGCTGTTTAGTACAAGCCTGACACTATCTGAACTTTCGACTTCATCTTTTAAGGTGAGGGCCCTGAACTGTGTCCTGGACTCCTTTAGCAGTTTGGCAAAGCCTGTGGACCCTTCCACAGAATAATTTTTAATTCATAAAATACTTAGAATTACAAAGTAAACTAATTATTGAAATGCCCTTTTTTTTTAAGTTTACAAATTTCCTTGCTCTTTTCTCCTATCTCTTTCTTCCCTCCCCCTTGAATGAATTAACCTTTAGACTAGAAGTTCCTTCCTGCTGTAGCTTTAAGATTTCCTCAGACTCATAATCCCAAGGTTTTGGAATCCTGAAAAAGTGTCCTGCTTCACAAATTCCCCATAGGAAACATCACTCTCTTGACAAAATTGTTTATTTTAACTTTTTTTAAAATTTTTTGCAATTTGATGCTTCAGGTGCTTGATAGGTCATTTGATTTGATCTTCGTTATTGTCTTTTTTTAATGGCAATTTTAAGGCAGATTTTTCATTTGGAAGAATGAGGAATGATGTAGTTATGTTTTTTCCAGAGAGACATCTGTGGTTTTATTTTCACCTGCAACACTGGATGTTATGTACCACAAATGAACCTATTTGAACCTACTTAATGTCTAAATTTAAAGGGTTGAGGATATTTACCCATTGAGATAAATTAAGATTTTATAGAACAATCTGGTTAGAAGATATTCCACAGTTAAAGTTTTCTATCTTCTAAAGCAAAAGGAGTCTTGAATTTGAAACCAGGCTGGAAGGACCTGTCATACTTAATAACTGTCTCTTAATGAGCATGTTACTTAACCACTCTAAAGCTCAGTTTCTTCATTTGTAAAATAGGCATAATAATGCCTGTAGCAGGTACCTTGTCTCACAGGGTTGTCAGGGATCAATTGAGAAAATGAGCTGTGTTGTGGAGGAAATGGGAAGGGAGAGGGGAACAAATATTGTGTACCTTCCCATCAATAAATACGCCTCAAATCCCTAGGGAAAAAAAGAAAGAAAAGCATTTTCCAAATCTGTCTGTGTATGTGTCTCTCTGTGTCTGTATATTAGTCAAGGACAAAAGGACCACTATTATTTCTCTACTATTGTTCCTGTATCTTCCTTTCTAGAAAAGACATAGTGATAAACATCCTGTTAGAGAAGGTAGAATCATAGAATGTTAAGACTAGAAGGTACCCTAGAAATCATCTCTTTCAAAGACCTCTTTATTTCTACAGATAAGGAAAAGAGGTCTATAAAGGTAAATGCTTTGTTCAAAAGTCATAGCTAGTTATTACTATCAATTTGCTTTTATTGAAAGCCTACCATGGGCCCAATCTTGTGGTACAGGCCATGAAACAAATGAGTGGTCCTTACTGCTTGGGATCTGATATTCTAATTTACAAAACAAAAACCAACTCAAGACAACTGTAGGACTACTTCATGACTGATCTTTATGAAGGTAATTTTAATTGTCATCTTTTTAAAAAATGTATTTAAATTCTACTATAACCATGACCAAGCTTTAGTTTAGAATGTAATATACCATTTCATTACAGATTGGAGATTATGAAATTAAGTCTTTATTATTTCCAAAGATACTTTGCCAAATTTCAGTTATTTCTTGTATAACATATATATATAAGACTGGTTAAGGTAAAGATCAAGTATTTAAAAAATCTTATAACATATTTCCCATTCTGCCATTAAATATGGAGGTAACTTAGAGGTATTTACTCTGTGATCTTGTCATGGTAGGCGAAAGATTGTCTGCTTTATGTAGGTAAGCAAATGTGTTATACAAGATACTGTGCCTATGCAATATAGAATTTTGATCCTAATAGGATTAATCATTGTGTAGAGAGTAGTATATTATAGCTATGTGGCTTAGAATTTGTTGCCTCATTGGCTATTTGGGTCTGCTGTGATAGGAGCTAATTAATACATGATCACAGTAGCTTGATCCAGTGCTTTTCTTTACTTCTATATATAAGGATGCACACTTTATTTTGGAATTCTTTATCATTTGTCATCAAAAAAACCTACTAGAATCACAGATTTGCCATGTGTGGCCATAAAGCAAAACAATAACATACATCATATGAATCTGCATATTTATTTTTGCAAACAATTATATGTAGACTATTTGTAGTAAAGACCTGAAAAACTTTTGTTTTTTCTTAAACTTCAAATAATTATGGAATATAAGACTGCTTTCTTTTGTGTGTAATCTCTCAAACAATCTAGATTCTTAGAGCCCATTACATTATTGGTTTTCTTTATATCCAAAAGCCCCTACAGAGTGAGATCACAATCTGAGATGACTATTCTGTCTGCTCCATGAAGGTCATTAGAATTAAGAGGAGGATTAAGGAAGAACAATACTGTAAGAGGAGTGAAAAGTGATCTTTAAAAAACAAAAACAAGAAAAATAAGAGAAGTTATCAGAGATTCAGAAATCCAGGATTGTAAACTCTGTTTATCAAGCGACTTCCATACAACTCAGTTGAGAATCAGAAAGAAAACAAAACTTTAAGCATCCCAAATAGATTTCATAAAAGGCTGTGTACCATTGTTAATTTAATTTAATTATAGTATGTTTACTCCTAATGTAGATAGTCTTGATTATCTTAGTTTTTTAACCTATATTAGACTAGAAGAAGCAAATATCAAGTTCTAAATCAGTTATTGAATAGATCATAAATGAAACAGTTGGTCTGAGAAACTAACAAAAGTATACGCAAAAAAGTCTAGCAGTGTGGTCCCATGAAAGGGCACTGAATCTGAAATCAGTGTATCTAGATTCACATCTCATCCCTAAAATTTCCTCCTTGATTCTGGGCAAGTCGCTTAACCTCCTGAACCTCAGTCTCCTCATCTATGAAGTGAAAAGATTGGACTAGACTATCTCTGGGATGCCTTCCAGCTTCACTTCTATGATTCTTATACATAACATTAAAAGACTGGTCACTGGTCATTCAAGAAGATATCGCCACATTTTGACTAGACTGCATAAGGCATTTGACAAAATTTGAACAGCAAATCAGTCAGCTTAGTCAGCCCTGCAAGGGTTATTCAAATTTCAAAAACAGTTGGGCCACAATTTAATCAGTATCTTTAGGACAAATAAGAGTAAAAAAGAACATAAAAATATTACTGGTGTTCTCTTTAAACCAGCCATATAATTAATTCTTCCTATACAAAAGAGAGAAAATACAAAGGAAGAAATCAGAGCAAAAGGATCTTCCTCAGCTCATCCATAGTGTTTGATATTTGTTAATGCTTCCTTTCTGTTTATGATAGTGTTCTGCTAGTGTAGCTATCATTCTAGGATGGCATCCAAAAGAAATATATTAATAACAATAATGATAACTAGTATTTATATAGCTCTTTAATGTTCACAAAATATTTTGAAGGTATTATTTCATTTGCGTCTCACAACAACCCTTTGAGTTAGATACACATTTTACAAATGAGGAAACTGAGACTGGGGGAGATGAAGTGACATGGTCACACAACTAATAAGTATTTGAAGATTATTCCCAAGTATTGTGTCTTATCCATGCTACCTCTTATTCTGTACCCCCATCTCTATTTTTTTGTTAGCAAGTTGCATGGCAATCCTCGCCTGCAACATGTCAGTGACTTTGACTGGGTCAGTCTGTCTGATAATTGGCTACTAAAGCCATTCCCTTTGTTTGAGAGTCTAAATGTGGCAGAGTTCAGAGATGCTATCAGAGTTTAATGAGATGCTTTCAGGATAAGCAAGAGAAAGAATTTTATAATAGTATAACTATTATATGACTGTTGATTAATGTTAATAGCAACCTGGAGGTGAACTTTCAGTGGTGTTTTCAGGGTTCAACAGTCCTCAGCCTTTTTTTTTTCCTTTTTAAACACTGTCATTATGGATACTTTGGGATGAAGGAAAGGGGAGAGAATTCCTTCCAATTTAAGTATTTTCATTTTCTTGTTTTTAAAAAGGTAGTTTACTATGCTACACTGCTTAAAATTATATAGGAAGAATTAAGATCCAGATTCATGGCCAACTTCTAAGCTGAAAGGAAATGACCACCTGATGAGATTACACAAAGTCCAGTGTAAACATCAGCAGAGATCCTGAAGCATGTTGCAGAGATTGGATGATATTGGAAATATGTTTCCTTCATGCTTTTCCATACTTGTTTATTAAATTTGAAGTAGATAAAAAGTTAGGACAAATAATGAATATTTTTGGATGATATTCATTCTTCCAAAATGTCAACCAGCTATAATAATTGGATGGATGTAGAAAGGTAAGACTTGCTTGTAGGTCCTTGGGACTTTTAAATTAGTTACTTCAATGTAGTCGACTTCCTGCTATTGAGGGGAGGAGAGGGGAGGGGACGGGACCGGACGGGGAGGGAGGGGGAAACGGGAATTTGTAACAAAGCTTTGTAAGCATCAATGTTGAAAAACTACCTATACATATGTTTTGCAAATAAAAAGCTTTAATAAAAAATAAATAAATAAAAAATAAATTAGTTACTTCAACAGTCCAGACGCTCCTTGGATATATCCTTACTGTGTCCCCTATGCTACAGCCATCATCCTCACTTTCTCCCTCATACCAATCAAACCAAAACCTTGGCTTCACCCCCTAGGTGATGATGTTTCTTTATCTTACCTGAAATCAGGCCTCCATCTCACTTCCCAAACAGACCTATTTTCCAGTCATTTTTATACTATATCACCCAAATTATACTGTTTCCTTGTCTTTTTTTTTTTTTAACATTTTTTTTTTGTTACATTTTAAGTTCCAAGTTGTCTCCTTCCTTCCTTTCCTCGAGAAGGCCAACACTTGGTATAGATATGTAAAACCATACTGTACATACTTCCATATTTCACTTCTTTTTCTAAAGATGGATAGCATTTTCCTTTTTAAATTCTTCCTACTTGATTTGACTGTTCATATTACTCAGAACATCTTATTTATGTTTACTCTTTGAATATTGCTATTAATATATACAGTGTTCTCTTGGTTCTATTTGTTTCATTTTGCATTATTTCATGATCTCTAATCATCTTTCATGAAAGTTTCCTATCATGCAAATCTTTCCATGTTTTTCTAAAATCAACCTGCTTATCATTTCTTACAGCACAATAGTATTCCATTACAGTCACACACCACAATTTATGCAGCCAATCCACAATTGATGGGCATCTTCTCAATTGCACCTTGAAAAGAGCTGCTGTAAATATTTTAAAACATATAGGTTAATTTCTTTTTCCCTGACCACCTTGGGAAATAAACCTGGATCAAAGGGAATAAAGTTTTATTTTTCTTGGCTTGAGCTATATTTTGCCAATACCTGGAATAGTGAAGGAAGAATTAGAAGCCCCGGGTTAAAGCCCTACTTCATGGTACATACTTGCTTATAATCCAGACAAGTCACTAAAGTCTCAGCTCTAGGCAATGCAATGTAACTGCAAATTGGAGAGTAGTGGGAGTGAAATTACAGATCCAGATCCTGTCCCCTTCATATTTCAATGGATGATTTTCATGAGGTGCTGGAAACAGCAATTTCTCATAGTGAAGAACTATATGATGAGCAATGTGACATGATTTCAAAAAGTTGCTAATATTAATATGTAGTCTTGTGACTGATCACAGAATGATTGTTCTCTATTGTGATCAAACCAGATTATTATAAATACCATATTTTTAGGTGAGATATTGATGAGCTCTCTCATCCTTATAAATCAGTAAACAGTTAGACAGTAATAAGCATTTATTAATGCTATCTTCCAGATATTATCTTAGTAAGAATGTAGTAATAAAAATGAAATTTTCTATCATTAAAGAGCTTTGTATTTTCTAAGAGGGAAATATTAGGAAGGAAAGAGAAGGAGAAGCATCCTGAAGGGAGATCAGTAAATATAGAAAAGACCAGAAAAATTCCCCATGCAGAAGATGGCACTGGAATTAAGCCTCAAAGTAAACCAATTTCTAAGAGGTGAAAGAAGGGAAGAACAGTCAGCCACAGGAAACAGATGGCATATATGAGGTGGCAAGAAGGCATTTTTGGTTGGACTTGGGATGCAAGGAGGATGTTAATAGGTAATAAACCTGGAAAAGGAGAACCAAATTATTCAGTGTTTGAATACCAAACAGGAGGCTATATTTGATCCTAAAGCTAATAAGAAGGCATTGGGGTTTATTGAGCAGGGTGACATGGTAAAATTATGGACTTTAAGGAAATCTCTTTAGCATCTCTGTGGAGTATGCATTGTGTGCAGTAACTGGTAGGGAAATGGGTTAGGAGATTATCACAGTGATCCAAGAAAAAGGTAATGAGGACCTGAACTAAAGTGGTGACCTTGTAAATAAAAAGAAGGGGGCAGATGGGGAAAGTGTAAAAATATAACGGACAATACATAACTGAATGGATTTGTAGAGTGAGTGAAAATTAGATTGGGGATAATACTACAATTATCAACATAGGTTATTGGCAGGATGGTATATTCATAGTGAGGTTTGGAAGAAGGGTGGTTTTGGTTATTTTGAGCCTTTTTTTTTTTAAGATACCTATGGACATTCTATTTAAAATGTCTTAAAGCAGGATTAGATATATACTTCTGATAGTCATCTGAGTAGAATTGACAGATCTTTGGGGGCTGATGAAATGACCATTTGAACTAGTACATAGAGAATGGAGAAGAGAATCCAAGACAAAACCTTAGCATATATCTGCAAGGAGTGTCATTTATATGTAATAAGCCAGCAAAGGAGACTGAGAAGGAGCAATGAGACAAATAGAATAACAATCATAAGAGTATCCAGGAGGAGAAAGTGGTCAACTGCATTAAATGCTGTAAGGAACCTGAGAAGAATGAGGATTAAGAAAAGCCATTAGATTTGACAATTAAGAGATCACAAGTGACTTTGGAGTTTACAATTTCAGTTGAATAATGAGGTTAGATACCACATTGCAAAGGCTCTTTTTTTCCCCTCAAACCTAAAAATGCTAAACACCAAATAAAATTAGCATTTTTACATGTAAAATAGAACAGGATTGAACATGAAGAAGTAAATCTATAATGTAGTTTGCTTTTTCTTTTACATAGGTAATACAATATTTTACTTGTATTCTCTCTCTGACTTGTGTTTCATTTTGGCCTTTATTTTCTTTTGTTGATTTGAGAAAAAAAGAAAAATCTTGGAACATGCAAGATTCCAACAGTCTTATTGTGGTTTTTAAGCTAATAACTTTAATATACATGAAAATATTTATAGCAGTACTTTTCATGGTAGCAAAGAAGTGAATATCAATCAATAAATATTTACTACTGATTCAAATAAAGTAAATATCTATTGGAAGCTGGATAAACATTTTTTACATGAATGAAATTAATCTTATACTGTAAGAAACAATGAACTTAATGAATTCGGAGAATCATGGAAAGCCTTACATGAACTTATGTCCAGTGAAGTAAGCAGAGGCAGGAAAATAATATACACAAATGACTACAACATAAATAAAATTACTACCAAAAAAAGGAAATTGAATGTTGTAAAATTATAAAGAACTAGTTTAGTCCCAAAGTAGAGATCTGAAACAAAACCTAGCAGAACTCCTTTTTAGAGGTTGGAGTTCACCAGAGTGGAACATAGCATATGATGCCAGTTTTTTCAGCGTACTGATTGCTTTTGCAGAATTTTTCCTCTCTTTTTCCACTTAAAAAAATTCTTTTTTATAAGAGATGGCTTTCTAGGAGAAGAAGGGGAAGCATATAGTGGGAAATCTAATGTAAAAAGAAAATTAGCAAATTAGCATAGTGCTAAGAAAAAGACCAATAAGAATTTCATTTTTCATTTAATTTTTTTAATGTGATTTTCCTCTTTGCACCTCTACCCTCTCTGCTTATAAACTCAAGTGACTCCTTAGGACATCAGAAACATTTTTAAAGGCCTCTGCTTGGCATTTAAGCTACTTTATACCCTGACCAATTTCTATCATTCCAGTCTTCTCATATTTTATTACTTATTGTTTCTTACATGCAACATTCTATTTCCTATCTCTAGGCCTTGGCCTGGCTAACGCACTCTCATCAAATATTCTCCCTCCTCTCTTCCTCTTAGTTTCCCTGACTAGACTAGATTCAGTCTCAGTGGCAGGCCTTCCCAATCCCCCTAGCCAATGGAGTTCTCTTCTCTTAAGGATACCCTCTAATCTCTATGCATCATATATGTACCTGGTCTTAATTTTCATGTCATCTCCTTTCAAGTAGGTTAGCTCCTGGAAAGCAAGGACTGGTTTTGTTTTTTTCTGTTTGTTTTTTTCAATTTTTGCCTTTCTTTAGCAGAATGCTTGCCACATAAATTTCTTTGATCAATTCATTATCTGAATAAGCTGACAGTCAAAATTACAAAAGAGAACCTTAGATACCAAATAAAGAAATAAGAAAAAACCTGAGGCCTTTCCACAGTAAGTGTCCCTTACTGTGATAATGTTCATTCAGAGTTTATGATTTATCGTTAGTCAAGGCCAAAATGGAAGCTTTCAACCCTATTTTCCTTGACATTTTCCCCGAACCTTATTAAATGTTTATAGACTAAATGACTGAAATAGGCAGTTCATTCCCATTCACTTATGTAATGAATTGTCTCCTAAGAAGATAAATATGATTTTAGTTGACACTAACATGACTAGAGTATGACAGGAACAGGACTTTATTAAAAATAAATTATTAGATGTGGCAAGGTAACATTGTATATGAGTTAGTTAACTCATTTGTGTAAAAAGCTACACACCTATGGGTATATACGTAAAGGTATAATATTTGAATGAAGATCAAAGAAATGAAAATGGAAGTGAGGGCAGCCCAAGGTTGTTTCAGAAGCTATATATAGTCATGCGGAGGACTTCCCCTATTTGTCTTTTTCTTAAAAGCAAATCAACTCCTCTGTCTGACAGGTAGAACCTTCACAGTCTGGTCCCAGCTTACTTTTCCAGGCTTAATTTATATTACTTCCCTCTATGTACTCTGCATTCTAACTATATTTGACTAATTCCAGAATGTGTTATTTCCCACATGTGACATTCCTTCTTCCATCTCCATGACTTTGCTCATTCTACCCCCATTGCCTGTAATTCACTCTCTCATCCTGTCTTGTCCTCTTAGAATTTCTGGCTACTTTCAAAGTTAAGCTTAAGTGCCACCCATGAGATCTTTCCTGATATCCACTTCTTCTAAATTATAGTTTATGTGTTATATGTGTATATATATCAATTATTATTGATATAAATATACAGAGGCATATGTATGTTTGTGTATTTTATTTTCTCCCAATAGAATTGTACCTTGAAGTTTAGTTTTTTCTCTATATCCCTAGTTACAAAGTACTTTTCATTGCACATATCAAGCATTTAATATAGCTAATGACTATATCACCTGCTGATTTCATCTATCACTTCAGCTCCTGAACTCTAAACCCATATTGTCAACTACTAGATGTCCCAAATTCACCATGTCTGAAATGGGATTGAGTCTCTCTCCACTCAACAATTCCCTCCTTCCAAATTTCCTAATCTCTGTTGTGAGATCCTCCTAGGACCCCAGGTTTGATACTTCAGTGTCATCTCTTACTTTTACCTTTTTCCTCATCCTCTGTAATCATTTATTGGCCAGGACCTTTCCATTCTGCCTCTTTATATTTCTTTTCTCTTCATGCATGTGGCCACCACCTTCATTTCAGCTTTGTCTGTCACCTATACTGACTTGTTTGTCTCCTTGTTTCTAGTTTCTTCTATGTGTGTGTGTGTGTGTGTGTGTGTGTGTGTGTGTGTGTGTATGTATACAGTTCATCCTCTCTCATGTGGTGCCAATGAGATATTTGACTTGCCCCGAGTTATAGAAATAGGACTTAAATCCAAGTCTTCCTGACCTTTAAGGATTTGTCTATCCATTACAACATGATGTCTTTAAACACTGCATAAACATGCAAAAGAAAAATCACCTTTTTTTTATACATTATAACAAAAAACTAGACTTAGTAGAAAGATATACTATTTACAAACTAAGAAAATATGCCAAATATTTGGGAACTGCTCTACTGAGAATCACTAAGAAATCTATAAAAAGACATTAAAATGATTGTGACAAAAATAAAGGAAAAAATGAAAATTTGATTATCCCATTAACTTAGACTGAGCCACAGACCATAAATATCTGTATTTTGCCAGTTTATGGATGTCTTTTAAAAATATTTTATTTGTTGGGGAACTACTCATACATATGTTATACAAATAAAAAGCTTTAATAAAAAATATTTTATTGATGCCTTTCTTTGCATCACAATCATTTTAATCATTTTTATCTGTACTGTCTCTTATAAGAAAGAAAACAATTAAAAACATCTCAGACTGATCATAAATGACAATCCATTCAATCCTTTATCCTAGTAGTACCTTCCCTCTCAGCATCACCATTGGCAGCCCGTTTTCATTTTCTGCTCTAGAATCTTCATTGGTTTTTCAATTACTCAGAATTTGACATTTTTAATGATGTTTTCAGTTACACTGTTTGTAATCATTGAAAAGACTTAGGCTCATAAATTTAGTTCCAGAAGGAACCTTAAAGGTTCAGCTTAATCATTTTTATGAATGAGGAAACTGAGGTTCAGAGATGTCAATTGACTTGACCAAAATTAAAAGAAAATAGCAGAGTTATGGTTTGAACTCATTTCCTCTGCCCATAAATCTGATGCCCTTTCCATCACAATATTCTTGACTAGATTTTATAGATGGATGAAATGGTTTTCCATTGTCACACAGGGATTCAAATGCACCTTCACCATACTATGTAAACAACTCTGAATAAAACTTGAAATTCTGATCTTTGGGTGGTTTTGTGGGGGTTTGGTGTGGTTTTTTGTTTTTCGTTTTTTATTATTCTAGAATTTTATCTCATGAAAGATATCTCATAATGAGTAGCCAGGGACATTGAAATGAATAGTTTCTTAGATAAAATACTTCTTAATGAATCTTGGAAGAGAGTAGCAATTCTGCAAAATTAATATCCCTGCACTGATTCTGTTAAAGATACTGATCATGGGTCTGTATCCCAAAGAGAGAATAAAAGAAGAAAAGGAGGCATATGCAAAAATATTAGTAGTAGCCCTTTTTTGTAGTGGCAAGAAACTGGAAATTGAGTGGATGCCCATCTGTTGGAGAATGGCTGAATAAGTTATATGAATGTAATAGAATATTATTGTTCTGTACGAAATGATGAGCAGGCTGATTTCAGAAAAGCTTGCAAAGACTTAAATAAACTATTGTTCAGTGAAGTTAACAGAACCACCATTGTATACATTAACAACAAGATTATGTCATGATCAACTCTGGTGGACTTGGCTCTTCTCATCAATGTAGTGATTGAAGGCAATAGATTTGGGATGGAAAATGCCGATCACATCAGAGGGAAGTATGGAGACTGAATGTGGATCGAAGCTTAGTATTTTCATCTTTTCTGTTCATTTGGGGTTTTTTTTGGGTTTTTTTCCCTCTTTTTTCCCCCCGTTTGGTCTGATTTTTCTTGCACAACCTGAAAAATATGGAAATATATTTAAAAGAATTGTACAGATTGCTTGCTGTCTTAAAGAGGTGATAGGAGAGGAAAGATGAAAGAGAAATTTGAAACATAAAGGCTTTTACCAAAATGAATGATGAAAACCATCTTTATATGTATTTGGAAAAGTAAAATACTATTAGGAGAACAGATATTGGGTATCATTTCTTATTTTCCTTTTTGTCCATTTTATCAGTCTAATGAATATGAAGTAGAACTTCAGGTTGCTTAAAATTTGCATTTTTCTGATTAATGAGTTGAAACACTTTTACACATGACTATTGAGAGCCTGAATTTTGTTATCAAAAAACTGCCTGTTTATATGCTTTGGCTATTTATCAAATGGAAATGGCCTTTACTGTTATAAATTTGAAGTTTGGATCAGTTTCCTGTACATCTTGGAAATAAGATCTTTATCAGAAAAATCACAATACAGATTTTTTTTTCTCAATTTTCCAAAATTTCCAGTTCCCAAAATGCCAAAAAGTTTCCAATATTTCCAATTCCAAATTAATTTTAGCTACATAGATTTGTTTGTGCAGACAAAAAAAGTTTAATGTATGATAAAATTGTTCATATCTTCTATAAGCCTAATTTTAGTCTTTTGATGAATTCCTCTTCTTTCCAAAGATCTGAAAAGTATATCTCTTTTCTTTTTTAACACCTTCTTTTTTGTTTTTGATGAAGCCCTTTGTAGTCAAATCTTGTATATATTCATACACAGTGTGAGGTGTCAGTCTATACCTAGTTTCTGCCATATAATGTTCCAGTTTTCCAAATAGTTTTTGCCTGGTAGTGATTTCTTACCCTAGTAGTTGAAATGTTTAGCATACAGTAGGTTACCTTGGTCATTTGCTTACAAATTCATTCAGCAGATTGATTAATCAGTACCTTGATTATTGTTTTGTAGTCAAGCTGAGATTGAGTTATTGAAATGGTTATTGAGATATTTGTAATTTGTGAATGATTTTGTATTTATAAAAAGTATACCTGGAAAGTTTTCTTCCAGTGTTTTTTAATTTGCTGTTATTTATTCTTTTTTCCTTTTATTTTTTATTCCTTTTAATTGTTGCTAATGATCAACCCAAAAAGATAATGCTGTCCCTTTACTCGGGCAGTTCTTCCAACAATAAGGTTTTAAAGAACTGTGTTATGAGTGTCTATAATTTATTTTGCAAATAAAATGATAATTTTTTCAAAGTAAAAAATGAATTTCATTCATTTTTTCCAGCTCTATAAATTGATCTTTTAATAAGAAATTGATGTCTTATTAACTGGCATCAAAGGTGTTGAATTTTCATATCAGTAATGCAACTAGGCTAAATTTTCATATCGGTAGCACAGCTGGAAATTAGTCAGAAAGCAATACAATGTTTTAGTATGGAAACTGAAATAAATTATTCCAAGCATATATGGCACTCCATCGCAATTAGGAAGTAATTAAGTATGTAAAATATAGTAAAAGAAAAAATGAAGAGACTTAAGATTCAAGAAAAGAAAGTCAAAGTAATTAAAAGATATAGATTGTTTTCATATATTATCAAGATAAAATATTTCAGTTAAAGTAGAATCATTTTAGAATAAAAGACGTAATTTTTTCCTCCTGTATTTAAACAAGAACATCCCTTATGTGCAAATTTTTGCTTTAAAAAGGAAAATTCATTACTTCCTGTGGCAGCCCATTTCACTCCTCAAAGACTACTTGGCAGCCAGATGGAGTGGATCTAGCATTGTCCTTGGAGTTAGGGAGACCTGTATTCAAATCCTTCCCAGCTTCTTAGTAGCTGTGTGACCCTCATGTAAAATAAGGTTATAATGATGACTAGTTCACTGAGGTGTTATCAAACCTCAAAGCACTATATAAGTGATACTGATTATTGTTAACTTTTTTCCTTACCTCAAAGCACCTTACATGTGCTTTTTGTTCTTTGTTTTATTTTCTGTGGCCAAATAAAACAAATTAATTCCCCCAGCTTTCATGTCTCTCTAAAGTCTTCTTTTTTTTCTGGGATAAATAAACATGAACAAGTCCTTCTGCCAATTCAGAGCCTCAATAAAGGCATTGCCATTAATTAAAACATAGTTGCATGTTTTAACTCAGAGAACTTGAATTTACTGTGAATGGACCTTTTTCTCCTTTTTTTCATAGTAGCTTTTTATTTTCCAAATACATACAAAGATAATTTTCACCATTCACCTTTGCAAAACTTTGTGTTCCAAATTTTTTTCCCTCCCTTCCCATCTCCCCCTTCCCTTTGAGAGCAAGTAATCCAATATAGGTTAAACATGTATAATTCTTCTAAATATATTTCCACATTTATCATGCTGCACAAGAAAAATCAGATCAGAAAGGGAAAAAATACGGAAAAAAAACAAGCAAGCAAACAATAACAAAAAAGGTGAAAATATTATGTTGTGATCCATATTCGATTCCAATACACCTCTCTCTGGATACAGAGAGTTCTCTCTCCATCACAAGTTTGTTGGAATTGACCTGAATCATCTTATTGTTCAAAAGAGCCAAATGGATGGCCCTTTCTTAATTTGAAAAGAGAAAAAAACATTTCTTGAGTATATAAAAACATTTTTATTCATTTCTTATGTATAATCTGTTTAATAGAGTTTAAGATTTTGTTCATTAAATCATTCCTACTCATAAATTACTTTAAAATTACATCTATATATTGATATGTTGATTTTATCAATATATATTGGGTTTTTTTGGGGGGAAGGGTTTTGGGGTTTTTTGGCTGAGGCAATTGGGGTTAAGTGATTTGCCAAGGGTCACACAGCTAGGAAGTGTTAAATGTCTGAAATCACATTTGAACTCAGGTCCTCCTGACTTCAAGGCTGATGCTCTATCCACTGTGCCACCTAGCTGCCCCATATTTCAAGCACTATTTAAACAAGTTAAAACAACTTAAACAAGTTAAGCCTGTCTGTAATACAAAGGAGTCATACTAATAATCTTTCAGCCTTTACTCTTTTTTCCCCCCTGAGGCAATTGAGGTTAAGTGACTTACCCAAGGTCACACAGCTAGGGAATGTTAAGTGTCTGAGACCAGATTTGAACTCAGGTCCTCCTGATTTCAGGGCTGGAGCTCTATCCATTGCGCCACCTAGCTGCCCCCAGCCTTCACTTTCATATGAATAAGGTTAATAAGATGAATCCTGAAAGACCCATTGAGACATAGTACTAAGAAAAGGACCAATAAGAATTTCATTTAATTTTTGTCATTCTCTGAGCATATTAAAGAGATAATTTGAGGAATGACATCACCATGGTTCAAATAAATAACAGTGGTTTGTGGTTTTAACAGATCAGCTTTTTTGAATTCTACAAATTATGGAAGAAGCTCAGAAAACATCGGAAAGAATACTTTTAGAACCCTACAGGTACTTACTTCAACTACCAGGTAAACTTCCTTTACAACATACAGTAAAGCTTTCTTGTGAATTACTTTCTGTTGTCCACTGCATATTTTTTAAATGTTTCAGTGTGTTTCTTTTGTTTGTGCATCATGATTACTCATCTCACTTCTCTTAATTCTTTACCTTTCCCTATTCCCAATTAAAAACCAAGAGAAAAAAAGAAAAACTCTTGTAACAAGTAAACTAAGTCAAGCAAATGGATCCACATAGTGGTCATGTCTGGAAATCTTCTTTTTTGCCTTTTGTGTTTATCATTTCTCTGTCAGTAGTTGAGTAACATACTTCACTCTTGGTCTTCTGGAGATATGATTAATGACTTCATTGATCAGACTTCTTAGTTTTTCAAAGATGTTTTTCTCAACAATTTTGCTATCTTTGTATATGTTGTTCTGGTTCTGCCCATTTTGCTTTATATCAATTCAAACAACCCAGGATTTGCTAAAATAGTCTCTTTCATCATTTCTTTTTATTTATTTATTTGCTAGGCGATTGGGGTTAAGTGATTTGCCCAGGATCACATAGCTAGTAAGTGTTTAAGTCTTTGATTCTGTATTTGAACTCAGTTCTTCCTAACTTCAGGGCTATCCACTGCACCATCTAGCTGCCCCTCTTTCATCATTTCTTATGACTCAGCGATGTCCACGATTTGTTCAACCCTCCCTCAGTTTTCTAAGAAGTAATATAAAACACCCTTTGGATTGTGATTCTTCCTATTTTTTTTTCTAAAAGACAATCTAAGGTACTTTTTTTCCTCTTTCAGTTCTCTCTTGGAGTTAATGTTTTCCTTAATCACCAGCAAGTGTCCCCAGACCCCCCCATCCTTGCTTACAAAAAAAGCTATCTTTCTAAAAAGGTGTTTTGGAGAAATTATACTTTGGTTTTGAAGTTATGTATATCTTATAAATTTTGTAACCATTTGGATTAAGGTGGGGAATGTGTTTTGAAGGAATGCTCATCATCAATAGAAAAATTAGTTCTACATGTATTGGACTACCTGCCATCTAGGGGAGAGGTGGGGAGAAGGAGGGGATAATTGGGAACTGAAGGCTTTGCAAGGGTCAGTGCTGAAAAATTAACCATGTATATGTTTTGTAAATAAAAAACTTTAATTTAAAAAAAAGAAAGAAAAATTAGTTCTGGAAGGAAGATGGGGGGGGGAATTAGTAAATAGCTTTTTATGAGATAAATAGATGTTAATTTTAAAACCAGTTAAGGATAACACTGAAAAAAAGAATTTTTTATTATATCAGTAAATACAGGATAACTTTATTTATTTATTTATTTATTTTTTTACTGAGGCATTTAGAGTTAAATGACTTTCCCAAGGTCACACAGCTACGAAGTGTTAAGTGTGTCAGACCAGATTTGAACTCCTGGCTTCAGGACTGGTGCTGTATCCAGTGTGCCACCTTGACTGCCCATACAGGATAATTTTAATCACCAAAATTAGGAAAACATAAATAACTGAAATTTACATTTTCTGCAAACATGCCTTAAGTTTGTCTAAAGACTGAGGAAATTGTTTAATAGAGTCATCAGGTTTTTGGCTCACCTGGTGGCCATATAAATTTCCTCTGCTCCCCAAACCTTATCCCTAATGCTTCAAAATATCCATTATTTCATCACTTTGGACTTTTCCTTTAATAATGCCAGTTACAATTGCTCTGCCCATTAATCAACTGTTTGAATTGTTATCAGAAAAAATCATGTTTCCCTGGTGCCCAGCCTCCTGATGAATCTTTTCCAATTTAAGTAGGCATGTCCTTGAATAATATATATGCATATAAACACCATCCCTATATTCAGAGCTCTTCTACTTGTTTTATAAACATAAAGTTTGCTAAAGTAATCTTTTAGAAATTATTATCACCTCATGTCCTGATAAAGCATGAGACTAAGGCTAAAATAGAAATTATTGGTGTACAGTTTTATAGATTCTGGGAAAGAAGATCCAGAATGCAGATAATCCAAGTGTTAAAATACTATAGAGTATCCAAAAAAATTGAGGAAAGGCCACTGAATTTAGCAACAAGGAGATTACCTTGAAGAGAGCACTTTCAGTTAGTTGATGAGAATGGAAACCACATCATAAGGCATTTAGAAATGAGTGGGAGATAGCAGTAATTTGTTTGAAGTAAAATGAAAGTATTGTTGGTGGTGGTAGTGTTTTAAGGATTGGGGATACCTGGACATATTCGTAGGCAGCAAGGAGTAGATAAGGAAAAATTGAAAATTAGAGAAAGAAGGGATACCTTCTTGCATTCAGTTCATTCACCAAAAAATTATTAAGTATCTTTAATATGCCATGCTCTGTGTTAGGTGCTAAAGAAAAAAAAAGAAAAAAATTGAATACCTTAGAGAATGTATTCTTTTGAGAACAGTTTAAATATAGAAAATATATTTGAAATAATACTCAGGGAGAAGGCACTAGCAACTGAAATACCGTAGTAGGCTGCTTGTGGGAGATGGCATCTAAGATGAGTTTTGAAATAAGTTAGGAATTCTCTGAGGTATTAGAAGGGCATGCATGCCAGGCATGTAAAACAGCAAATGCAGTAGCCTAAAGATGAGAGATGAAATGGGGGCAGAGCCAAGATGGTAGAGTGAAGACAGGACTCTCTGTGACTTCCTCTGACCCTCTCTCAAACCAACAGCAGATTAAGCCTCTAAACTGGTTCTGGAATCAAAGCTCCCCCAAATATTTGGACTACAAACACATTTCCAGAAGTAGCTACCTTGGAAGAGCTTCGGAACAGATCTATTTCAGACGGGCAGGGGGTCAGTCAGTTTGCCGAGCTCAGATGGTAGCTCCAGGACAGAGCAGGAAACCTTGGCCAGGATTCAGTGGCAGATTCTAAGCACCTGGGAAGTCCCTGTGAGACTCTTGGGCCACTCTGCCCTGCTTGCTGGCAGGTGCTTTGGCAGATCTGCCTTTTGTAAAAGGTAGATTGTAAACCACTGAGAACAGGGAACTAGCCCAGATAGCCCAGCACTGGAAGTCGATCAGCAGAACTGCCTCAGGGCAAATTAAAGCAGCTGCCTCTCCTCTGCTTTAAACAGACATCAAGCTTTAAAAATATGAAAAAAAAAAAAAAAAACAAAAAAGAACTCTCACCATAGACAGCTTTTATGGAGAGTGAGAAGAACAGACCCAGATCCCGAGGTTTATAGAGGGTAAAGCAACTCCAGAGGAAGCCAAAAAGGGAGACATGAGCTGGTCCCTATTTCACAAAGCTTTCCTGAAAGATTGCATAAAGAATCTCAAAAGACAGAAGAAAAAATGGGCAAATGAAATGAGATCATTACAAGAAGGAATGGAAAAAGCATATGATGCCCTACAAAAGAAATATGAAAAAGCCACCAATTCACTGAAAAACAAAATTGATGAAATGGAAAAAGACTGCAAGGAACAAAAAAAATTCAATTGGCCAGTTACAAAAGGAGCTAAAAAAGGTAACTGAAGAAAATAATACATTAAAAATTAGAATTGAACAAATGGAAGTGAATGACTCGATAAAACTTCAAGAATCAGTCCAACAAAAATAAAAAAATGAAAAATTAGAAGAAAATGTGAAATATCTCCTAGGAAAAACTACTGACTTGGAAAATAGATCTAGGAGAGACAACTAAGGATTATTGGACTTCCTGAAAGCCATGATGAAAAAAAGAACCTAGACACTATCTTCTAGGAAATCATGAAACAAAACTGCCTTGATGTTTTAGAATCAAACGGTAAAATCCCCATTGAAAGAATTCACCGATCACCTCCTTAAAGAGACCCCAAAATTTAATCCCCAAGAAATATCGTGGCTAAATTTCAGGGCTATTGCACCAAGGAAAAGATATTGCAAGCAGCTAGAAAGAAGCAATTCAAATACCAAGTAACTATAATTAGAATCACCCAAGATTTATCAGCTACCACATTAAAGGATCAAAGGGCCTGGAATCAGATATTCCGAAAGGCAAAGGAACTTGGATTACAGCCAGGAATAAGCTCTCCAGCTAGAATGAGCATTATTTTCCAGGGAAGAAGATGGACATTTAATGATATAGGTGAATTTCACCTATTTCTAATGAAAAAACCAGATCTGAACAAAAAATTTGACCTCTAAACAGAGCTCAAGAGAAGCATAAAAAGGTAAAAAGGAAAGAACTCTTGAGAACTGTATTGCTACTATGGATATACTTAAAGAATGGGGGTATAATTTGATTTTACTTTGATAATATGAAAAAAAAATTAGAGATGGAAGAGCTATCATACTAGAAAAAGAGAGAAAAGGAAGTAAAATAAGGTTAAAAAAAATAAGGTAAAATCTCATGAAGAGGCAAAGAAAACCTAATATAATTAAGGGAAAGAAGGAGGGGGATGAGCATTGTGTGAATCTTACTCTCATCAGATTGGGATTTAAAAGAGTATATCAGACACATTGGTTTCATAGAGAAACTTGTCCCTCCTTATAGGGAAGTGGGAGGGAAAGGAGGAAAACAAAAGGATAGACTAATAGAAGGGGAAAATAGAAGAATTAGGGGAAAGGCGTAAAAAAGGGGGAGGAGCTCTAAAGGGGGGAGGATTGTTTGAGGGAGGTGTTCATCAAAAGCAAAATACTTGGGGAGGGGAGGGAGAAAAGGGAAATGAAAGAGAAAAACATAATTTTGGACAAATAAGATGGCAGGAAATACAGAATTAGTTTTTTTAACTGTGAATGTGAGTGGGATGAACTCTCCCATAAAACAGAAGGGGATAGCAGACAGGATTAAAAACCAGAATACAACAATATGTTGTTTATAAGAAACACATCTAAAGCATATAGATACATACAGAGTGAAGATAAAGATAATGACGAATGTTGCAGGGGATGTGGGAAAACTGGGACACTGATACATTATTGGTGGAACTGTGAACAGATCTAACCATTCTGGAGAGCAATCTGGAACTATGCTCAAAAAGTTATCAAACTGTGCATACCCTTTGACCCATCAGTGTTTCTACTGGACCTATATCCCAAAGAGATCCTAAAGGAGGGAAAGGGACCCACATGTGCAAAAATGTTTGTGGCAGCCCCTTCTGCTGTGGCTAAAAACTGGAAACTGAAAGGATGCCCATCAATTGGAGAATGGCTGAATAAACTATGGTATATGAATGTCATGGAATATTATTGTTCTGTAAGAAAAGATCAACAGGATGATTTCAGAGAGGCCTGGAGAGACTTGCATGAACTGATGCTGAATGAAATGAGCAGAACCAGGAGATACACGGCAACAACAAGACTGTATGATGATCAATTCTGAAGGACATGGTTCTCTTCAACAATGAGATGTTTCGAATCAGTTCCAGTAGCTCAGTGATGAAGAAAGCCATATAGAGGGATCTGAATGTGGACCACAACATAACATTTTCACACTCTCTATTGATGTTTTCTTGCATTATGTTTCCCTTCTCAGGTTTTTTTTTCTTGTAGATCTGATTTTTCTTGTACACCAAGATAACTATATAAATATGTATACACATATTTGATTTGTCAAGTATTTTTAACATAATTAACATGTATTAGACTTCCTGCCATCTAGGGAAGGAGGTGGGGGGTAGGAGGGAAAAATTTGTAACAGGGTCAGTGTTGAAAAATTATCCATGTGTATGTTTTGCAAATAAAAAGCTTTAAATTAAATTAAAAAGCTTTAATTAAAAAAAAAGATAAGAGATGAAATACCTTAAATGGGGAGGCACAAGCAATATATTTTGGTCAGGGCAGATAGTGTTCAAAAGAGAGGAGTGGAGAAATGCATGCTGACACTTTAAGAGGAACTAGCCAAGATGGAAACCTTGGTGGTACTCATGTTTTATGAGGGAAGACATGGTTAGTGGGAAAGAAAAAAAGAATTCAGTTCAAAAAAAGAGACAGAGACAGGTTGGAGTCATTTTATGAAGAACCTGAAAAGTCAGACACAGGACATTTTGTCTTTAGTCCAGGAAACCACTGGAGTTACAGCAGCTATCTTTGTCAAAACTTAGATATAATATGATGATACAGAAGTCATAGCGGAACCCTGTTGGTCATAGTCCAATAAACAGCTTAAAAAGTATTGGACCAAATAATGATATTTAGAAACAAAAAGAAATTACACTAAGCTTTTTTGTTCAACAGAGGCCTGTATAAAAAGATAGCAAAAGTCCTATATGCATTAAGAGAGAGAAAGTCAGCATTAGCTTAAGTAAATCAGCCTGAACACTAGCCTGACACCTACAAGTTTTCTGATCAAGTATGCTCTGGAGCTATTGAGATGAAGATAAGCTCTTTGAGCCCAAATATAACAGGGGATGTGGAAATCAACAGGGAAATGAGAGACAAGACCAAAAAGGGTCTAAACCAGGGTTTCTTTTGACCCCTATGTATACAGATCAAATGTTTACTGATAATAATTCATAAAGAAATTAATTTTAGGAGCCAAGATGGCGAACTGCAGACAGCATTCTCTGTGAGCTCCTGAGACCTTCCCTCAGACCCAGACAAATTGAGCCTCTGAACTGGTTTTGGAGTGAGGGCTCCACCAAACACTTGGACTACAACACACTTCTATCAACAATCTATCTTGAAAAAACTCTGGAGAAGGTTAGCCTCAGGGGAAATCGGCCGCTGGTCACGATCAGATGCCAGCCGGGGCAGAAGTCAGGTCTGTGATAGAGGGGCGGATTTTAGGCACCCAGGAAGCCCCTGGGAGACGCCTGGACCACTTTGCTCTGCTTGCGGGCAGGTGCTTTGGCAGATCTTCCTTTGGTAAAGGGTGGATTGAGAGCCGCTGAAAACGTGGTCCTAGTGCGGATCTAGCCCAAACCAGCCTCAGACCGGAAGTCAACTCGGCAAACTGCCCCAGGGCAAATACAAACTGCTGAAGTATTCCCTGCTGGTGACTGATACCTTAGCTCAAAAGCATGAGTAAGAAGCAGAAGAGAGCTCTCACTATAGACAGCTTTTACGTAGGAAAAATAGAACAGTCCCTAGATACTGAGATTCTGAAAACAATCCCAGATAAAGCCACAAAGGCAGACTTAAGTTGGTCTCCCTTCCAGAAGGCTTACCTGGAAGATTGCATTAAGAATCTCAAAAGAGAGCTAAAAGAAGAATAGGGAAATAAATTGAGATCAGTGCAACAGAGATATCAAAAACTGGAAAACAGGACTGGTGAATTGGAAAAAGAAAATTCACTGAAAAACAAAATTGGTGAATTGGAAAAAGACAACAATTCACTGAAAAACAAAATTGGTGAATTGGAAAAAGACAACAATTCACTGAAAAATAAAACTGGCAAAATGGAAAAAGAATGCATTGAATCAAGAAATTCAATTGGCCAGCTACAAAAGGAGCTAAAAAAGATAACTGAAGGAAATAATACTTTAAAAATTAAAATTGAACAAATAGAAGTAAATGACTCAATAACACTTCAAGAATCAGTCAAACAAAAACAAAAAAATGAAAAAATAGAAGAAAATATGAAATATCTCCTAGGAAAAATAACTGACTTGGAAAACAGATCCAGGAGAGACAATCTAAGGATTATCGGACTCCCTGAAAGCCACGATGAAAAAAAGAACCTGGATGCTATCTTCCAGGAAATCATGAAAGAGAATTGCCCTGATGTTTTAGAATCAGAAGGCAAAATTGGCATTGAAAGAATTCACCGATCACCTCCTGAAAGAGACCTCAAAATTAAAACCCCAAGGAATATCGTGGCCAAATTTAAGGACTATCGCACCAAGGAAAAGATATTGCAAGCAGCTAGAAAGAAACAGTTAAAATACCGAGGAACTGTAATTAGAATTACACAAGATCTGTCAGCTTCCACATTAAAGGATTGAAGGGCCTGGAATCAGATATTCTGAAAGGCAAAAGAACTTGGATTACAGCCAAGAATAAGTTATCCAGCTAGAATGAGCATCATCTTCCAGGGAAGAAGATGGTCATTCAATGATACAGAAGAATTTCACCTATTTCTAATGAAAAGACCAGATCTGAACAAAAAATTTGACCTCCAAATATGGAACTCAAGAGAAGTATAAAAAGGTAAAAAGGAAAACTCTTGAGAACTATATTTCTACTATATGTATCCTTAAAGAATGGGGGTATAATTTGATTTTTCTTTGATAATAATGGAAAAGAAATTAGAGGTATAAGGGATACCATATTGAAAAAGAAAAGGGGGGGGGGGAAAGGAGGCAAAATAAAGTAAAAATAAAGGAGGTAAAATAAGGCAAAATCTCATAAAGAGACATAGGAGATCTAATATAATTGTGTAAACCTTACTCTCATTAGATTGGACTCTAAGAGTACATCAGACACATTTGGCTTCAAAGAAAGGCCTGACCCTCCTTGTGGGAAGGTGGGAGGGAAAGGAGAAAAGGAAAGGGATAAACTAATAGAAGGATTAGGGGAAAGGTATAAAGGAAAGGAGGGACTCTAAAGGGGGGAGGACTATTGGTGGGAGGTGGTCATCAAAAACAAAGTACTGAGGAGGAAGAGAGGGGAAAGGGAAGAGAAAATCATAACTCTGGGTAAATAAGATGGCAGGGAATACAGATACAGTTATTTTAACTGTGAATGTGAATGGGATGAATTCTCCCATAAAACGGAAGCAAGTAGCAGACTAAAAGCCAAAATCCTACAATATGTTGTTTACAAGAAACACATCTAAAACATAGAGATACATACAGAGTGAAGGTAAAGGGCTGGAGCAGAATCTTCTATGCTTCAGGTGAACAAAGAAAGGCAGGGGTAGCAATCCTCATCTCAGATCAAGTAAAAACAAAAATAGATCTAATTAAAAGAGATAAGGAAGGAAACTATATTTTACTAAAGGGTACCATAGACAATGAAGTGGTATCAATACTAAACATATATGCACCAAGTGGTATAGCATCCAAATTCCTAGAGGAGAAACTAACAGAGATGCAAGGAGAAATAGACAGTAATACTATACTAGTGGGGGATCTCAACCTTGCTCTCTCAGAATTAGATAAATCAAATCACAAAATCAATAAGAAAGAAGTTAGGGAGGTAAACAAAAGGCTAGAAAAGTTAGGTATGATAGATCTCTGGAGGAAATTAAATGATGATAGAAGGAAGTATACTTTTTTCTCAGGGGTTCATGGAACTTATACGAAAATTGATCATGTGTTAGGGCATAAAAACCTCAAAATCAAATGCAGAAAAGCAGAAATAGTAAATGCATCCTTCTCAGATCATGATGCAATAAAACTCACATGTAATATAAGGCCAGGAGAAAATAGACCACAAGTTAATTGGAAATTAAATAATCTAATCCTGAAGAATGAATGGGTAAAACAGCAAATTATAGACACAATCGAAAATTTCATCCAGGAGAATGATAATAATGAGACAACATACCAAAATTTGTGGGACACGGCTAAAGCGGTTATAAGGGGTAATTTTATATCTCTAGATGCTTACTTGCATAAAACAGAGAAAGAGAAGATCAATGAACTGGGCTTACAATTAAAAAAGCTAGAAAAAGACCAAATTAAAAACCCTCAATTAAATACCAAATTGGAAATTCTGAAAATTAAAGGGGAGATCAATAAAATTGAAAATAAGAAAACTATTGAATTAATAAATAAAACTAAGAGTTGGTTTTATGAAAAAAAACAACAAAATAGATAAGCCTTTAGTTAATTTGATTAGAAAAAGGAAAGAGGAAAAATCAAA
>JAJPUD010000494.1:73707-146733 GCA_023553655.1 Myrmecobius fasciatus
AGAAAGAAGTTAGGGAGGTAAACAAAAGGCTAGAAAAGTTAGGTATGATAGATCTCTGGAGGAAATTAAATGATGATAGAAGGAAGTATACTTTTTTCTCAGGGGTTCATGGAACTTATACGAAAATTGATCATGTGTTAGGGCATAAAAACCTCAAAATCAAATGCAGAAAAGCAGAAATAGTAAATGCATCCTTCTCAGATCATGATGCAATAAAACTCACATGTAATATAAGGCCAGGAGAAAGTAGACCACAAGTTAATTGGAAATTAAATAATCTAATCCTGAAGAATGAATGGGTAAAACAGCAAATTATAGACACAATCGAAAATTTCATCCAGGAGAATGATAATAATGAGACAACATACCAAAATTTGTGGGACACGGCTAAAGCGGTTATAAGGGGTAATTTTATATCTCTAGATGCTTACTTGCATAAAACAGAGAAAGAGAAGATCAATGAACTGGGTTTACAATTAAAAAAGCTAGAAAAAGACCAAATTAAAAACCCTCAATTAAATACCAAATTGGAAATTCTGAAAATTAAAGGGGAGATCAATAAAATTGAAAATAAGAAAACTATTGAATTAATAAATAAAAGTAAGAGTTGGTTTTATGAAAAAACCAACAAAATAGATAAGCCTTTAGTTAATTTGATTAGAAAAAGAAAAGAGGAAAATCAAATTATTAGTCTCAAAAATGATAAGGGAGAACTTTCCTCCAATGAAGAGGAAATTAGAGTAATAATTAGGAGTTTCTTTGCCCAACTTTATGCCAATAAATTTGATAATGTAAATGAAATGGAGGAATATCTACAAAAATATAGATTGCAAGGTTAACAGAAGAGGAAATAAATTATTTAAATAGCCCTATTTTGGAAAAAGAAATAGAACAAGCTATTAATCAACTCCCTAAGAAAAAATCTCCAGGGCCAGATGGATTTACATGTGAATTCTACCAAACATTCAAAGAACAATTAATCCCAATACTATATAAACTATTTGAAAAAATAGGGAAAGAAGATGAACTACCAAATTCCTTCTGTGACACAGATATGGTGCTGATAGCTAAACCAAGTAGGGAGAAGAGTGAGAAAGAAAGCTATAGAGCCATTTCCCTCATGAATATTGATGCAAAAATTTTAAATAAGATTCTAGCAACGAGATTACAGAAAGTCATCCCCAGGATAATACACCATGACCAAGTAGGATTTATATCAGGAATGCAGGGCTGGTTCAATATTAGGAAAACTATTAGCATAATCAATTATATTAATAACCAAATTAATAAAAACCATATGATTATCTCCATAGATGCAGAAAAAGCCTTTGATAAAATCCAACACCCAGGATTTGAGCACTTTAGCTAGAGAATGACACCCATTCTGCAATTAATGGATAATTAAGAATGGAGGCAAAAGATGGTGTTGCTTGTCTTCACCAAATAATGACAAAGGGGATAATTCTGAGAGTTTCTGTCTGGAATAGAAATTGCTATTTACACTCATCCTGAGCTATCAAAATAAAGTGAATGAGACTTGGGCTGGAACCTATTGTTGGTCAGTGAGATCCAGAGTGATTTCGTTTTAAAGACACAGTGAAGCAGTTCCTTTTGAATATTTATTGGCTTTATCAAAACCTGGTTTTCCAGAACTACTTTCAGGAAATCATATCAGGAAAACTATGTGAGTTTGTTGTTTTGTTTTATTTTCAAATGATAGCATAAATAAATAGGTAAAGGGGAGGTACTTTCTAGTGCCCAAACCCCAAGGTACCTTGCAGAATATAAGTGATAAAAATATATATTCCTTTGGACAGAGAACCCACATGTAAGGGTGATTTCCCACATGGACAGGGAGAAGAGGAGGAGAAAGCAGCTTTGTCCAACTGGAATTAGGCCCTTGGGGACATGTACTATTAGGCAACTAGTCTGTCTTTTGCCTCCATTCTTTTTTTTTCCCTGAGGCAATTGGGGTTAAGTGACTTGCCCAGGGTCATACAGCTAGAAAGTGTTAAGTGTCTAAGACCAGATTTGGCTTCAGGGCTGATTCTCTGTCCACTACACCACCTACCTGCCCCTTTACCTAAATTTTAATTACTGAATTTTAAACCTTAAAATTTACCTCAGACAAATTGAGACCCAAGAAAGACCCAGCTCAAAAAGACCAAAGTCTCCCAGCTGATCCTGAGCCATCTCCAAGTCATCCTGATGTATATATTTGTCACTGAATTTTGATGACTCTGGAAGGAAGGATGGAAGTGATGACTCACTCACATCCAATTCACTTGAAAGTCAAGATATCACCCTCCCAATGTCCTTGTTCCTGTGTATCAAGAACTGAGGATCCAAAAGCAGAGACAGTCTCTGCCCTCAAGAAACTTACATCCTAATAAGGATAGACAGCATCCCTAAGGGAGTGATTGTCAGAGAGACACTTTCATCCAGAAATTTCCTGTAATGATGAGTAGGATCATAGGGTAGTAGACTGACACACCTCTTATAGTAATGGTGGCAGAATTGTTTTAATAATGGTTCTAATATGAGGTCTGGAGAATGGAGGGAAGGATCAAAGATATATGCATAGAGACAAGACAAAAAAGATAGCTAGGCATTAAGTGAATTGTGTCTGAGGTTTGCCTAAAATAGTGGGCAGGGTAGAGCTCTGTCTTTGGCAAGAGAAGATGTCTGGGGAATAGGGGTTAAGGATATGAGCTATTTATCTCCTTGATTTTGTTTTGGAGAAGTGATTGGATATTAGGGAAAATAAGAAAATCAAATTCTTCATGACAAGTAATCCAATCTTGTTCATGTACCAACAACTGCTTTTTCCTCATCCTTACTTCAACCAGGTGATTCCAGGTGTTTTATACCTTCGAGTCCCGAGTCTTTCAAGCTGAGGGAAGTTTCTGCCTTCAGATAAGACAAGTAAAATCTCCTGAAGCAAAGAGGTGGTATATCAAGTTCCTTTTTTGGCCTCTGGTTATCAGTCTCTTTTGCTGAGGCGATTGGGATTAAGTGACTTGTCCAGGATCACACAGCTAAGAAATATTAAGTGTCTAAGGTCAGATTTGAACTCAGGTCTTCCTGACTTCAGGGCAGGTGAATCTATTCTACACCACGTAGCTACCCCATACCAGTCTCTTTTGTACAAATGTTTTGTCTGGGTCTCTTGTTCCCTTTTGATATTCCCTGTTTTCTAATCCATTTTTGACCCATTTCTTGTTGCTTCACTGTATATCATATTCCCTGTAAGCATTACAAACTTCTGAATTGTTCAAACCTCCCATTTCACCTTCTTGCTCTTAGTAAACAATCTCCAGTTTACTGAAGTGTTTTTTTTTCCTTAAACTACTTAGTCTTCACATCTTAAGTTTTCAATTGCTTTTGATTCCTTAATGAGTTTATCATCCCCAAATTCAGTGGCCTCTCTTCATTATTTATTCTCCTTGATCTCTTATAGCTTTAGACACTAAAGGAAATAACATGGTATAGTGATAGATTGTATTTAAATCTAATGACCCATTGTTAGTTTCTTTCAGCCTTTTTTTAGTATTTGAGAAAAGCTCTTTCAGTTCTTCGCATGTCTAAAGGATATCTCAGTTTCCTGAACTATGCAATGAAAGAATACTACTAGATGAAATCTAAGATGCCCTCAAATTTTTATGATTCTATAGTACCTTCTCTGCCAGCTTTTCTTATCTTAGTTTCTTTATTACCACATTGACTGTCTTAATTCTCCATCCTCCATGACTACCTAGCTTTTAGATTCATTGACAAATAAAAAACAACTAAAGACTAGAGAGGTCATATAAATAGTATCTAAATCAGAATTACTGCTGAGGTCTTCCAATTCCTATTCCCTATTGATCTCCTTATATCTTATTTAAGTGTGGATTCTTGTCCTTCTTCTCTTTATTATAACTCTTTAAATAAGCCATTTAAATTCTGACCTTCAGTTTTTTCTCTTAAAAAACGAAGTGGTTTAATTAAAAGATATAATCACCTACATCCACTCCCATGGTTTCCACTATGAACTTATGCATAATTAAAATAAATTCAGTTTTTAAAAAAAATTCAGAAACAAAGATTGAAAGATGCAGGATTTCTGCTTATCTCTGCTAATCTGAATACCTCATTTCCTAAACATTTTCCTTTCTGCCTAAGTAAAAGAGATGAGATATAGTTTAATGATTTGAGATTTCTAGAATCATGCTATATTCATTATTCATTATTATTAAGATCATTTTCTACAGAGTCCATTTTCTAGATCCAGAAATGCTATTAAAACAGGGGGAATGGAGAATGAAAAAAGAAAGGAAAATCAGGAAGTAAAGGCATACTTACTTGAAAGGATATTCTCTGTGGGACAATACTTTATGAGTAAAGGTTATTAGGAATAGAAACCTAGCAGAAGAGATCATGAGGGTGGGGGGGGAAGAGATCACCATACTAATAAAATACTGTATAATCTAAAGGGCAAGATCCTAGATGAGATGGAAGGAGATGGAAACAAGAAAACAAGTTTAAAAAAAAACAAGAGCTGTAAGACTTGTGGAAGCTTCTAAATGACCTTAGCAGGAAGGATGGCTACATTCTCAAAGCTTTAAGTAAAGGATAGAACAGGAGATTTTTAGTAAAATATTTAATTTCTTAAATAGTAGCCCAGATTACCCAGAAGAGAAATAATGAAGTTTTAAAACTGGACTAAGAAGAGCCCTAATCAGGAATTTATATATCATTTCCAAGCAGTAGGGAGCCATTAGAAGCTTTTGACTAGAAAATGTGGCAGAAATGGCATAATTAGAAGATTATTTATCCAGTAGTGTGAAGGATGGAATGGAAAGGGGAAAGACTAGAGGCAAGAAGTGTAATAATATTATTTATATAGTGCTTAAAGTTTTGCAGAATACATTTACATAACCTTTTACAATTTACTAGACAAGAAAAGATAAAGATCTAAATATGGCTGAACTAAAAGAACAATGTACACAATAACAACAAGATTGTGATCATCAACTCTGATGGACTTGGCTCTTTTCAACAATGGTGATTCAAGGCAATTCCAATAGATGTGGGATAACAAATGTTATCTACATCTAAAGAGAAAACTATGAAGATGGAAATGAGGTTTGAAGCATAGTATTTATACCTTATTTTATTTGCTTGTTTGTTTCTTATTTTTTTTCTCTTTTGGTCTGATTTTTCTTCCATAACATGACAGATATAGAAATATATTTAAAAGAATTGTATATACCTATATCAAATTTCTTGCTGTCTTGGGGAAGGAGGAAGATAAAGAAGGACAAAAAATTTGAAAAACAAAAGTCTTACAAAAATGAATGTTGAAAACTATTTTTATATGTATTTGAAAAAATAAAATACTTTTTAAAAAATGGTTTCAGTAGAATAAAAAGAACTGAATGAATGAGAAAAGGATTACAGAGAGCAAACTGATGAAGTGCATATAGAACTTTTTCAAAGCAGAACTAAACTTTTAAAGAGTTAAGAACTCTTGGAAGAGCCATGAGTAGTTTTTATTAAATAATTTAAATTTTTTTTCTATTGCCTTTATTCTTCCTCACTATATTATCTGCTCTTATTAATATCTTAAAATTAAGGGCAGCTAGGTGGTACAGTGGATAGAGCACCAGCTCTGAAGTCAGGAGGACCTCAGTTCAAATCTGGCCTCAGATACTTAACACTTCCTAGTTGTGTGACCCCCTGGGCAAGTCACTTAATCCTGATTGCCTCAGCAAAAAAAACAAAAACAAAAGATCTTAAAATTAAACAGGGTTTTGATATGGAGCATGTGAGAGACAAGAGAATAAAGGCTTGGAACATTAGAATATATACTAATTTCTGATAAAATTTGCTTTAATAGAAATAATTTTTGAAAATTAAAGGTAGAACATAAAAAAATTTCTTAAAATTGAGCATAATGTTTGAGAAATCAGAGTTTACAGGAACTAGGGGATCTTCTAAATAGGAATTATAAAGAATATACATATTTGTCAGCACCACAGTGATGTTTTATAAAAAATTAACTGTATTAGGGGACAGAAATACTGCAAATAAATGTAGAAACCATAACATGATAAAAATAGTAATCACTTCATTAAGCACAAACAAAAGATACAGAACCAAATGAAGGTTTAACAGTGAAATCCTAAATAAGTGGGTGAGAGATTTATAAAAGCAATAATTATATAAAGGAATTATGTAAGTTTTTTAAAAACAATTTTACTAATACAACATCCCAAAATTTATGGAATCAGCTAAAGCAGGACTGAAAGGAAAAATTTTTTTTTAATATACAATGGCAAAGAATATATATTTTTAAAATTTTAGACGCCAACATATGAAACTAAAACATAAGCACAGAAGAGGAGATACTGAAAATTAGAGGCAAAATAGATATAAATAAAACTTAGGTGGTTCTTTGAAATTACAAACAAAATTGATGAAACTTTACTGACATGACTAAAAAGAAGAGAACGGAAAATATAATCTACAAAATATTAAATAATCTAAATGAAATTACAACAAAATGAGGTAAAAAATTTATCAGAAGCTATTATGCACCATTTTATGCTAAAAAAGAAAAAAAAACTTTGTATGGGAGGTAGAGCTAAGATGATGGAGCGAGGCAAGGACTCAACCAAGCTCTCCCCCAATCCCTCCAGTTACCTTTAAATAATGACTCTTAACAAATTTTAAAGCATTAGAACACACAAAAAGACAGCTTTAGAAGGTCAGCAGGAAAGGTCTATTGCATCAGGGTAGGATCCATTGTGCAGTCCTGGCACAGAACACATCAGTATATCCCTGGCCCTATGCCAACAAAACAGGAGTGGGCCTTGAGGCTTCTAACTCAGCAACAGTACTGGCAATTTCCAGACCTCTTAGCCTCTCCAGACCACAAAGAAGACTTGTAAGTTCAGCAAGAAAGGTTTCTCAGCAAGGTGAGAGGGCCTTGGGAAACAATCTGCAGTGGTAACAGCAACTGTGGCAAAAGTAGTGACAGTGACAACAGCAAAAGTAGTTTCTGGAGATTCAGCCCAGAGACAATAAGGTTGAACAATTAGTCAGAAGGAGGTGTCTTTACTAAAACTGGAGAAGGACTCTGTTGCTTTAGCACGCTAAAACTTACAGTCGCAGTGGAATGGGGTGGGGGGGGCAATCATAATTTCAGGGCAGAAAAGAGTACTTGTGGTCACTCAAACACACTTCTTCTTAGAACAACAAAAACTTTTAGGTAGGTACCTAAAAGAATCTCTCAAAACAGCTGCACAAAACCCTGAAACTTGGGATAATGTCCCCTTTCTCCTAGAAACAGAGCTCTACTTTAACTAAGAATTAAAAGTTGAATAATAGATTGGGATAATGAGCAAACAACAGAAAAAAATTCTAAACATAGAATGCTACTATGGTAACAAGGAAGATCAAAACGCACACTCAGAAGATAACAAAGTCGAAGCTCCTATATCCAACGCTTCCTAGAAAAATGAGAATTGGTCTCAGATCATAGAAGACTCAAAAGGGATTTTGAAAGTCAAGTAAGAGAAGAAAAATTGGGCAGAGAAATGAGAATGATGCAAAAGGGAATGCAAAAAGCTAATGAGAAGAATAACTTAAAAAGCAAAACTGGCCAAACAGGAAAGGAGGTACAAAAGCTCACTGAAAAAAATATCTTAAAAATTAGAATTGAGTAAATGGGAGCTAATAAGAAATTTTTTTAAAAAACAGTAAAATAAAGCCAAAAAAAGAATGTAAAAAATAGAAAACTATGGGAAATAGCTTATTGGAAAGAACAACTAACTTGGAAAATTGATTCAGGAGAAATAATTTTAAAATTATTGGTGTAACTGAAAACCATGATCAATAAAAGAAATGACATCATCTTTAAAGAAATTATCAAGGAAAATTGTCCTACTATTCTAGAATCAGAGAGTAAAATAGAAATTGAAAGAATCCCTGGATCATCTCTTGAAAGAGATCCTAAGATGAAAACTCTCAGGAATATTATAGCCAAACTCCAGAACTCCTGAGTCAAAGAGAAAATATTGCAAGCATCCAAAAAGAAACAATTCAAGTATAGTGGAATCACAGTCAGGATAACACAAGATTTAGCAGCTTCTACATTAATGGATCAGAGGGCTATTCCAGAGAGCAGTAGAGCTAAGATTACAATCAAGAATCATTTATCCAGCAAAACTTGAGTATACTCTTTCAGGGGGATAGGTCAACATTCAATGAAATAGAGGATTTCCAAGCATTTAAATAGAAAATTTGATTTTCAGATATAGGGCTCAGCAGAAACATAAGGAGATAGTAGGATGGGGAAATCATAAGAGACTTAAGATTGAAATACTTGGCAGGTGCCTTCTCAAGGGAGAAGGGAATGAGTAGGGAGGAAGGGAAAGAATCTAGAACTCAAAGTTTTAAAAACAAAAGTAAAAAATTGTTTTACATGTAACTGCGGAAAATAAAAATATTAAATAAATTGACCAAAAAAACTAAGAACATAAAAGATTGAAATACCTTCAAAATTATAAAATATTCAAAGTAACAGAAGATTAAAAAGAGATCTTTATTCAATTTCATGAAAGGAAATAGAATTCACTTTTATATAACAACCAAAGTAGGGGGGAAACCTCCTGGTCCTAATGGATTCCTATGAAAATTCCATCAGATTTTTTTAAAAGAACAATGAGTACTGAAATTATACAAAGAATTCTCAAAAACTAAGAAATGAAACTTTCTACCATATTCCTTTTATGATAATCAATAAACTATAACGTATAGAGCAAGAATAGTAGGTCGTCATTAATGACTGTCAATTCAAAATTTTTCTCTAAAATCCTGTCACATTTACTATAGCAGTTCATGGAAGAAATCATTGGTTATGGCCAAGTTGTATTTGTATCAAGAATGCAGGATTGGCACAGGGTTAGGAAAACAATTGACATAATCATGTTAAAAGTAAAAATATCTAAAACCACATGATTATCTCAAGAGATGCAGAAAGAAACCTTTTGTCAAAGCACAACACTAATTTATGCTGAAAACTTAAAAAAAGTTTTGGCTAAATAGTGGGATTTTTTTTTCCTATAATAAAATTTTCCTATCATAAATACAATAATTATATATATAATATATAATGATTTTCCTATCATAAAATGTATCTCAAAGCCAAAAGCAAGCATATATGCAACATTAGAATCTTCTAGAAGAGATAGCATTAATTTAACAGAAAGACATTACAGACAGGCAAAAAGATAAAAGTCTCCCTATTTGTTGATGGCATGTTGATTTATTTAGAAAAGTTTGGGGAATCAGCAAAGCTTTTGAGAGAATAGCTTCAGCAGAGTTGAAGGCTACAAAATTAACTTTAAAAAACCAACAGTGTTTCAATATAACAAAATTCAAGAAGTAGCAAGCAGTAGAAAGGAAAATATCATTCTATATAACCACAAAACTCAGAATTTTTGGAGACCAATCTACTAAAGTTCACAAAATACATGTATGAATTTGATTATAAATTGGTCCTTAGAGAAATAAAAAGCAACAAATAACTGAAGGAATATTCAGTTGTCATGATTTAGTCACTACCAAAGTTAATTTACATTTTTAATGCGATACCAAGCAAACTAACGGAGTTTATAGAACTTGTTTCGAAAAATATTTTGGAGGGAGAAAAAAAGATCTAGACTATCAAAAAAAAAAAAAAAAAAAGGAAAAGATGAAGGAAAACAAGCACTTACAGACCTCAAACTATATATATATTTTTTACACTTTTTTTTATTAAAGCTTTTTATTTGCAAAATATGCATGGGTGGGGCAGCTAGGTGGTGCAGTAGATAGAGCACCAGCCCTGAAGTCAGGAGAACCTGAGTTCAAATTTGGTCTCAGGCACTTAACATTTCCTAGCTGTGTGACCCTGGGCAAGTCACTTAACCTCAATTGCCTAAGCAAAAACAAAAACAAAAAAAAACATGCATGGGTAATTTTTCCAAATTGACCCTTACAAAGCCTTGTTTCAAATTTTTCCCTCCTTTCACCCACCCTCTTCCCTAGATGGCAGGTGGTATAATACATATTAATTATGTTAAAATATATGATAAATCAAATATATGTATACATATTTATACAGTTATCTTGATGTACAAGAAAAGTCAGATGTACAAGAAAAAAAAACTAGTGAAGGAGAACAAAATGCAAGCAAACATCAACAGAGAACGTGAAAATGCTATGTTGTGGTCCACACTCGGTTCCCACAGGCCTCTCTCTGGGTGTATATGGCTTTCTTCATCCCTGAACAGTTGGAAGTAGTTTGAAACATCTCATTATTGAAGAGAACCATGTCCTTCAGAATTGATCATCATATTGTCTTCTTGTTGCCGTGTACAATGATCTACTGGTTCTTCTCATTTCACTCAGCATCAGTTCATGCAAGTCTCTCCAGGCCTCTCTGAAATCATCCTGCTGGTCATTTCTTACAGAACAATAATATTCCATAACATTCATATACCATAATTTGTTCAGCCGTTCTCCAATTGATGGGCATCCATTCAGTTTCCAGTTTCTAGCCACTACAAAAAGGGCTACCACAAACATTTTTGCACATGTGGGTCCCTTTCCCTCCCTTAAAATCTCTTTGGGATATAGGCCCAGTAGAAACACTCTGGGGCAAAGGGTATGCACAGTTGGTAACTTTTTGAGCATAGTTCCAAATTGCTCTCCAGAATGGTTGGATCTGTTCACAGTTCCACCAACAATGTATTAGTGTCCCAGTCTTCCCATATCCCCTCCAACATTCTTCATTATCTTTTCCTGTCATCTGAGCCAATCTGACAGGTGTGTAGTGGTATCTCAGAGTTGCCTTAATTTGCATTTTTCTGATCATTAGTGGAGCACCTTTTAATATGACTAGAAATAGTTTTAATTTCATCACCTGAAATTGTCTATTCATATCGTTTGATATTTGTCAATTGGAGAGTGGCTTGAATTCCTATAAATCCTCAAACTATATTTTAAGGCATAAATTTAGTATTGGTTAAGAAATAGATAGATGGACCCAACTAGACAAGGGAGAATTCATTCAAAAAACCAGAAATCACAAATTACTTAGGCAAGAATTTCCTACTTCATAAAGCCTTGGGAAAAACTGGAAATCCATCTACAGAAATTAGCCTTAGACCAACATCATATTCCTTATTCCACAATAAATTCAAAATATTCCTTGGTATTAGAGATCATATTATAAGATAAATTAAGAAAAATGACTATTACCTTGCTCTTCCCACATATCTCCATAAATCTGTCCAATTGACTTCAACATTTATCTTATACGTGAACATCACTCTTGGACCTGCCTCACTTGTTTGGTCTGGCCATGCATACAGATAACACTTTGGGTAATAAAGTCACATTGTGGCTGTCAGTGTCTGCATTTTCTCAGAGCTCAGAGATGTATTCTTAACTTTAAGAAAGGAGAGAGGCTATTAGAAATTAGAAAATATGTAATTTTGATTACATAAACCTGAAAAGGTTCTGAACAAAACAAAACAACAAATATAAATAAACAAACAAAAATAAAGCACCCAAGATAAGAAGGGAAGCAGTCTAATGTAGAAAAAATTTGTCAGGTTTCTCAGGTAAAGCTTTTGTATCCAAGGTAACTAACATGTCTAAGAACAAAAACCATTCCCCAATAGATAAGTGATCAAAGAATATGAACAAAGAGTTTTCCAAAGAACTGCAAACAACCACCATATGAAATTGGAAAGCTGTTGGAAATTATATAAAGATGTCAACTTCCTATGACCCAGAGATTTCACTACTAGCTCTATGCTCTGAAAAGGTTATTGATAAGAAAATCTTCATATATACCAACATACTTATAGCAGAATTTTTTTGTGTCATTAAACACAGAGTATATTGGGAGTAATTCTAATAATGTAAAAAATGAACTATAATCCCTAAAATATTTACTCAAAAAAATCATAGTTTAGGGGGAAGTGATTTAAATTTTACTCTTTGATTCCAAATTTACTATCAAGTGACTTAACCATCAAATCACTAAGAAGGTGATTCATGTAACAGGAAATTTTTTTGAGAAAATCCTCTGCTCTATTCAACCAAACATATCTATATTTCTCCATTGTGACTCTTAATATAGATAAATATAAGCAAATAAAGAACTTGCATTCTGGCAGGGAGGGGAAGGGTAAGAACACTTGTGGAAAGAAAGGGTGAGGCAGGAGGCAGATATCTACTTTGGAGTGATGTGGCAACTGAGAAGAGAGAGAATTAATCCTTGATTAAAGCAAAATATGAATTTGGATCCTTCCCAAAATGGTGCTCTCCATTGGGAACTCCCACCATGATCCCTAATAGGAAAGAGTCACCAGTTGAGAAAGTCACCTATCTAAAGAGCAAGGCCTTATCATTTCTCAGATATATATATATGTATATATATATATATAGTAAACTGAGTCAGATTTCTAAAAAAAAAAATAAAAGGCAAATCCTAGCTTGACACAAGGTCAAAGAATAACAACAGGCAAGTTTTCAGAAGATGAAATCAAAGCTATTTGTAGTCATATGAGGAAAAAAATACTCTAAATCACCATTTATTAGAAAAATGCAGATTAAAACACCTATATTGACTACCATGAAAGAAAAGGGAAATGACAAATGCTGGAGAGAATGTAAAAAAATTGGAATATACACATTATTTTATGAATCATGCTGGGAGAGAAAATTTAGAATAAAAGGGGAAAACCTTGGGAAAGGGAGGGGAAAAAAAAGCAAAAAAGAAAGGAACATAGCTTGCGTTGATTTACATTCACTCTCCATCAAATGATGAATTTCTAGAAAATTTAGAAAATAATCATTTAGGCCATCAAAACCAAGGGAAAAAATGAGACAGACAGATTACATCCCTTAGAGTGAACATTTTTCCACGTGGGCAAGTCAGCAAGTAATGTAAATGTAGAGAAGTCCAAAATCAGAGAGTGAGTCTAAATATAAATAAAATAAAACATGAATAAATTTAGAACTAAATATTTCTAAATTAAATTAATTTTACTGAAAGGTAGAATTTATTAAAATTTTCTGACCTGACTCTGCCATTAACTAAGCAATATGACTTTGGCCCAATGGGATGGTAAGTGATTTGGGCACTCTTTCTTTCTCCCCCCCCACTAGTAAATTTGTGTGTTTATTTATTTATTTTGCTTGGGCGATTGGAGTTAAGGGACTTGCCCAGAGTCACATAGCTAGGAATGTTAAGCATCTGAGACCGAATTTGAACTCAGGTCCTCCTGACTTCAGGGCTGGTATTCACTGCGCCACCCACCTGCCCCAGTTTATTTATTTTTAATACACATTGCTTTATGAATCATGTTGGGAGAGAAAAATCAGAGCAAGAGAAAAATCATGGGAGAAATTTAAAAAAAAAAAAGAAAAAGAAGTGAACATTGCAAGTGTTGTCTTATATTCAGTCTCCTTAGTTCTCTTTCTGGATGCAGATGGTGTTTTCTATCTAAAGTTTGTTGGGATTGCTTTGGTTCACTGAATCACTGGGAAGAACCAAGTCTTTGAAATCATTATACATTCTTGCTGTTATTGTATGCAATTCTGCTTGTTTTGCTCAACATCAATTTGTGTACGTCTTTCCAGGATTTTCTAAAATCAACTTGTTCATCATTTTTTATAGAACAATAATATTCCATTACCTTTATATACCATGGGCTTATTTCTTCATCTTTAAAATTGGGATGAACTATTTTATGATGTCTGAGACCTTTTCTAAAATTATTAGTTTTTAATACAGAGGAAAAGTGGAGTTAAAACTGCTCTTGGTCTTCCTTACAAGCATTTGAGACTTTATATTTCCCAGATCTAGGAATAAGCATAGGGAGGATGACTTAACTTGGTCTGGACTGAATAATTGTGAAAAACATTTATGGATTGTTGCTTACAAAAAATTATTTAATTGCAGGTAAACAAGTGAGAACCAAACTTTCGCAAGCATTTAATCACTGGCTCAAAGTTCCTGAAGATAAGACACAGGTATTTATACAATTCCCAGTATTTTAATGATTTTTTTTCAACTGCTGGAATATAGGTATTATGAAGATCTCATTAAGCCTAAAAGGCCATGTCTTTTTAAAATTCTAGTATTACTCTTAAGACTGTACTTAATCATGTGACCCTGAGATTTAGCCTAGTAACCCCATTACCCAGAACCTGAAATTGAGAGTTCATATGTAGATTGTAATGGCCAAGATTGTGAAGTCATTTACTTCTCCTTTGTTGTTTATTTCAGCCATATCCAACTCTTCCTGTTTTGGGGTTTGGAGTTTGGTTTTTTGTTTTTGGGTTTTTTTTTTTTGGTTTGGTTGGTTTGTTTTGTTTTCTTTTTGGCAAAAATAATGGAGTGGTTTGCTATTTTCCTATTTATAGCTGAAAACTGAGGCCAACAGGATTAAGTGAGTTGCCCAGGGTTGCACAGTTATTAAATGTCTGAGGCTAAATCTTACTGACTCCAAGCCCATTGTACCTCCTAGCAGACCCTAAAGTTTGAAAGACAACTTGGCATAGTGAATAAAAAGCTCAAGCTGGAATAGTTTGCCATTTCCTTCTGCTTATTTTATAGATGAGGAAGCTGAAGCAGGAAGTGATTTGTTGAGGTTCATCCAGCTAGTAAGTGTCTGGGGTTTAATTTTGAACTCTGGTCCTGACTCCAGGCCCAGTACTCTATCCACTGTGCCACTTAGCTGTCCATATAAATGTCCACCTCTACCTAGGTCTGTCTTATACAGTGGATCCTGCATTAGAATGTTGTGGAAAGATCATCTGACTATAGGTCAGAAGAACTTGAAATAGCCTCACTAAATTTAGTAAATATTTATTCAGCATCTTTTATATACAAAGCCCTGTGCTGGAGACCACAAGCACCAAAAAAAGGGATAGTAGTACTTGTCTTCAAGGAACTTATACTTGAAATGCCCAAGTGAGAAAAAATACAGGACAGCCAAAATAATTGGATTTTAAGAGCATTTATTAGCTGGCCAGCAACTGAACCCCACCAGTGCAAGACTAGGGTGTCAAACCCCAGAAGTTTCCAAGACACATATTTATGGGAGAAAATCACAAGAATGTTTAGAAACATTTATCACATTAAAAATTCCTTTCCCAGGTAGGTGGTGAAGTGTAACAGAAAGGCAACTTTTCTTTAAATTCTATATTTGTTAAGTAGTCAAGGTCTTTGGTCATAGATAACATAGTACATCTGGAGGCCTTGTGGGCCAGCATTTGGAAACAAGAGATAGCACCTGCATTGGGGAGTAAAGAACTGTCGGCACAGTTCTTCAGACAGAGTTCAAGCAGGGGTAACATTCTCACAGTCTCATGAGTGCCCAAGTAGTTTCAGGGGCAGCATCTATTTTACCCAGAGTGTCCATTTCATACTCTTCTGGGAAAAGACTCTATACAAATAGCTAGTGTCAATATAATTTTGGTGGAGACAAAGTGCTAACAACTACAGGTCTAACTAACTGCCTATAAGAAGCTGCATGTTAGCTGAACTTTAAAGGAAGCCACAGGTCTTGATAGACAAAGATAAAAAGCGAGATACTTCTGCACTAATGTGAAGGCCTGAAGTTGGAAGATGAAGTGCCAAACTTGGACAAGAGTTGTGGGGTAAAGAGAAGTAAAGTGAAATTAATCTGGAAAGAGAAGCTGGAGAGAAATTATGAAGGACTTTTAATATTTTGTGTTCGAGGCTTCCAGTGAGAAGGAACCTACTGCCCCCCTGAAAAAAATCCATTCTACTTTGGATTCCTAATTAATTGTTAGGAAGTTGAACCTCATTTTTGCCTTTCTGCAACTTCCATCCAACTTCTAGTTCTACTCTTTGTAGATAATTTGATAACTATCATGATCCCTCTTAATCTTCTTTCTCTAGTTTAAACATCCCCAGTCCCTTCAGCTGGTTCACCTCTAATTCCTGCATTCTCTTCCTTTCATCGAACTAATTCTCTGTTTCATACTCTCCAGCATGTTGGTGACCTGCCTACTTTGCATTGCTAAGAGCTGAACACAGAATTTGATCTGATGAGGTCAGAATTGAGCAGGATACCATCCCTATCATAGAGATTGTCCTAGAAGATGCCCTCTTCATGCCTGAAATTTTCTTAACTGTCATATCACACTGTTGATTCATGTTGAGCTTTTAGTCCATAGCAACGTTCACATCTTTTTCAGAACAGCTGTGGAGTCACTCTTGTAATATTTCATTTTTTTAGATTTGACCTATCAGATCCAACAAGTCAAGACCCTTTAGGACCCTAACTCATTCAACATATTAGCTATACCCACCAAACTTTTGTAATTTACAAATATAAGCATGCCTTCTAAATGAGACCAGAGTCTTAGAGCTTATACTCAAGAAGGGCCAAGAGGTGCACTCTTATTTCCTGACCTATCCTGGGTTATGACAACTTTGTGTAAACCATTTTCCTTTTTTATCTCTTCTAGTCAGTGATAATTCTCCTTAAAAAGAAAATTGAAGCAAAATTAAATTTGAATAGTTCCATTTTTTCTGCATTGTATGTTATCTCATTCATCCCACTGAGCAATCCTGTTTGTTTTTCTGAATCTCCTCTTGCTCACAAATTAAGGGGGGAAGAGAGGATTCTGGGAAGATAGCAGAGTAGGTTGGTAAATTTCAAGTGCTTCTGATTTCCCCCACAAATAGAACAAATTTACACCTCAGGGGAAACATAGATGCAAAACCAGGGTCCTCCTGATACAACCCAAGAAGATCTGAAGAAAGACACCAGGCTGGGAATTAACCTGTTTGAAGAGCAAACACTTATGGGCTGGCTTTTCAAGACATCAGGTGGAGGCTTCTTGGGCCAGCTTAGGGTGTGGCTGGAGCCTTAGCAGCAACCATAGAGACTTTTACCTCCTGGGCTGTTTGCCAAGTTGGGATTTCAGTCCTGAAGACAAAGTGAACCACTGATTGCAAACGCCCAGCTGTGCTGCTGAGATGTGGCCCTGGGTAAGACAGAACCAGCACCAGTGAGTGCAGAAGGATCATCAAGGCAGGGATGCTATTGGCTGTGGACACTTGCAGGAGGGTAGAGCTCTTGATTTGGGGTTTCTGGTCAGAGTGGAAAGCTGAAGGGAAGCTTGAGGCACCATCCCCCAACTCCATAATTCTAGGTGCTTACACTAATACCTCTCATTTAAAAAAAAAAAAAAGACTGGCAAAGAAGAAAGAACCCCACCGTTAAAACATATTATGGGAACAGGGAAAACCGGGGTTCATCTTTAGAGTAGGACACTTTAGTTAAAAAAAAGCTTCTCCCCCAAATAGTAATGTGAAATGGCTCCCCATAATTTATAGAATTCCAAAAAAGAATTTTAAAATCAAATGAGAAACATTGAGAAAAATTTTTTAAAATAAAATAAAAACCATCTGAGAAAAGATTATGAAAAAAAAAGGTTAACCAAATAGAAAAGGAGATACAGAATCTCAAAGATGAAATAATTCTTTGAAAATTAGAATTGGGAAAGGAGAAGCCACAGAAGCTATTAGAGACCAAGAAATAACAAAAGAGATTATGAAGAATGAGAAAATAGAACAGAATGTGAAACATAAGAAAAATAACAGATCTGGAGAACAGATCAAGAAAAGAAAATATAAGAATAATTGGACTGCCAGAAAGTTGTGACCAAAAAGAGAATCTTGACACAATAATGCAGGAAATAATCCAAGAAAATTGTCCTGGAGTGACAGAACATGAGGAGAAAATAGAAATAGAAAAAAAAATCCACCCATCAGCACCTCAAAGAGAACCTTTAGGACTATGATGGAAACTTCATGTCTTATAACTTCTGTTTAGTTAGTCAGCTCCTTAATGACCAGAAGAGCAATTTTCTTTCTGATTTTTTGAAGCCTTAAATTCATAGCAAACCAAGAAACTATTCAAGCACTCTGTTTTAAGGAAATAAAGTACTGAAGCAGATAATTTTCATAATTGAAATTCCCCATCGTTGCTCTATCATTCCTCAAATTCATATTTAGGATCCATTTCCTTGACTATTTCTCTGTTTTCTCTTATCTAAGTGTTTTGCAGTTTGCTTCCATGACAATATAACTTAGATTTTTTTTTGTATGAGATTCCCACTCAAATTATGTTCATCATATTTCCCCTCTCCAGTCCTTAGCCTTTTCTTACATGTGTATATCATCTTCATATATAGTGATCATCAGCTACCCTTTCTATCCATTTTTTTGTTCATGGAACAGAGTGAGGATCTAATTTGGAGGACTTGAAGGTATTGGGATTGCCATGAATAGAAATAAAGAAATCAATAGGGCGGAATTGGTTTGAGGAGTGAGCTCCTGGAAGGTAGGGACTATCTTTTGCCTTTTTGTATCTTCAGCACTTAACATGGTGACTGGCACATAATGATTCCTAATAAATGTTTATTAACTAACAGTTTGGTTCAGGATATGTAGAATTTGAGAACACCTATAGATAGAAATGTCATGTAGGTACTTAGAAATGAATTGAAAGTAGAGACCATAGTTTCAGTAGTCACATATAGAGAAGAAAGCTGCAACTCTGGGTTGATGAGAATATTAAGGGAGTGAGTCTGGAAACAGTAGTCAAAGACTTGAGAAAAATGCAAGCCTTGGAGAAAGAAACAAGGAGCCAGTGAAGGAAAAGAATGCTCATTAAAGGAGGGCAAAGGAGAGCAGTAACTCTTTTGAACAGGAGATAAAGAAGAGAGCTTCAAGAAGCAGCAATTCATCAGCATCGTCATATTGCAGGCAAGACTAGGGTACTGAAAGTGCAGGAGAAAATACCAGAGTAGAAATGAGAAATTTCAGTTAGAAAGTCATTGATTCCTTGGGTGTGATTCTGGTAGTATTATGTAGTAAGAAAAGAATCCAAATTGTGAGATGCTAAAGAGGTATAAAGGAGAGACAGCAAATGTAGATTCCTCTTCCAAGAAATCTTAATGGTGATAGGGAGAAGAAAGGAGGAGCAGAAAGTATCATGAGGATAGGAAGGGTCAAAGGGCTTTGGATTTTATTTTTTAGAATAGATAAAACCTGAACAAGTTTATATGCAGAAGAAAAGGAGCTAGAAGAGAGAGAAATTTAATAGAGTATGGTCCTTAAGTAGATAGGGAGTAGCAAGATCATGAAGACTAGTTCTTTGACCACCTGAAGAATCTACTCTTCCTTTAAGGAAAATGGTAAAAGATTAGGTGAAGACAGCTTTTGTTGGGTAGAATATCCAGAGAGCTCATATTACAGTCTTTTGAGTCAGGATCAGGGTTTGAATCTTGACTTTGTGACAAGGCAATTTCTGTTATCTTGAGCAGGTCCTCTAATTGTTTTGATATTGCTTTGGTACTTATTCATCTAAAGTGAGAAAATTGTATTATTTCTCTCCCCCCCCAACTTTCATCCTTTGCCTACATAATCCTAGAGTAGAAGTTATAGCCGTCTGCTGATAACAAGAGCAAGGATAGGCATTTGAAGAAGGTGGAAAAAACTTTTTTTTTGACTTGCTAATTTCTTTTTTTTTATTAAAGCTTTTTATTTGCAAAACACATGTATGGGTAATTCTTCAATATTGACCCTTACAAAGCTTTTTTCCCCCTTTGACACTGCTGGGTCAAAGAGTATTCACAGTTTGATAGCCCTTTGGGTATAGTTCAGTATTGCTCTCCAGATTGAATAGTTCATAACTCCACCAACAATATAACAGTGTCCCAGTTTTCCCACAACCCCCCCAACATTCATTATCTTTTCCTGTCATTTTAGCCAATCTGACAGGTGTGTAGTGGTACCTCAGAATTGTCTTAATTTGCATTTCTCTGCTCAGTAGTGATTTGGAGCACCTTTTCACACATATATATTCTTTATGAAATTCATTTGAGTTTTTTGATATTTAAAGTTAAAATAGCAAAAATTTAGTCATTACAGGGAAAACTATGTTTAAGTATCACAGTATTTAGTTTGCTTTAAGCAAGATTTAAATACAACAATTCCAAACAGGTCCCAGCTAAAATTTAGCTTACATATATAATGGACATAAGCAATATAGCTTCATCACCTTGGTCACCAGCAGTCTGATAAACAGGAAAAAAAAATCTGTTCAAAAACATTAACCAGATTAACAGGTATGAATGTTGGAACTTTAAGAGAACAAGAGGTTCTAGGATGGTATCAATCAAATCTACTGAAGTGCCTTGGTAGGAAGGTAAGTACAAGCCTGAAAAATAGATAGTAAACTGGGAAAGCAAAAAAGGGTTGAGAAAGCAGAGGTCAGTGAGGGTAAAGAGCAATTTGATTAGGAGTAGGAGAGAATTAAAAAATGGAGGGATAGAAGAGTATGGTCAGAGGAGACAATCAAGGACCTTAGAAGAATTAACATGTTGCTCCAGTGAGTCAGTGTAGTGTCTGCATCATAGGTTGACTTTTAAGCTGCTAAATAAATCATCAAAATGCAGCAATTAAAATTTAATGTAGAGGCAGGTAGGTGGCACAGTGGATAGGGCACCAGTCCTGAAGTCAGCAGGACCTGAGTTCAAATTTGGTTTCAGACACTTAACACTTCCTAGCTGTGTGACCCTGGGCAAGTCACTTAACCTTAATTGCCTCAGCAAAAAGCCCCCCCAAAAAAATTAATGCAAATATCCTGATGGACTTCATACCTGAAAGACATGTTCTCGATTCAAATCCAGAACCAGCTAGGTGGCCCAGTGGATAATGCATTAGGTCTGGAATCCTTCCCTAGACTTACTGGTTGGATGACTATGACCTAATCACTTAATTTCAGTTTCTCTTAGTTTCCTCATCTGTAAAATGGGGATAATAATAGCACTTACCTCCCAGGATTGTTGCAAGGATCAAATAGAATAATAATGATAAAGTGCTGAGCACATTGCCAGGCACATAGTAATTGTTATATAAATGTTTGCTTTTTTTTTAATAAACAAATATTCTGAACTTAATGATTATCCAGTAAGTTAAATGAATCTTAAATTCATTGAATATCATTGAGAAAAACTAATTTTAAAGAACTTCTGTCCAGTTACAAGTCAACTTTATAAAATCTTAGGTGTGTTCCTTGTATGTATTGCACAATAGTTGAATATTTTCTGTGCTTTTAATCTGGAATAGGCGATAAAATATGGAAGTATAAAATTAGAGTATTATATTACATAGTTGTTAACTTGTGTGCTTCTTTGAAATATTAAAATTTTATTCATTCTTTTTTTTGAACAGATTATCATTGAAGTTACAGAGATGTTACATAATGCCAGTTTGCTTATTGATGATATTGAAGACAACTCAAAACTAAGACGTGGCTTTCCTGTTGCTCACAGCATATATGGAATTCCATCTGTAATCAATTCTGCCAATTACGTGTATTTTCTTGGTCTAGAGAAAGTTTTAACTCTCAATCACCCAGATGCAGTAAAGCTCTTTACCCGACAACTCCTAGAACTTCATCAGGGACAAGGCTTAGATATTTACTGGCGGGATAATTACACATGTCCCACTGAAGAAGAGTATAAAGCTATGGTGCTGCAGAAGACAGGTGGACTGTTTGGATTAGCAGTAGGTCTGATGCAATTGTTTTCTAGCTATAAAGAAGATTTAAAGCCACTCCTTAATACACTTGGTCTCTTTTTCCAAATTAGGGATGATTATGCTAATCTACACTCCAAAGAATATAGTGAGAACAAAAGTTTTTGTGAAGATCTGACAGAGGGCAAGTTTTCATTTCCCACTATTCATGCTATTTGGTCTAGACCTGAAAGCACTCAGGTTCAGAATATCTTGCGTCAGAGGACAGAAAACATAGATATTAAGAAATACTGTGTACATTATCTTGAGAATGTAGGTTCATTTGAATATACTCGTAATACACTTAGGGAGCTTGAATCTGAAGCCTATAAACAAATTGAAGCTCTCGGTGGAAATCCTGAGTTGGTAGCTCTAATTAAACATTTAAGTAAGATGTTTAAAGAAGAAAATTGATAGTTTTAAAACCTTATTAGGTTGGTGACTCACTTTAGCCAGAACTAGTCTACCTGTCACCAGTTTAAAATGTCAACCAAGATACTAGCCTTCAAAAAACATTTGATGAAAAATGACATGGTTATATGTACATTGAGGCAATTTAAAAAGCCAGTTGATTTTTTTTCTCTTTATTGCCCACCAAGGCACAAAATTCAATAGATCAAGGAAGGCCAGATTTGAGTTGGTGATACGTGGGAAAATTATAAAATTTCTGTCTCATGTGCTAAGGTTTTATGAGTGAATTTGGACTTTTGCTGTGAATGTCTGTCTCATTCTTGTCAATAAAAAGGAATTCAGCCTCTCTGGCTTGGGTTTTTTCCCACTATTTTCCATAATGCTGTAATAATTTTTAAAATATATTGAATTTTTCCATTGTAATGATGATCATAAGGAAATCTCCAATAAAAAAAATCATGATTATTTGCTGCTTCATGATGGATATTGTACTTTGTGTGTGTGTGTGTATTTGTGTGTGATACATTTACATATATACATGTGTGTATATATATATATACATCTAGATATATATATATATATCTATATATCTACCTTAAAATGTTTGTTTTTACTACAAAAATATCTAAAGTTGAATACATAGCTGGAAATTAAAGTACTTAATCTGTAAAGCAAAGGTTTTAGTAGATTTTATTTCCTACACAATAGAATATGGTATAAAATTAGTACTTCTTAAAATTATGCTTGATCATACACATCTTGCCTTGTTATTTATTGACTGCAATAACAACTTTTGTGGAGTTTGAATTTTTAAAATCATATTATAGAATCAGCTTTATACCAGAAACAATTGGTATTATGTTTTGCATTGTTTTTAAATCATGTATATTAAACTGCAACAAAAAACAAAATAAGGCTAGAGTCTTATATTTTTGCCCATTAGAGATACTTTTTGAGCCACTAAAGATCTACCTGTTCATAAGAGACCAGAAATGGTTTTTCTATTATATTTAGAATTCCATTTCTCCCATTTTTTCCTTAGCCACAAAAGAGATAAGGAAGAATAAAGATGATTTAATATTTAAATTAAGGGATGTGTGTATACTTAAAAATCAGTAAATGAAAAAATGCCCGTCTTTCCTTACAAAAAAATACTTTAATGTTGACTTTAAACAAGAAAATTCTTACATGTTGATTTTATTATTTCAGTAGCATACAACTATATTTTAAAGCAACAGTTTATTTTTATAGTCTCTAAGGATAATCATGTGAATTACATTGGAAATTTAAATGCCTTTGTTAATTTGCCAAAGCTAATCAAGCAAGTGTTGGCAAAGTCATTCCAGAAAACAGTCAGCAGGTCAATTGGGTATTATAAGAAGCATTTTGATGTGCTGTTTTAACTGGCTAAAAAGGATTTATTTAACATAGCATATTTATGAATTCTGGATGATTTTCAATACCATATAATAAGTATCTTAAATAAGAATATGCATTTTAAAAGTTATATCTGTTACAGTATCCCAAATTCTGCTTTTTATATTTTTAATGCTTAGAAGTTGACCTAACCAAAATATATTTTTAAAAAAACACTTTGTATAATTCTAATTAAAACAATTAAATATATATATATGCTTGATCAGCTTTAGAAACTTGAATTGGATTGTATAATTGATTTATTTGCTTTTCTACTTTCATAGAATGGATGAGAATTTTTTTGTTTAGGATTATTTTATCTTTATTTGTGCAAGAATCAGTTTCTCTTTGAAAAATAGATTATCATTTAAGTAATTTCTGTTAAATCTAATGCATGATTGATTACTAACAGATTGTTGTTGATGTTAGTAGCTGACATAGCTCTAAAAGGATTTTTACATTTATTATCTCATTTGATAAGTGTATCTTAAAACCTCACTATCTGATTCTTGAATTTAATCAGAAATGTATTAGTTGTTATGAAAAAATGGTTATGCAATGCTTCTCTCAGAAATAACCCTCTTAAATATTAAAAGATTGATTCTGACACCCATATTGGGTCCCTGACCTAGTCTATAATTGATCTCTAAAGCCTTATGAACAATTAGGTATATTTGTTGTCTCAGAAGCCTAAGTGTATTTGTGATTTGGGTTTGTTTTAGGAGGATTGCCATGCAAAATAATTTTTAATATTGGTTTTCCACATTAGATAATAATGAATTCCATAACCACTACTATTCCTGACCTTTGAATTATTAGAGAAGTATGAGATCTAGGAGAAATTAGTAGACTTGATTCAAGGGGCCATATCTCACTTGGTTTTTAGTCCCATTAACAAATGTATGAAAAGACTGAGTCAATTAAGTTTTCTTGGCTTTAGTGTTATTTTCCATTTATTCATGCAGTCTCTATCCATGTATAATTGGTGATCATGAAACTTGTTGATCAAACATTTATTTACTTTTTTTCCCCAAAATCCTCTCAAATCAGCTATTATTTTCATTATTCAGCATCCCTTTCCCCTTAACATGCTGTAATCTGGCTTCTGTTCCTATTATTCTAAAACATATTCTTGAATATAAGTGATATCTCATTACAAATTCAGTTACTTTTCCTGGGATTGTATTTCCTTGTCTATAACATTCTATAAGTATCAGAAATATACTATTTTGGGGTCCTACCGATGACTACTTCTCCTTTTTCAAAAATTACATTGGTCTTCACCCATCTCTTAATTATGGGCCCTTCCCCAAAGTTCAGGACTTCACCTTTTGATCCTCTTAAATTCAGTCTTCATCTGGTCTTACATAAAGTGTCACCTCTATGCACTTGTATTTTACATTTCCAATTACGTTTAAGATATTTTCATTTGAGCTATCATTTTCAAGTAATTTTCTCTATCATTCTCTGAATCATAAAATCACAAATGTCTAGAGTTGGCAGGGACCTTAGCACTCCTGTAGTCCAATCCATATACTAAATAATTCCCACTATAACACCTGACAAATGGTTGTCCAGCCTCTGCCAAAAAATCAGCAAGGAAGGGAATACTCATCAGTGTTCTACATACACCATTTTTACTTTTGATCAGCTTTTATTCTCAGGCAGAATTTTCTCATCAAACCTAAATATGCCTCTTTTGTAGCTTCCCAATTCTTCACTTTGGAATCATTCATTTAAAATCCTTCAGTTACCTGAGCTAGCTATTATGTTTCTTCCATCCTTTCCAATGTCTTTCTCCTCTTTAGACCAAAGATAGCTAATTATTTCAGCTGATCTTCAAAGTTCTTCATTTCCCTGACTGATCTTTTTTGAAAAGTACTTTTCAGATCATTAATGTCTACCTTAAATCATGAAACTCAGAATTGAACACAATCTGAGGAACCCTGTATTCTGCTCTCTTCACATTTTATCTGATGGGAACAGAATACAATGGTATTATAATTTCCCTGTTCCTAGAAACTAACTTTTAAAGAAGACCAATATTCCATTAGCTTTTTTGGTGACTATGTCACACTGCTGACTTGTATCAAACTTAGTCTGCTAAAAACCACCAAAAAAATTTTTTTAGGTTAACTACTGCCAAAGTCATACCCACATTATACAATAGATTTATTTATACTATTGAAATTGAGCTTAATGCTGTAAATTGTCAAGATCCTTATATAGCCTATCATCTAGTGTTAACTTTTCTTTCTAGCACTGTATCATCTTCAAATTTGTTGAGTATGCCATCTTTATTTTTATTCAAGTTAAAAGTGTTAAGCAGCATAGGCCCAAGCACAGATCTCTTGAGTACACAAAAGACTTCCTGCTTCACTGAAAATGGACTATCATTAACTACTCATAAAGTTTGGCTATCCAACCAGTAATCAGTTTGATTATATTTTCCATCTAATTCCTAACTCTCCATTTTCCTTACAGGAATAATATGAGATACTTTACAAAAGGCATTGCTAAAATTTAAGTAGACTATACCTTTGATTAATAATTCTAACAAAAAGGGAAATGGGACTTGTACCTAATGAAGCCATGTTGACTTTGTAAACTTTGTAAATGACCATCTCTTTAATATGGTATGTGTTAGAATTATCTCAATTAAAGTCAAGCTCACTGGGCTTTAACTTTCAGACTTCCTGTCTCTCTCCATTCCTCCCTCCCTCTTTTCCTTCTTCTCTTCCTCCCTTCCTTCCTTCTTTCCTCCTTCCTTCCCCTGTCTTTCCCTCCCTCCCTCCTCTCTTTCTATCTCCCTCCTTCCTTCCTTCCTTCCTTCCTCTTTCAAATTAGGACATTTAACCTCCAATCTTGTAATCCTTTCATTTTTCCATTACCTTTCAAATATCACTGACAATAATTATACCTGCCAATCTTAAAGACCTAAGGATGAAATTCATTTGGGCAGTAGTGACTTCAGTTCAACAAGAGGAGTTGAGTATTTTCTTGCTATGTTCATACTTATTTTGGTATGTGCTCCCTCTTGTTATTTCCTATGTAAGTCTAGTTTCTTGTGTTTTCTTTGCAGAAAAAGCAGAAACAAAATTATTGACCAATTTCTCCTTATCTTGGTTGTCAGTTATAATCCCATCCACTCTTAAGTAAAGGTGCCTTCTTTGATACTTCTTTTTCTCCCAATGTTGTAAATATCCACACATATATACAACCTTTTTTATTGTCCTTGGCTTCCTATATTAGTCTTATCTGATACTGAGCTTTAACAATCCTGGCACTATTTTTGAAAGACTGCCATGTTCTTATATTGATCTTCTGTTACTTAGCTTTGCTTCCATATTTTTTTAAAAATTAATTTTATTCTGAACTTAACAGACACCCAAAAATGAGTATTTTTATACACATAGAACAAAAAACAGACAATACATGAAGCTGCTGGTCTCTGTTATGCAAAGTTTGTTTTTCTTTTTAAGTTTATAATAAATTCAACTTACAGCATTCAAAGCTATACTGTTTGTGCATTTTTCTAATCTGCATTAAAAGTGTCTCAAGAATTTTCTTTGTTTTGTATTTTTCTCCTATTCCTGTTTTTCCCTACCATCTGCCCCTGACCCACTCCACTCCTTCCTTCCCTGTTTATCAAGCAAAACAGATTCTCACTGTATACTGCTCTCAGCTGAATGATGGGGCTGCACACCAAGACTATTCCCAATTAGCATCGATCCTCCTTTCCTTGTGAATTGTAATAGTTCTATTAACTGCTAACCCTTTGTGGAAGTGATGCTCTTTCTCTGATCAATCCTACACTACAGGTTACTTCATTTCCTTTTAAAAATCTAAAATGAGTTCCCCATGCATCCAAGTCAGTCTCTTCAGACAATTTTTCCCCCCTCGGATTTTCTCCTGACATCCCCAGAGGGCATCACCTACTCCATCTTTTGTTTCTCACAGCTTTCTCCGGGGTAATGAAGGTACTCCAATCCCCTGGTGAGGCTTCAATAACTCTGGCTGCTGCTTCTTGCACTGAGCTAAGCCTTCTAGGTCATCATAAGACAAAGCACCACTTGCCACCAGGATGAGCCTCAAAAGAGATTTGTACTGCTTCTCTCCTTAGTACCAGTTATACCTCACCAATTGTTTTTTGGGCATTTCTAATTGGATGGCCTAAGTAGGGCAGTGGATAGAGCACTTCCTAAGTCAGAAAGATTCATTTTCCTGCCTTTGAATCTGCCCATAGACACTAAATAGCTCAAGTCATTTAACCCTATTTGCCTCAGTTTCCTCATCTGTAAAATGGACTGGAAGAGAAGGAAATAGCAAACTACACAAGTATTTTTGCCAAGAAAACCTCATAGGAGATCATGAAGAGTTATACATGATTGAAAAGACAACACCAAATTGGATGCCTCATAAGCTTTTCAAACTTAGCATGTCCAAAATAGAGCCCATCATATTCCCAAAAACTTCTTCCAAATTTCTTTTACTTTTGAGTGTACCAACAGCTTATCCTTCCAGTCACCCAAAAAAGTGAAAGAAGGAAGTATAGGCACCTATTGTAGTTCTTCTTAAAGAGTTTAGCCAATAAAAGTAGGAGACATATAAGACAATAAGTAGCAGGGGAGATGTATCAAATAGATTTTTGAGGCCTTCATCATCTCATGTTGACTACTACAGTATCCTCTCTGTGAAATCTTATCTACCCTTTATATTCTTTATGTCTAACTAATTCTTTATATTTTGTCTTCTCAATTAAAACAAGAGCTCCTTAAGGGCAGGGATTTTTTTTAACCTCCTTGTATCTCCAGCCCTTAGTACAGTGCCTGCCATATAATAAGCATTTCATAAATGATTACTGATGACTTGCTTCCCACTATGTTTTCAGAATTTCATTCTGAACTATGTGCTATATATAACCAAAAGGATCTGTGATGTGGGATTTGTCATCAAATGATGTCAGGCACCAAAAGTTGGGGTTCGGCCATTCACAATGGCCATTCTCTTTGGCAAAAGGTAGATTTATTTAAGGGAATAGGTTACAGACAAAATGAAGGGATGCAATAGACATCAGGAATGGTAGATGTGAAAGAGTGGGGGAGCATATGAAAGACAAGTTCCTCACAATTACCCAGTATAAAGGGAGTACCCCCATGAGGTTAGGCTAAATCCTGAAAGAGACTCAGCACTCTAAAAGAGCAGTAAGGGAAAGTGGAGCTGGGAAGCCTAGTGGACTTAGGGAACATACCATATGGCATGGGGGAGGAGAACACAAGGCAGAATGCTTGGTGGGCTGACCCAAAGGAAGGTAGCAATCAAATCATGGGCCATAAATTGTTATATAGGGAAAATTTAGCCTCGGAGTCACCTTTAGAGGATAGGACCAAGGAACAAAACTGATCTCCATTATCAGAGCCTTCGGTCTACTTGCCTCAGGGATCAGCTCTTTAGTTTCTCTTGGTCCAAAACAATATTCAGATCTCAAAAGAGGGAAAGGAAAGAAATCCCAATAGAAAAATTAGTTTTGTTGTTTGTGCTTTGTTCTAAAAGACTTCCAATGATATCAGGAGAACAATGTAAAGTGAGTTGAAAATAAATTGAATTTATGTGAAACAGAGGTGTAGAGTCTCTCTCCTTCATAGTCTTCCAAGTGGTATGGCAAAATATAGGTCAGAATGATGCAGCAGAACACTACAATATCTTTAAGCTAGGACAGCCCATCTGAGGAAACACTCATTCAGTAATTAAAGCCTAGATATGAATGGAAGCAAAAGATGGCCTAATTTGTCTTCAAAAAAGAATCAGTGGGGGCTGAACCAAGATGGCATAGAGTAGACAGGTCTTTGGGTTCTACTTGGCTTTCCTCAGATCAAGTCTCTGAACTGGTTTGGAGTGACAGAACACAAATATTTGGAGTATAATATTTCCAGCAGAAGATATTTTGGAAGAACTTCAGAAAAGGCTTATTTCAATCTGGTAGGGACGGGGGGGAATGAGGGCAACAGAGGGAAAGGGAGAGGGGGACGTGCACAGTCCCAGCTCAAGAGCCAGGGTGGTATGGCGTCTGTGCAAGGGGGGAATCTACCAGGAGGCTCTTAGCCAAAATACAGCAGCACTGGCTACTCTTTCCTGATCAGCAGACTGTGAGATATCTAATGCAACTACAAAAGGCAAATATTGAGCCCCTAAACCCCAGAATATAACACAGGACTTGGCCATGCCTATCCAGCATGGGAAGGAAATCAGCCTAACCGGCCCCAGGGAGCTGCTATTTCCTGCAGAGGAAGCTTGGGACAATTTCCCCTTTGCCCTAACAACAGACCTCAACATTTTAAAATTGAGCAAAAAAGTAAAAAGATTTTTTTTTTTTACCGTAGATAGCTTTTATGGAGACAGAGAACAGACTTCAAACTCAGAACACTAAAGGCAATTTTGTCTCCAGATGAAGCTCCAAAGAGTAATATGAGTTGGTCTCTATATCGTAAGAATTCAAAAAAGACCTTAAAAGAAAGAAGAAAAATGGGAAAAGGAAATGAGAACTTTGCAGGAGAGTTTGTAAAAGGAAACATAGAAGTCATCTGAAGAAAACTCCTTAAAAATAGATTTAGCCAAATGGGAAAGAATATAACTCCTTACAAAATAGATTTGATGAAATGGAAAAAGAAACCAACTCATTGAAAAACAGAATTTGTGAAATGGAAAAAAAAAAAACAATGAACAAAGCAACTCATTTAAAAGTTCAATTTGCCAAATGCAAAAAGAGATAAAAAAGCTAATAGAAGAAAATTGATTAAAAATTAGAATTGAACAAATGGAAATGAATTACTCAGACATCAAGAATCAAAACCAAAAAAAAAAAGAAGAAAATGTAAAATACCTCATTGGAAAAACAACTGACCTGGAAAATAGATCCAGGAGATAAAATCTAAGAATTATTGGACTATCAGAAAACCATAATGGAAAAAAAAGCCTAGACAACGTCTTTCAGGAAATCAAGGAAAACTGCCCTGATGTCCTAGAACCAGAGAGTAAATTAGCCATTAAAAGAATTCACCAGGGGCAGCTAGGTGGCGCAGTGGATAGAGCCCCAGCCCTGAAGTCAGGTGTACCTGAGTTCAAATCTGGTCTCAGACACTTAACATTCCCTAGCTGTGTGACCCTGGGCAAGTCACTTAACCCTAATTGCCTCATCAAAAAGCAAAAAAAAAAAAAAAAAAGAAGAATTCACCAATAACCTCCTGAAAGAGACCTCAAAATGAAAACTCTAAGGATTATGGGAGCTAAATTTTAGAATTATTAGATAAAGGAGAAAATATTGCAAGCAGCCTAAAAGAAACAATTCAAATATCGAGGAGCCACAATTAGGATTACCCAGGACCTAGCAATTTCCACTTTAAAGAATCAAAGGGCATGGAATATTATATTCCAAATGGTAAAGGAACTTGGATTGCAGCGAAGAATCAACTATCCAGCAAAATTAAGCATTTTCTTTCAGGGAAAAAGATGAACATTCAATGAAACAGGTGAATTTCATTTATTTCTGAACAGAAAATTTGGTCTTCAAATACAGAACTTGAGAATCATAAAACATTAAAAAGAAAAGAAAAAAATAACTGTTTCTTTTAAAAGTTAAAGTTTACATCCCTCTATGAGAAGATGATAGATTTAATTCTTGAGAATATATCTCTGTTATGGGTCTACTTAGAGGGTGTAGATATAATTTGGTTTTACTGTGATGATATAAAAAAGAAACTAGAGGTGGGGAGGGATTGTACTGGAAAAACAAAAAAGAATCCATCTAGGAGGGAAGGATCTTCTGAGTTTCTGACCAGAATATAAATAATTGCTATTTATACTCATTATGAGCTATCAATGAGCAAACTGTGAGTAAGTGGGACTTAGTCTGGGACCTGTTATTGGCCAATTGGTGAGATTCTGAGTGATTAGGGTTTAAAAACATAGTCAAATAGCTCTGTTTGAATCCCAATAGGCTTTACCAGATCTTTGTTTTTCAGAGCTATACTTTAAGAAATCATAAACGAAAAACTACTTGGGACAAAAGAATTAATTATCCTAGGTTTTCTGGAAAAAAATAAGTAGAAAAGGAAAAAAAAATCTAGCCCCCAAACCCCAAGATACTTTTTGAAGTATGAGCAATCAAATTTTATATTCCTTTGCACACAGCACCTACTTATAAAGGTATGACTCCCCGCCTGGAGAGAGTGAGAGGAAGAAGAGGGCCAGACTCATATTGGCTTAATCAAAGAAGTCTCCCTGGAGGAAGAGAGTAGGAGAGGAAAGGGATGATAAGGTGTATCCTAGAGAAGCTGGTGCCCTAGGAACTACTTGAGATTTTCCTACAAGAGAGGATAATTTTTGTTCAACTTCCTTGGCCACAGAGATGAATACAGTTCATAGGCACTTTCTGTAACCTCTCCTTGATAGCTAAACAAGCAATTTGGTCAAACCACTTCATCAGACTATCAAAGTGTGTGCTCTTAACCAGTCACTTTACTTTGTCTTTATCCCTATTGCTTCCATCATACCATCTTTCTTTCTTATTACTCTCCAGAATCTTGGTTCCAGTTTTCCTGCTTCCCATTTCTGCCACAATTCTAAGCCAATGTACAAGTCATTTATCCATTGATCCACAAATGTACTTCAGATTCTCTACCCACTATTCTTCCTTTCATATATTTCTCTAGTTTCTCTAGAAAACTATCCCTATGCAATCTACTTGATTCTCCTCCTTATACCCTTTTACTATTTCAATCAGTCAATAAGCATTTATTAAGTGCTCCTTAATGTACCATTTATTAAAGTTCTGTGCTGAATGCCAGGATATAAAGATAAAATTATAGTTTCTGCCTAAAAGAGCTCTGACTTGAATATTTGTGCACAGAGAATTCATTATGCCTTATATAATCAGTACTTAAACACTGCTTGTTGAATTAATCTAAGTACATTGGCATTATCATAGCGAATGACAGTCCTTCTGTCTTCTCATCCCATACTATATCTAAGATCCTGATTCACATCTGCATCCTGGCCCCACATTTTAGGAAAAAAGATTAAAAATCTGAAGCATGTACAGAAGAGGATAAATGGAGTGGTGAAGGGCTCAGAGATTGTGCTGATGTGGACTTTGAAACCAGCTTGTTCTCTTAATAAGAAGCACCTCTGGCTGTTATCAACCATAACCAAATCAGAGACTCTCTGGTTAATATGGAGAGCTGTATAGATCACATTCTTTATAAGCCTCCATTGTCTATCCCTACAAACTCGAAACATCTTTAAACAAACTTTCAAAGCTTGATTAGCATATCCTTAGTTTGGTGATCTTGTCTGCTAGGTGGATTCCACCTAGTTCCTCTTAGACTTCTTCTTCTGAGCTGCCAAACTCCTCCCTGATTCCTCCTCTTACTGCATAGATCCTGCTTCTGCTTCCCTGAGACCATAAAAGTTCTGTACCTCGAAATGCAAACTGCTCATTCATTTATGACTGTTATAATTGCTTGAGCCTGAGAAGCTATTTTCACATAAGTAAAATAGCTTTTGTAATCTGTGATAGATGCTTGACTTTATTTCTTCTGTCCAATTAAATTGTAACCAAATCTCTATTGTGCTATTTTAAAATAATATTTTTATAATTAATTGCTCTCCTGATTCTATTTCACATATCATTCCTGGTGCCTTTTTTATCTCTTCAATGCCATGTGAATGAATTGGTCAATAAGGATTGAAGAAACTAGAGTTGGAGGAAAAAGCTTGGGAAAGAAAAGACTTAAAAGTAATACTATAGAGGTCTCATTATTTTAAGAGTTGTCTTAAATAAGCATTTCATAAATGATTATTGAAAACTTGCTTCCCATTGTGTTTTCAGAATTTCATTCTGAAATATCTCCCATATATATAACCAAAAGGAGGGGGAAAAAAGAACTCCCCATAGAAGAAGATTACAGAGTGAAAGAAATGGCCAAGCAGAGTAAGTTCCATAATATAATATATATGAGGTATACAGTGAGATTAAAAGAATACTTGAGGAAAATTCCAGAAAAAAATAGATTTACAGCAATTGGAATTCTAGGGAAAATGGAATTATCACAAGAAGAGGTAGAAAACCTAAAAAAAGAATTTAAGAGATAAATGAACATAGAAATCTAAATGAAAAACTCAAAAAAAGAATTGATGGTAGCCAAAACTAGAAGACATTTGTAATGACATGAACACCATGGAGGAGACAGGTGGGGAAGAAAGAAATAAAGTTTTACTGACACAGCAAGGAATATCAAAGCAAAACAAATAATCAGAACAACACAAGATAAAAAAAAATTTTAATCGATTTGCAAAATATTACTTGGAGAAAGAACCTAAGAATTCTTGGCCTCTTTGAGGGGAAATGGTGAGATTTAAATCTTGAATATAAATTTTCAGGAAAAACTTAAAATTGCCTAAAAGTATTAGACTTAGAAAAGAAGTTAAAAAAAAAAACTACAAGATGTTCAAGGTTTAACTTGACCAGAAACTTGAGCAACATACTTTAGACTTCATTTAAAAAGAGAAAATACTGCAAATAGCTCAGAAGTTAGCCCATTCTAAGCAAGAATTCTGTTCAGAACTGCTTGGCTTACTTTCCATCAATGAAAAGTGACCTAAAAATTGTAAAACAAAAAAAAATAGTATTGCCCAATGGATAAAGTTACTATTAAATTAATATCTTATAATGGAAAAATGGATTTTAAACCAAATTGATTATTTCCTAATATTACTTTTGAGAAAATCAGAGTTGATTAGTAAAAAAAAATACTTATTAAACTGTCCATATCCTTGTCTATATCAGAGATTCTGTTGCTAGGTATATAAACTAAAAGAGTTCAATAATAAAAATAATGACCCCATATACACTAAAACATTTATAGCAACACTTTTTTTTAGGTAGTTGCAAAGAATCAGAAACAAAGTAAATAGATGCACATCATTTAGAGAATGGCTTAACCAGTTGTGGTTTAGGAATTTAATGGAATATTACTGTCCTATAAGAAATTATGAATAAGTACGATTTGGTAACCCATATTTGTAACCCCTGGCACCATATACTTACTAGCAGTGTGACCCTAGGCAAGTCACCTCCTTTTCCCTCTTTTCTCCTCTGTAAAAATGGGTTGAATAATAGCACCTTTCTCCCAAGGCTATTAGAATCAAATGAGACAATAAAACACTTGGCATATGTGTGGCACATAATAAGCACTTTATAAATATTAGTTATCATATCTTTATTATTATCTTCCTCCTCCTCCTCGTCATCATCAACCTAGGAAGGCTGAGAGTGATGGATCTTGTGAGCTCAAGGGTGCTGAGATGCAGTGGTCTAAACTGATCAGTGCCTAGATGGGATTCATCCTTTAATCAGAATGGGACCAAGCCCATAAGTAACCCCTGCACTTCCAGCCTGAATGAAATAGGAAGATCTAATATTTTTTGTTTTGTTTTGCTTTTTTCAACGCTAGAAATTTATTTAATGCAATTTTACTCCATTGTAGACAACAAGAATGAACCATAATATTATCTGAAATTCTACAGAGATAAATTTTTTTTTCTTCTACTGATTGCACAATAAAAGGCAAGCATGCACTTTGAATTTTATAAAATTAACCTTGAAAGCTTTTCATGGTACCAGAGCCTCAAAGGCCTGGCTCCTTGATGATGCAGGGGCTGGCATACAACCTGCTTACCAACGTCTGAAAGAAGAGGTCACTCAGGTGTGTGATTTAAAAAAAAATCAGGTGTGGTTTTTTAAAAGGATCATTTACCTCAGTGAGTAAAAGTTGTAAAATGAAAAATATGTACTCCTCTCCAAAGTATTTGGCCCCAAAATCATGACAATAAAAAACACCAAGCAACCTGACTCCCTCTAGGCTTAACTCTAACAGAAGCTAGAACTGACATGGAGTGAGTTGATCCCTAATTTTGAACTCATGTTCCTTTTTTTTCTTAAAGAATCAGACTGGCTAATAAACATTCTGAAGAAGTAAAAAAGGTGCAGGTCTGGAATAGATAAACTTTCTTTTTTTAAAATTAATTTTACAGCATTCAGTTTTGATTATGTTGATGTTGGTACATCCAGAGAGAGGGCTATGGGAACTGAATGTGGATCATGACATAGTATTTTTACTCTTTTTGTTGTTATTTGCCTGTATTTTGTTTTCTTTCTCATTTTTCCCTTTTTGATCTGATTTTTCTTGTGCAGCATGATATTTATGGAAATATATATAGAAGAATTGCACATGTTTAACATATATTGGATTACTTGCTCTCTAGGGGAGGGAGTGGGAGAAAGGGAAGGAAAAAATTTAGAACATTAGATCATTACATTTTAGAAAATTTAGATTTTGTAAGGGTGAATGTTGAAAATTATCCATGTACATATTTTGAAAATAAAAAACTTTAATTAAAAAAAAAGAAAATTACTCCTTGATGATTGAGATAGCAATGTGACATTGACTCCAGAAGACTATGGGAGAGCAAAGCATTCATGAATCATTCAAAACTTAAAAGGTTATGTGGTTCTAGTCTCTTCAACTTGAACAGAAATGAACAAATGGAATGGAAATGAAATAAGTCTTTTCACAGGGCCATGTAACCTCAGATGGAAAAAGACCCCATGGTCTCTCTCCTTATAGCATTGTCTCTCCAGACACTATGAGCCAATGGGTAAAAGAATGAAGCCAAGAGATTTTTCTGAATGCTTCTGCAACCAATAAGCCTACTCTTCAATTTGTGCTTAGCCAGATGCAACCAATTAGAAAACATCTGAATATGAGCTACAGTTCCTCCAAGGCACTTTTCTTAACATGTTATCACATCTGTCTCCAAAGAAGGTTTCCTAGTTTTTCCATATATGGAAATTGTCTCAGCCAAGCAAGCTGATGGAGTCTATGCATCTGTCAGTGCCCAATTACATCTCACAATCTGAGGCCAGCTAAAACTGTTCTCTCCAAAGTTATCAGTAATTTCTTAATAGCAAAATTCAATACCCCCTCTTTATCATCCTTCATAAAACTCTCTATAACACTTTTTTTTTGGCTGACAATTACCCCTTTCTCCTAGTTGCCATCTCTTCCAGAGTTTTTGTGACTTTACTCTCCTGGTTTTTCTTCTCCTATTTCTCTGATAAATCCTCATTCTCATTTGTTTGCTCATCATCCATGTACCTGGTCCTTTTCTTTCTATAACTCTCAGTAATCTAATCAGGATTTAATTATCACCTTTATGCAGATATTTTCCAGGTTTACATATCTATTCCTGATCTCTCTCCAGTCCCGCATCACCCTGGTGCCTGCTGGACAGCTCCTTGTATATCTTACAGACGTTTTAAATATCAAAATGTCAGCATATCAAAGTGGAGCTCTTTATTTCCTCCCTGCTTCATCCTTCAACTAGGCCTTCTTTCTAACCTCTCTATCTCCTATCAAGCAGTTTTTCAGTCATAGGAACTTAATAAATGCTTGTTGATTAACTGGCCCAGAACTCCATCATGTCATATCCAAACATTTATTAAATTATATAGGTTTGCTTTTATAGATTCTCTTCTATTATTCCTTTTATTTAAACTCATGTAGCAACCATCCTAGTTCAGATGTTCATTACTTCTCACCTCTCAATGGTCTCCAAACACTTTTGATCAGGAAAGCACTTTGAACATACACCCAAATATATGCATATTTGTTTATTCATAAATCAAATGCATGCATTATACCTATTTGAACAAATCAACAATAAAATAACATTGAAATATATAAAATTATATACATTTGTACTATATACATATAATATATAAAACATAAAATCAAAAATGAAGTATTTTTAAAATAATATTTTATGGAAACCAATATGATTAAATATTTCATTTTTTTATCTGTTTACTATTTTGTGATATAGCAATTTGAAGGTCTAGTTCTGAGTTCAACTTGTTTTGATAATTTACTGTAATATTTGAAAAAGATACCTCACAAATATGCATAGCTCTAAATGGAAGAAGTATATTACTGACCATTTGCTAAAATGATATTCATTTTTCAATCTTACTTTCAATTATGCAAATATTTTTATTGAGATTCAGCTAGCAAATTTTTTGTTTTACTGAGGTCAATCAGTTATTCTTGTAAATTAATCAAAAAGTATTGAATTTTTTATATTTCTAACAAACAGGCTCAAACTCCACTGAAAATTTTTATTTGGAAGATTTTTAAATAAAACAAAAAAGCTGTTTTCAAACATTTTCAGTGTGTAGATATGAGAATTTTTATAGATGATGTGTCATTTTGGACATAAAATCATATGATAATGTAAAGATTTCCTGATACTTTCAAAATGTTTTCTCTACCACGAGTTTCTTTTTTTTTTTTTTTAAATTAAAGCTTTTTATTTGCAGAACATATGTAGGGGTAGTTCTTCAATATTGACCCTTACAAAGCTTTCTGTTACACATTTTTCCCCCAGTCCCCTTTTCTCCCCTGGATGGCAGGCAGTCCACTACATGTTAATTATATTAAAATACTTGACAAGTCAAATATATGTATACATATTTTCACACTTATTGTTGTGCAAGAACAATCGTATCTACATGAACAAAAAATATCTGAGAAAGGAAACACAATGCAAGCAAACATCAATAGAGAGGATGAAAATTGTTGTGGTCCACATTTCATATCTCTCTCTCTGGGTGCATATTGCTTTCTTTACTGAACAATTGGAACTGGTTTGAAACATTTCATTGTTGTAGAGAGCCATGTCCATCAGAATTGATCATCATATAGTCTTGTTGTTGCTGTGTATAATGATCTCCTGATTCTGCTCATTTCGCTCAGCATCAGCTCATGCAAGTCTCTCCAGGCCTCTCTGAAATCGTCCTGCTGGTTGTTTCTTACAGAACAATAATATTCCATAACATTCGTATACCATAATTTGTTCAGCCATTCTCCAATTGATGGGCATCCATTCAGTTTCTAGTTTCTAACCACTACAAAAAGGGCTGCCACAAACATTCTTGCACATGTGGGGCCCTTTCCTTCCTTTATGACTTCTTTGGGATATAAGCCCAATAGAAATGGAAATAGCAATTTCTAATGCAATTATGCTAGGCATAAAAGAGCAAAGAAAAGATGGACACTCATGAATATAATTTCTTCTAGTACTATATATCCTTTCTTGGACTAGAAATTTATTGTTTTATATTTTGAATCTTCCCTGATGTTCTTTTAGGCACATGACAATATTCTATTTTGTTTTGTTTTCCTTTTCCATCTTTCTTTTTTCTATTCTGTTTTTTTAAATAAATTAATTTTTTGAAAGAATATACCAACAGGAAAAAAAAGAAAAAACCTCTCCTACAAACACATATTGGGGAAGGTAGATGGCATAATGGATAGAATGCTATTCCTGAATTTGGAAAAATCTAAACTGAAATCCATCCTCAGATATTTACTAACAATGTGACCCTGAGTAAGTCACTTATCTGTGTTTGCCTCAGTCTTGTTTGTAAATGAGGTGAAGAAAATGGCAAAGCACTTTAGTATCTTGCCAACCCAAATGGGGTCATGAAGAGTAGGATACAACTGAAATAATGCATAACAACAACAAAAATAACACAAATATACGTAGCATATCAACACAAATTTCCTTATTAGTTATTTAAAAATATATTTTATTCAACTCTGGATTTTTTTCACCTCTCTATTAGGAGATGGGTAGCATATTTTATCATTTGTCCTATAGAATCAAAGTTGGTCACATCATTACACTAACTAGAATTCCTCAAATCTTTCAAAATTGCTTGTCTTTACAATTTTGTTGCCATTACCTAAATTGTTTTCCTAATTTTATCCATTCCATTCTATATCAATTCATAAAAGTCTTTTCAGAATCCTCTAAAACTATTTCTTTTATCATTTTTTACAGCACAATAGTATTCTATTCTAACACATTTATATACCATAATTTGTCCAGCCATTTCCCTATTGATGGGCACGATCATCAATTTCCAGTTCTTCTCTACCATATAAAAGCTGAAAATATTTTTATATATCCTTGTTTAGAATTTATTTTGATTAAGACTTACTCTTCCTTTAATCTACCTTCTCTCTAATTTCACCTTTTTCCTTCTCTTTTCTCCTCCTATTTCCCAGTTGAGTGAAATATATTTCTGCTCCCAACTTTATGTGTTTATATTTTCCTCTCATTTGATCATTTCAGATGAAAATAGTTTCCCTAATCCTTTATTTCTTGTTTGGGAGTTTCAATAGACTCCTATTGGACTTAGTGACTATTAGAACAAGAGGGAAAAATAGATATTGAAAAAATTCACAATTAGGTGAGATGTTTCCCTAACTTTTTAGTCTCCCTTTCCTTCCTTAGTGTATTCATTTTCCTTTCCCTTTCCATTATTCTTTTAAGATCCTCAGGATCTTAAACCACTCCAAAACCTTCTTCCTAATTAGATTCCCTTTAGGACCCCTAATGATGACAAGGCCCTGAAGGAACACATTTTCTCATGTTATAATGAAAGCTGTTCATTTGTGTTTAATTTTTTATGTTCTATTGAATACTGTTTTCACTTCACAGATTCTACACAGCTTTGATCTTTTCAACAGGAATTTTTGGAAGTCCTCTATTTCATTAAAGATCCATTTCTCATCCAATCCCTATGAAATTATATTCAGTTTTTCTGGGAAAGTTATCCTTGGTTATAAGCTTATATCTTTTGCCTTCTGGAATATTATTTCCAAGCTTTCTTCTCCTTTATGATGGTGGCTGATAAAGTGATGCATGATCTTAAATATGGCTCCTCAGGACTTGAATGCTTAATGATTTCTTACAGTAATTTTTTTGTAACCTGAAAGCTCTGGATTTGGGCTATAATGTTTTCATGAGTTTTCATTTAGGGATTTCATTCAGGTCGTGACCAGTGGATTTTTTCAATTTCCATTTTCCCTCTTGTTCTAATAGCAACTAAGTCTAATAACAGTCTACCAAAACTCTCAAACAAGGACAAACTAACAGACTCAAAACTGGACCAGCAACTTGCAGAGCTCAGATCAGATTGGAATTAAATAGACTTCACCTCAGATCATACTAATTTATAAGCACTGAAATCTTGTAGGCCTCTAATTCAAATGTGAAAGCAGAAGTATCCACAAGGACTAAAACTCAGGCCAGACATTTAAAGTGATCAGAGCTCAGCACTAACAAAGTTAAATATTAAGAAGTGTCTGGAAGAAAGAGCAAATAGATAAAGGATCCTAATATTAAGACATACAATGGGAACAGAAAAGGTCAAGACATTAACACAGAAGAAAATGACTTAAAAACATTTATAAGCAAATCCTCAAAGGAAAAAAAAGATGCATTTTGGACACAAGTCCAACAAGAATTCCTAGAATAGTTAAAGCAAAAGTTAAAAAATTAAATAAGAACAGTAGAATTTAAAACAGGAAAAGCCATGAGGTTTAAAGATGAAAGATATGAAAAGAGAATTAATAGTTTGGAAAAAGGAATATAAAACCATACAGAGGGATATAACTCCTTGAAAATTAGAAATGAACAAATGGAAGCTAATGATTCCATGAAACATCAAAAAATAATAAAGCAAAGTCAAAGGTCTGGAAACAAAAAAGAAAATGTGAAATATCTCATAGAAAAAAACAATCTGCAAAATCGACTGAGCAGAGATAATATAAGAATGACTAAGGGAGGGGCATCTAGTTGGCATAGTGGATAGATCACCAGCCTTGAAGACAGGAGGACCTGAGTTCAAATCTGGTCTCAGATACTTAATACTTCCTGGCTGTGTGACTCTGGGCAAATCACTTAACCCCGCAGGGGAAAAAAAAGAAAAAAGGAATGACTAAGGTTTCAGGAAAAACTTGGAAAGCCTTATAAAGGCTTGCATGAATAGATACAAAGTGAAATGAGTAGAATCAAGAGAATAATTTATAGAATAACAAGAATATTGTCAAAATGATCAGCTTTCAAAGACTTAGGAACACTTATCAACACAATAACCATTCCAATTCCACTGAAAAGTACTATCTACCTCCTGATAGAAGCATGAATATCTTTTGCCTTCTGGAATATTATATTCCAAGTTTTCTTCTCCTTTATGATGGTGGCTGATAAAATGATGCATGATCTTAAATATGGCTCCTCAGGACTTGAATTCTTAATGATTCCTTACAGTAATTTTTTTTTTGTAAACTGAAAGCTCTGGATTTTGGCTATAGTGTTCCTCTGAGTTTTCATTTAGGGATTTCATTCAGGTCATGACCAGTGGAACTCAGAGGGCAGATTGAAGAACATTTTTTATTTTCTTCTCTTCTTTTGTTTTCTCTTTTTCCTTTCCTTCCCCTTCTCTTTCCTCCTTTCTTTTTCCCCTGAGGAGGTTTTTTTTTTATATGACTATACATATTTATAAGGGAATTTGGGTTGGGATTTTTTTTTTTTTTTTTTTTTTTGCTTTCTCAATAGGTAAAGAAGTGGGGAAAAGGAAGGGGAGAATTCAGAACTGAAAATATAATAAAACTGAATTTCAGAACATTTTAAGATGAAGTAAATGACCCTTTGTAAGAGCTAATTGTTCCTAAGCAGTTAAACTAAGATGCTGGTCTTTAGTTGGTTCCTCTTGGGCAGAATATAAACATGGAGGTTTGAGCTGATGGCATTAGAGGAAGATATCCTAAATTCACCAGTACTTCCTAGGTGGAGATGTAGCTAATCTTGCTTTTCAATTGTAAACCAGAGCATAGTAGCTGCAAAGAAAAAAAAAAGTGGGAGAAAAAAGTAGTTTAATAAAACTAAGTTTAGCATATCTAAGGAGACTTATAGTATTAAAAACCATAATCTCCTATTTTGGGGGGGAAGGAAGTGTGTGCATCTTCTCATTTCTTTTTTGGGGCCAAGTTTGGCTATTTTCTTTTTTCAGCTTTCATTTTCTTTTTGTTGTTGCCCAATGCATTTTCTTTAGTGTAGTCACTGGATATATTATTTTTCAGGTACTACTTTACTCTACATCAGTTAATTGTATTTACTCTTTGTATATGTTTAGATTTATTTTTTCTGTTCATCTTGTTTCATCCAGTAAAATATAGGCTTTTCATAGAACCATAGTTTTCAAGCTGGGAAGAAAACTAAGTACATAAATTTAGAACTGAAAGAGACCTTAATGACTCTCATTTTACAAATGAAGAACTGTGGCTCAGAATGGTCATGTGAGTTGTCCAGAGTCACATTTTATCGGTCTTTTTATACTTTCCTCCACTCTGCCCCACACTCCAAATATCCAGCAAGATTGGCTCACTTCATCTACATAAAAGATCCTTCCATCTCCTACTTTTGAATTGGTCAGCCTTCTTGCAGAAGCTCTCTATGACATCCAAGATCAAATATAAAGTCTTCTCTTTGGCTTATAAAGCCCTCCATAACCTGGCCCTTCCTATCTTTCAGTGTTCTTACACCATACAAACTTTTATATACTTCAACAACCCTGACACTGGTTTCTGTGCTGTTCTTGATTAAGACAATCCATTTCTGCGTTTTTTGTTGTTGTTTTTTTTTCTTTTACAGGCAAAGAGTAGTTTCTTTAAAAATTTTTTTTTTATTAAAGCTTTTTATTTGCAAAACATATGCATGGGTAATTTTTCAACATTGACGCTTGCAAATGCTTCTGTTACAAATTTTTCCCTCCTTCCTCCCAGCCCCTCCCCCAGATGGCAGGTAGTCTAATATACATTAATTATGTTAAAATACATGACAAATAGAATATATGTATTCATATTTATACAGTTATCTTGCTATACAAGAAAAATCAGATCTACAAGAAAAAAAAAACCTGAGAGGGAAAACAAAATGTAAGCAAACATCAACAGAGAGCATGACAATGCTATGTTGTGGTCCACACTTAGATCCCACAGGCCTCTCCCTGGGTGTATATGGCTTTCTTCATCACTGAACAATTGGAACTGGTTTGAAACATTTATTGTTGAAGAGAACCATGTCCTTCAGAACTGATCATCATATAGTCTTGTTGTTGCCGTGTACAATGATCTCCTGGTTCTGCTTATTTCATTTACATCAGTTCTCTCCAGTCCTCTCTGAAATCATCCCGCTGGTTGTTTCTTACAGAACAATAATATTCCATGACATTCATATACCATAATCAGCCACTCTCCAATTGATGGGCATCCATTCAGTTTCCAGTTTCTAGCCACTACAAAAAGGGCTGCCACAAACATTCTTGCACATGTGGGACCCTTTCCTTCCTTTAAGATCTCTTTGGGATATAAGCCCAATAGAAACACTGCTTGGTCAAAGGGTATGCACAGTTTGATAACTTTTTGAACATAATTCCAGATTGCTCTCCAGAATGGTTGGATCCATTCACAGTTCCACCACCAATGTATCAGTGTCCCAGTTTTCCCACATCCCCTCCAACATTCACTGTTATCTTTTCCTGTCATCTTAGCCAATCTGACAGGTGTGTAGTGGTACCTCAGAGTTGTCTTAATTTGCATTTCTCTGATCAATAGTGATTTGGAACACCTTTTCATATGACTAGAAATAGTTTTAATTTCATCATCTGAAAATTGTTCATATCCTTTGACCATTTATTGATTGGAGAATGGCTTGAATTCTTATAAATATGAGTCAGTTCTCTATATATTTTAGAATAAGGCCTTTATCAGAACCCTTAAATGTAAAGATGATTTCCCAATTTATTGCTTCCCTCCTAATTTTGTCTGCATTAGTTTTATTTATACAAAAACTTTTTAACTTAATATAATCAAAATTACCTATCTGGTATTCAATTAAGAGTTCCAGTTCTTCTTTGGACACAAATTTATTCCATCTCCATAGGTCTGAGAGGTAAATTATATTATGTTCCTCTAATTTACTTATAATATCACTCTTTATGTCTAAATCATGAACCCATTTAGATCTTATCTTGGTATGTGGTGTTAGGTGTGTGTCAAGCCCTAATTTCTTCCATACTAGTTTCCAATTTTCCCAGCAGTTTTTGTCAAATAGTGAGTACTTATCCCAGAAGCTGGGGTCTTTGGTTTTGTCAAGCACTTGATTGCTGTAGTTACTGCCTATTTTGTCCTATGATCCTATCCTATGCCACTGATCGACTGCTCTATTTCTTAGCCAGTACTAAATGTTTTTTATGACCCCTGCTTTATAATATAGTTTTAGATCTGACACAGCTAGACCACCTTCATCAACATTTTTCCCCCCCATTAATTCCCTTGAAATTCTTGACCAAACCAAAGGATATGAACAGACAATTTTCAGAGGATGAAATTAAAACTATTTATAGTCATATGAAAAGGTGCTCCAAATCACTATTGATCAGAGAGATGCAAATCAAGACAACCCTGAGGTACCACTTCACACCTGTCAGATTGGCTAAAATGACAGGAAAAGTTAATGATGAATGTTGGAGGGGATGTGGGAGGGCTGGGACACTGATGCATTGTTGGTGGAGCTGTGAACGGATACAGCCATTCTGGAGAACAATTTGGAGCTATGCTCAAAAAGTTATCAAACTGTGCATACCCTTTGACCCAGCAGCATTTCTATTGGGCTTATATCCCAAAGAAATCATAAAGGAAGGAAAAGGCCCCACATGTGCAAGAATGTTTGTGGCAGCCCTTTTTGTAGTGGCTAGAAACTGGAAATTGAATAGATGCCCTTCAATTGGAGAATGGCTGAATAAATTATGGTATATGAATATTATGGAATATTATTGTTCTGTAAGAAATGACCAGCAGGATGATTTCAGAGTGGCCTGGAGAGACTTACATGAACTGATGCTGAGTGAAATGAGCAGAACCAGGAGATCATTATACACGGCAACAACAGTACTATATGACGATCAATTATGATGGACATGTCTCTCTTCAACAATGAAATGTTTCAAACCACCTCCAATTGTTCACTGAAGAAAGCCACATACACCCAGAGAGAGGGATGTGAAATGTGGACCACAACATAACATTCTCATACTCCTTGATTGATGTTTGCTTACATTGTGTTTCCTTTATCTGATATATTGTTTGTGTAGATAAGATTTTTCTTGCACAACAATGATAATTTTGGAAATATGTATACATATATTCGATTTGCCAATATTTTAACATAATTAACATGTAGTGGATATCCTGCCATCTAGGGGAGGGGTGGGGAGTTGGGGGGAAAAATTTGTAACAGAAAGCTATGTAAGGGTTATTGTTGAAGAATTACCCACACATATGTTATGCAAATAAAATTTAAAAAAAAATTAAAAAAAAAAAAAGAGGAACTGGCCTTTCCAAAAGGAAAGGCCACCCCATTATTAGATTCTAGAGAAAAAAAAAGAGAGTGGTGGGGAGAATGTCAAGGTATTTTGAGATGTAGAGAGACAAGAGGAAGCACATAGCAGGCACTCAATAAAATTTTGCTGAATAAAAAAAAAAAATTCTTGACCAAACTTTGCTACTATTTTTTCTAGATCTGTAAAATAATTTCTTGGGAGTTTGATTGGTATGGCACTAAATAAGTAAATTAGTTTGGGTAGTATTGTCATTTTTATTATATTCGCTTGGCCTACCCATGAGCACTCGATATTTTTCCAATTGATTAGGTCAAGACATTTCATTTCTGGCTGCCCACCATACTTGGAACTCTCTCCCTCTTCATCCCTTCCTTCCCGTTTCTCTTACTTCTTTTAAATCATAGCAAAAGTCCTACCTTTGACCAGAAGCCCTTTCAAATTGCCTTTAGTGCTAATTTTATTTCCAATTTATCCTGTGCATATCATTTGTATATTGTGGTTTGCATGCTGGTTCCTCCACTAGATTCCCTGAAAGCAGGGACTGTTTTCTTTGTATTCCCAGTACTTACCACAGTGCCTGGTGTACAATAGTTGTTTAATAAATGCTAGCTGATCCCTGGCTTTTTCTTTGACATAAATCATGCCTCTTACAGAAGGCATTTCCTGGTTCCCTCTACCCCCACCTCCCATAGCTGCTTAGTGCCTTCCCCTCTTGTTTATTCCTTCTTGTCAACTCCTTCACTTAGAGTGGACAGAGATCTGAGGCATGTAAAATAATTAAAAGGCTTTTTGCCACAGTCCCTGTGAAAGGGATAGTGGTTAAAAAAGTGAAATGAAAGATTTATAGGAGAGGTATGAAGGCAGTGTGGACAAGATTTGTGAATTTAAATCCTGCTCCTTACATATATCTTGTATGTGTGTGTGTGTGCGTGTGTATACATATATATATGTGTGTGTGTGTGTATATGTGTGTGTGTGTGTATTACCCCCTTTAGAATACAAACTTCTTAAGGACAGGAAGTGTGTTTTTGCTTCTCTTTGAATCCCCAGTGCTTAGCACAATGCCTGGTACATAATAAGTACTTAATGCAGGCTTGTTGACTGACTCTGATATTCTTTGAGGATAGTAATTGTTTGCTTTTATCTTTGATTTCCCTGAATTTAGCACAGTTCAGGGCACATAGTAGATGCTTAAGAAATACTTGTCTAAACTAAGTTGTCCATCTTCCCAAGCCATCTTGTACTTATTAACTACTTCGCATATATATGCATACATCTGAATATATATTTAGATGTTTACATGTATGTTTACATGTACATATATGTACACATTTATTAACTTTATGTTGTACATATTTTTGCATTAAAACCTATACTTCTTTCATTCCTCTGTTCTTGTAATCCCAACTCCTAAGGGCATAGTTCCTGGCCTAGAGATGTTTAATAAATGCTTGTTGATAATAATATAACAATAATCAATTGTGAAAAACCTTAGCTACCCTGATTAATACAATGATCCATGGCAATTTCCAAGGACTTTTTTTCCTTTTTGTTTAGATTTTTTAATTTTAAAATTTCAAAATACATACAAAGATAGTTTTCAACAGTCACTCTTGCAAAACCGTGTCCTCTATATTTTTCTCCCTCCCTCCCCAAATCCTCCCTTCCCTAGACAGCAAGTAATCCAATATAAATTAAACATGCAATTCTTCTAAACATATTTCCATGTTTATCATGATGCACAAGAAAAATCAGATCAAAAAGAAAAAAATGAGAAAAAAAAGCAAGCGGATAACAATAACAAGGTGAAAACACTTTGTTGTGATCCACATTCGGTCCCCACAGTCCTCTCTTTGGATACAATGGCTTTCTCCATCACAAGTCTATTGGAATTTCCTTGAATCACCCCATTGTTGAAAAGAGCCAGGTCCATTACAGTGGATCACCACATAATCTTCTTGTTGTTACGTACTTTCCAAAGACTTTTGAAAAATGGTCTCTACCTCCAGATGAACTCTGCTTATATATTGAAGCAAGTTATTTTTTCTTGCAATATTGGAAATATGTTTTGCATGACTTCACATATATAATGGATACCAATTATATTGTTAGCTTTTTCAATGAAACGGGCAGGGCATGAAGGGAGGGAATTTGGAACTGAAAATAAATTTAAAATTTTTTTAAAAGATACTTGTAGATTGATTTGAGTGAACATAACTATGAGAATAAGATCATTAACACTTCTAAGGCTTAGAGCGCGTCTGCCCGCGCAGGTCTCTGCGCATATGACTACTCAAAATGCACACTGTTCCGCCCTACTCTCAGGTCCTTGGGCTTTCTTGCTCGCGCACATGCGCGCTCTTCAGTCCGCTGGAGTCTTCCCCCCAAGTAGTTCTCCAGGAACCGGGCATCTCCTCTCAGGAACCGAATAGCGTGCCGACGTCGGCTCCCGGTTCGACTTGGGAGGCTGCACTTCCTGTCTCGCGGTTGCCTCACTTCCTTCGGGAACCGGAAGACGCTGAAGGATGGGACTCGTGACAGCTTGCTAGCCAGTTCGTCTGTCCGCCCGCCAGCACTTCCAGAACGGGAAGGTGAGGTCGGGGACCTGCCTCTGGCCGGGAAGTCTAGTCACTGTAGTTCCCCATTCCCGATTGCTCCTAGGTTGCATTTATCTCCCAGTGATGCGGGATTGGAAGCTTCCTCTCTCGCCTACCCTTTCGGCTTCTTTCCATGGACTTGGAAGCTGAGATCCCACCACAGACAGAAACCTGGACCTGAAATTTGAAGAGCGGGTCCTTAGCCTATCTCTTTAAAATGGAAGTTTCATCTCCCTTAGCTAACTTTTGTAGGAGCTGCCGTGATTGGGCATCCTCAGAATTAAGCCCTTGACAATCTGACTCTTCCCCGCACATTACTTGTCTCTCCTTGCCTTTACACAAGTTTTCTTTCTCCCTGCCTTTTGCCCCAGCCTCCCGACCCGCTAAAGCTGGAATGGCTTAATTACCTTTGCCTTGTAAAGTCCTTAACTTCCTTCAAGGCTCAGTCTAGTACCTCCTACATCGAAGTTATAGTGGTACCTCTATCTGTCCCAGCGGCTCTCCCCGCCCCCCCTTCAGTTGCTAGCGCCCTCCTCGGTGCAAATGTTTTTATTTATTTATCCTTTTTTTCTTGCTGTTATCTGTATAATGTAAGCCTTCTGAGGGCTGGGATGTTTTTGTTTATTCTTTTCCAATTTCCTAGTACAGTGGCTGTCACTTAGGACGCCCTTACTTGTTGGATGAATGAATAAAAGGGCCTTTAAATATATAAAAAAAATTTGAGTAACATTCTTTCTGTTGTGACACTCCTATACTGGTAGCCCGTTCCCACCAACTAAGCAAAGTGTTTTAGAATATTTTCTTTCAGAAAGTACCATGTTTTGTTTGATACACTGTACTAGGTTCTGTGAGGAATATAAAAAAATGTTCCCTGCTCTCAGGGAGTTAAAGTTTAGTTGATGAGACAAAAAGTAACCGTTTAAGGGGAAAGTGTGTGTGTGTGTGTGTGTGTGTGTGTGTGTGTGTGTGTGTGTGTATAGTAGACTAGTATCGAATAAATTATACAAATGCTGTTTTAGACAAAGAAAATAAATTGAATTAAAATTGTCGGGAAAGACTGTTAAGGCATAGGACTTTAACTGAACCTTGATTAAAGTGTTTGAATCTGGTAACATAGGATTATAGATTTTGGACTTTATAGATCATCCAGTTCAACTTCATTGTATAGAGGAGGAAACAGTCTCACTTTAAGTAACTTGCCCAAGATCATACAGTGATAAAACTGGAGATGGACACTATGGTTTCCTGACTCCAAAACTGTTGCTTTTTCCATTATACCATGTTGCCTTCTGTGTTGGAAAATAACTTCTGATGGTGGTAGTCTTTAAATACTCTTGCCATTTTCCTGAGATATTTGCTCCTATTCTGATCTGTTGATCACTGTGGCTGTGGCTTAAGAATCCATGCTACAGTAGTAATATGCTTTTTATTGTTCAGTTGCATGAAGAATACATTTAGTACCCAGAACAGGTAGAATTAGCCTAGTCAAAATTGAACTTTTCTCTTGAAGATTAAGATTGTAAAGTAAACATTCTGTTCGGCAAATACATCTGTATGACAAGGAAGTGTTTAAAACTTGTTTGTAAGTTGCCTGAAGCTGAGACTGAGAATGGACATTTTAGTGGGAATCTGAGGCTTCAATTGAACGCAGCTCTTCTTGATTTCAAGTCCAGCACTCTATCTAATGTGATAGTACTTCTTATTTGTAAATAGTAGAATTAAAATAATCACATATACTGTGCATTTTTATATGCAAGTTCACTTGTCTAATCATTTATTTGCAATGCTCTATTAACAATAATTGCAGTCCATTGCTAAATCAAAATTAAAGTTAGGAAAACAAAAGAAATGCAGTACTATTCAGAACAAATGTTGTTGGTCTTTAATTGTATTTAAAAATAAAAATTAAGTTAGAACTTATTCTTTCATCATGAGCAGCCTTGACATATTCTTCTTAGGTAGCATAAGATCTATATATGCATAATATATACTGTTTCTTATAGTATATCTCCATCAGAATTCAGTCTAGTGCATTTGTTTAAAAGCGAATTTGTGGGAGGAAGTGGTTGTTGTGTTTTGCAGTACTTTTCCCCTGTTATTCTGCATCTTCTCTACATCCTTATACCCAACAAACCCTTTCATTTTTCATATTATGAAACTGAAGTCCATGGAAGTTTTCAGAGAAGACTGGCCCAGGGGAATGCTTTCTACTACATCACATGAATTAATACTTGGTTGATTGATTTGACAGCTTACCATTGAGGGCATATCTCTATTATCAACATCTTCTTTGACCTTTTTTAGTTAATAATCGTTTCTACAGAAAAAATATATTTGTATAAAATATTGAATCAACAATAGGGAAGAATTTGGAAAGTTCAGAAACTGAAAATGAAGAATGAGTTCCACAATTTAATTGTGATAATTCATTCATGAATCACCAGTGGGTTTAACTTTTTTTTTTCAAAAAAAGCTACATTTTTTTTGATTCCCTATTGGTTTAGAGAAGCCAAGAAAAGTAGTAATGTTCAAATCTCAGTAGTACAGTGCCTTGCTACATTGTGCTCAAAAAACATAAATTGAATTATATAGGAATGCAAGTTCTTTCAAAGTGTTACTCTGTATATCCTTGTACAGCAAACAAAATAACAAAATTTTCACATTTATGGAATAGAAGCATTTTTTATAAAATTATTTTTGATTTTACATCATCTACATATCCTGATACATACCTCTAATTAGAAAGTCTGCCTTTATTACAAAGAATAACAAAGAAAAAATAAAACACCTTATCAAAAATAATCCAAATTCTAGTCTGACATATACAGAACTCCACACCTATAGTCTTCATATTTTGCTCTAAATTTCAAAGAAAAGAGAGAAGTACATTTTCTTATCTGGGAGCAAAGCTTACTCTTTATAATTTCACAGCATTCACTTTCAATTTATTTGTTCCATTTTTGTGTTGTCATTGTATACATTGTTTTCCTGGTTCTGCTTAACTCACTCTGCACATTCTTCTAAGTCGTTACATGCCTCTCCGTAATATTCACTTTCATCCTTTTTTTGTACTACAAAAATGGAATTTATTTATTTATTTATTATACTTCAAAGAAATATAATATTTCGTTTTCCTCACTGTATACCTGCAGCAGCCAGTATCATTTAATGTACAGATTGAGGAATGATAACTTGCTGAATGTTAAAAAGTAGCAGAATAAGAACTACTGATTTCTCATTCTATATATCAATACCCAAGGCTACAAGGATTTCTCTTATCCTAAAACAAGAAAAAATTGACTAGATTTAGTTTTGAACTAGTTAATAGAGTTATTTTAAAGAATCACCATCATAGAAAATTGAAGGGTGGAAGATTTCCTATAAATCAGCTTTTTATGGAAACGGATTTTTATATCTTAAGTATAAAAGAATATTAACCCAAAGTGTACAAAAGTGATATTTCTGAAATAGTAACATCAATAAAGAAAACACAGCCCCACAGTTAGATTGTATCTGACAATGCTGGGGTATTTCCAAGAACTTGTTAACAGATGTGAGGAATCTTATTAATGATACTAGGAGGAATACATTTGTAACATTGATAGGTGACTTCATGTTGAGATTCATGGACATAGTCTTGAATGGGACACTTGACCTGGCTAATTAGGAAATAGGCTGCCTTCTTCAAACACATATCTAACACATTAAAAGCCTGCCAAGAGATATTGCCTTTCCCCAGCTTTTGATTGTCCTATGGGAGTAGATGATACACAAAGAAGAAATATGAAGTATATTTCTAATGTTGGTCTATTAATGGTCTCCTTTGTCAGTCTTGCAAAACAAACAAACAGCTGGGCTCAGTTACTGTGATTCATATGAATTGTAGTACATAAGTATAAATACTTAGTATAGAATATGAATAAAATATATAACTAGTAGATAAATAAAGGTTATAGTAAAAAGTGATGTTTTAGTCATTCTTCATCATTTGTTCCCTACTGTTGTTATATGCTGTGTAAAAGTAGCAACTAGTCCATGTGCCTTTTTGACTTAAATACACACCAGCTGCCTATATATAGAAAAGAGTCTCAGGATGCCAAGGATTCTGAAGACATATTCTGTTTTTTTTTTTTTTTTAAGCTTTTTATTTGTATAACATGTATAGGTAGTTCCCCAACCTTGATCTTTACAAAGCTTTCCAATACAAATTTTACCCCCAGTCCCCTCCCCTCCCCCAGATGGCAGGAAGTCCACTACATGTTAATAATGTTGAAATGCTTGAGAAGTTATGCAAGAAAAATCCTATCTACAAGAAAAAAAAAAGAATCAGAGAAAGGCAACACAATGCAAGCAAATGTCAATAGAGATCATGAAAATGTTACGTTGTGGTCCATATTTCATGTCCCTCTTTCTGGGTGTATATGGTTTTCTTCAGTGAACAACTGGAACTGGTTTGAGACAATTCTTTATTGCAGAGAGCCATGTCCATCAGAATTGATCATCATGTAATACTGTTGTTGCTGTGCATGATGATCTCCTGGTTCTGCTCGTTTCAGTCAGCATCAGTTCATGCAAGTCTCTCCAGGCCTCTCTGAAATCGTCCTGCTGGTCGTTTCTTACAGAACAATAATATTCCATAACATTCATATACCATAATTTATTCAGCCACTCTCCAATTGATGGGCATCCCTTCAGTTTCCAGTCTGAAGACATATTCTTATCCATTTTTACTTTTTCCTTTAAGGTAACTATGATATGTGCCATTAGGTCTCATGCCCAGCTATTTTTACTACCACTATCTCCATCATCACCAACGTTTTGCTTCTGACCCCCACTTTCCTCAGTGTGCTCTCCCTTCTATCAGCCTCCTCCTTTTCCTTTTTACCATCCTACTTCCCTATAGGAATAGATAATTTTTTTTTTCTTTTTGCTGAGGCAATTGGGGTCAAGTGACTTGCCCAGGGTCACACAGCTAGGGAATGTTAAGTGTCTGAGACCAGATTTGAACTCAGGTCCTTCTGTCTTCAGGGCTGGTGCTCTATCCACTGGGCCACCTAGCTTCCCTGACAAATTTCTATAGAAAACCAAGTGTGCATGTTCTTCTTTGAGCCAAATCCTAATGAGATTAAGGTTCAAGGTTCCTTTCTGTCTGCTGCAATAGATCTTTTATGCCTCTTCTCTTGACTTAACTTACTTCATTTTATCTCCCCTTTCCTTTTCTCCCAATACAATCCTTTTTTTCCCTCCTTAATTTTTTTATGTCTTCACATTAAAGTCAACTTATACTAATAGTCTCTGTCTATGTATACCCCTTCTAACTCCTCTGACAAAGATTAGTTCACAAAAGTTACAAGTATCATCTTACTGTGTTGGAATGTAAGGAGTCTAACCTTTATGTAACATTTTTTTCTTCCCTGTTTACTTGTTTATGCTTTTCTTGAGTCTTGTATTTGAAGATCAGATTTTCTGTTCAGCTCTTGTCTTTTCATCAGAAATAATTGTAAATCTCCTATTTCATTGAATATCCATCTTTTCTGCTGAAAGATAATGCTCAGTTTTGCTGAGTAGTTGGTTGTTGTTTGTAGTCAAAGCTCCTTTGCTTTTTTGGAATATTATATTCCAGACCCTCTAATCCTTTAATGTGGAAGTTGCTAGGTCCTAGATAATTCTGATTGTGACTCCTTGATATTTGAATTAGTTCTTTCTAAATGCTTTGTAGTGTTTTCTTCTTGACCTGATAATTCTGGAATTTAGCTGCAAAATTTCTTGGAATTTTCATTTTGGGCCCTCTTTCAGGAGGTGATTGGTAGATTCTTTCAATGACTATTTTACTTTCTAGTTCTAGATATCACGGCAGTTTTCCTTGATGATTTCTTTTCTTTTCTTTTTTTTTTTTTTGCTGAGGCAATTGGGATTAAGTGACTTGCCCAGGGTTACACAGCTAGGACATGTTAAGTGTCTGAGATTAGATTTAAACTCAGGTCCTCCTGACTTCAGAGCTGGTGCTGTATCCACTACGCCACCTAGCTGTCCCTTCCTTGATGATTTCTTGAAACATGTTGTCTAGGCTCTTTTTTTTGATCAGGGCTTTCAGGTAGGCCAATAATTCTTAAATTATTTCTCCTAGATCTATTTTCTATGTTGGTTTTTCCCATGAAGTATTTGCATTTTCTTCTATTTTTTCATTTTTTAAATTTTAATTGATTAATAATGTCTCATCAAGTCATTCATTTCCATTTGTTCAGTTCTAATTTTAAGTGAATTATTTTCTTCTGTTAGCTTTTTTATCACCTTTCCTATTTGGAATTGTACTTTTAAAGGAGTTGCTTTGTTTTTTTTCCATTTAGTCAATTTTGTTTTTTAAGGAGTTATTTTCTTTAGTGTATGTATATATATTTTCTATTTTGCCAAATCTGTTTTCTAAGTGTTGTTTTTTTCAGTCATTTTCTGTGCTTCCTTTTCTAAGTGATTGGCTTTTTTTCCCCAGGTTGTTGACATGTCCCCCTGCCCCATAATTCTCCTGTATAGCTTTCATTTTTTTCTTTAATTTTCTTCATGTTTTATTGGAAAAATGCAATTTACAGTTAGAGATAATGAATCTTTAAATAATTAAATCTTGTTGAAAAGGTGAAAATTCAGATATTTGTGAGGATTCCTAAAATTGTGAGGATTCACAAATTGAAAAAAAAAAATAAAGATTTTAATTAGCCTCAGGCATTTCTCAGATTTTGTTAGTTTTCATTGGCTACCTAGCTTTCTCTATATATAGCACTTTACTGTTTCCCTATAAAGAGGCTATTTACAAATGTAAACAAGTAACATTCTAATAAAAGATACTGTCATAATTAAAATATGAAAAAAATTATGAAATGAATTTGAGGGAGAAAATTAGAAACAATGGAATAAATGAGTAACTTTTGGAAGTTACATGGTATATTTACTACATTAATATATTTTGGGAAAGTAATGAAAAAATAATGCAAAAAAAAGTTGTAAAAATTCACATTAAAGTAACTCTCATTTCCTAATTTTTCTTCTCTCTTATTTGATTTTTAAAATCCTTTTTGAGCTCTTCCAAGATAACCTTTTGATTTTGATACCAATTCATACCCTCTTTGAGGCTTCACATATAGGCATTTTGTTCCTACTATCCTCTTCTGGGTTTGTATTCTGATCTTCCCTGTCACCAAAGCATTTTTATATGGTTGGGCCTCTTTTTTGGTTTTTGCTTATTTTTAAAAGTTGAGCTTTGTATCTAGGATGCAAGGGACATTGTCTGAAGCTTCTTTTGCAGGGAGACAGGGGCCTTTCTTTTTGTGATGGAGCCAAGAGGCACTGTTGGTTTTCCTGCTACACTGGGTTGGCCTGAGCTTGTTCTGCCTGTTATGCCAGGATTTATAATTTGCCTTCTGTGCTTGGGTTGTAGGTCTCACAGCTGGCCTACTGAGCCATTTGCACTCTGAGCCAGGATGGAGGGACCAACACTGCTAGTTCCTACTTTGGCTAAGTGCCTCCTGCTAAATGCTGCACCTGCAATGGGTTATATCCCCTATTGTCCAATTGAAATAGACCTTTCCTGAAGTTCTTCCAAAATATCTTAAGCTGGAAAGTTGTTTCACTCCAATGTTGGTGGATTCTGTCCATCTAGAATCTGTTCAGAGGCTTGATCTAGTGTTGATTCTGGGGCAAACTGGGGAGAGCTCAGACATTGTCCTGGCTTTTCTCTGCCATTTTGCCTTGCTTTCCCCCTTCCCCCCAAGGTGTTTTTTTTTTTTTTTTTTTTTTTCCCAGTCTTAAAGATCTATATGTCTGTTAGGTTTTCTGGTTGTCAGTGACAAAAATTAAAGTCTCTGGCCTATAAAGCTTACAGACTTTTAGGGGGTAGTATGTGTGAATATATGTGTATGTGTTTTGTACATGTGCATATATGCAAGATTTACACCAAATACCATTTTTGGTTGAAAGGTAAAGGAGGAAGAAGGAGTAGAAAAGGCAGTGCTAAGATAAGTTGAATTTTCAAGGAAACTAAAGATTATACATACCTTCATTCTGGGTATGATGGCCAGTGCAAAGGCATGGAGATAGGCAATATTGTGTTATGCATAAGAAAAATGAAGACCATTTTGGATATTACCAAAAAGTGTGAGAAAGGAAGAAATATATAGAATAGCTGGGAAGTTAGGTTGGGGTCAAGTTGTTGAAAAGTTTTAAATGCCAGTCTTACAGGTAATAGAAAGCCACTATAGTTTATTGAGGGTAAAGATGACATACTCAGACCTAGAGTTTAGAAAAATCTCTGGCAACTGAGTAGAGAATGGATTAGAAAGAGAGAATCCTGAGTCTGGGAGACTAATTAGGAGATTGTTGCAATAGTTTAGGGGAAAGGTGATAAGGACCTGAATTAAGGTTGGTAGCTGTGTGACTAAAGAGAAAGGGATGAATGGAGAAGATAAATGGAGATAAAATTGACAAGATTTGGCCAAGGATTATATATATATGGAGTGATAGAGAGTTAAAAATCAAAAATGACGCCAAGATTATAAGCCAGGGTGACTAGAAAGTTGTGTCCATCACAAAAATAAAGAAATTAGGAAGAAAAGGTGACCTTGGGGGAATTATATAAACAGTATGATAAAAGAGTTAATGTGCAGAATTTAGATGATAAAAAAAAAACTTGAAATTTTAATAGACAAGTAAATACCATAGTATAGATATGACTGAGATAGATGAAATAGGACTTAGAACTATAGTATGATAATAGAAGGGTAAATTTCACAGGCTCACTTTCTCAGAATTGGAAGGGATCTCAGAGTTAAATCCATTCCTAAATAGTAATCTCTGTAACATCACTGATAAGTGATTATCTAGTTTAAGGGGGCAATCTCTAAAGATGGAGAAACCACTACTTCCTGAAGCCAGTCAGGCAGCAAGCATTTATTAAGCTTTTATTATATACCAAGCATTGTGCTAAACATAGAAATATAAACTAAAAAAAAGATTGTCCCTACCCTCAATGTAGAAGTGGAAAGATGAGAAGGCTGGAAGGCCACAGATCCTGAAGAAATCGTTAGAAGGCAGCAGTCGGCTGAGACTACCATCCACTTTTTTAGATAACTGATTGTTACGAAGTTTTCTTTCAGGATCATTTAGGAGGAAGTAACCTTAGATCTATCTTCTAGTTCATCATCTTTTATTTATGGGACTCAGAGATGCCTGAGGTTACAAAAGTAGTAAGGACTAGAGCTAAAACTTGAACCTAAGTCCTGATGACTCCAAGGCTAATGCCTTACAATTAGGTCTCTGTAGCTTCTACCTGTGATTCCTTGTTCTGTCATCTTAGACAAAGTTGGTTAGTTTTAATACCTCTGCCACATGGCAGCCCTTCAAAGACTTGAAGCCATTCACAGATGGATAGGATAGTATTCCCCGAAAGTTTTGTCATTTCTAGGCTACTAAGCAATTTCAATTACTTCAGTTGATTTTTCAATGTTATGCTCTCCATTTGCTTCATCATTCCACTATTTACAATACTTACATGAATTAGTAATGTCAGCAGTATAGTTACCTGACTTTCTTCATTGTTGTTACTGTGTGACTGCCTCAGCACTGTTTTTGGTCATTCATTTCCTTGAGGATATATCTTTTTTCTGTTCTTTTTTATTTTTGTTTATACATGTACATTCATTTTTTACATATTTCTATATGACTCATGTTGGGAAAGAAAAATCAGAACAAAAGGGAAAAACCACAGGAAAAGAAAACAGAAGGGAAAAAAAGTGAAAATAGTATGCATCGATCTGCATTTAGCCTTTTATGAAAAGTCTCTGTGAAACTCTGCAAGGTTGGGGAGTAAACCTGGGATGAGCTATCTACTGCTTCTCCAATTGCATGCTGGTTCAGGAGTAGTGTTAGAACCAACACTCTTTTAGAGTGAGAAGAAGAATCCTTTATTCAGCAATTCTCATGAGAAGCAGTTGTGCTCATTGGCAAGAGACACACTAAATACAAGTGCAGATGCAAACTTTATACTGTTAGTTCGATTCCTTACTCATCCCTTCAAGGTTTGAATTGGTAAGATTTTACAGGCAGTTATATTTGGTCAGAATTACAATCCAAATTACAATTAGGTCACATTTGCAATCAGAGTTATAGTTAGTCAGATTGACAATCTTCCTTATTTTCCCATTCCATGTCAAAAGGTTTGTGCCCTATCTTTGATCCTAGCTAGTTTGGGCTAGTTTAAGCCTGGGCCTCTTTGTCAGGCCCTTTGTTATTTTAGCCAGTTCCTTGACTCACGTGGTGACTGATTGGACATGTCTTCAAGATGTCCAAACAAAATAGAATTACCCCTCCCTTCACCCCTTCCACAAGTCTGTGGAAACCTAATTTTTAATACTTTTCAATCTCCAGAATTCTCTCGCTGGATGTGGATGACATTTTCTATCCAAAGTTTATTGTAAATGCCTTGAATCACTGAATTATTGAAAGGAACCAAGTCTATCATAGTTGATCATTACACAGTCTTGTTGCTGTACAATGTTTTCCTATTTCTGTTTCCTTCATTCATCATACGTTCATGTAAAACTCCAGGCTTTTCTAAAATTAGACTGATTATCATTTCTTATAGTACAATAATATTGTTATTTACATGTATGGAAACTTAGCCATTTCCTTAATTGATGGTTAGCCACTCATTTTCCAATTCTTTGACATCACAAAAAGAGCTACTATAAACATTTTTGCACATGTGGGGAAGATGTAGCTTTTATGCCATTTTTGCCTTATGAACCATCATTGATGCTATATCCTGCTTAGGCCCACCATACATCTTTATATTAATCTTTGAGTCATCCATATTTTTTTTCTTCTAAGGTAATGTTCTGTGACTCTAAACTGTTCTGTCATTCTAAATTAATACTTTACACTATGATATAGACTCATTAAGAGAATATTAGTGGTAAAATACTTTCAGCAAGAAACAATTTAAAATTATTGAAAGCATTTTGTAACTTCAGTAATGTAATGCAATCTAATTTCTTCCTCTTATTAAGTTTTACAGTTAATTATCAATATACAGTACTTGTTTTGGGTTTGCCAAGTCCATTTCATATTGTGATTTGGGTAACATGCATTTTTCATCTACTTTGTTTTTCCATTGTGGATACCTAATTCCATCTCTTTCAAATGATCATGGTTTTTCTTTAATGATGACTTATAATATTCTAGGGTTCAAAGCAGTCATCACAATAGTATCTGCAAAGTGGACAGTCTGGAGAATCTTGAATCAATAAAGAAACCATTTTCTTTTTGGACTTTGTACAAAAGTTTTTTTTCTGGCAAGCATCATTGTTCTTGTTTTATATTTCATTAATGTTGATACTTGGCAAAGAATTGAACAGTTTAACTGAGTGATCACATCTGTGATAAAATATTATGTAATTTTAATTTACAGTGGTATCTCAGCATTCTGCATCAAAATTTGTCGAATTTGGTATTTGATGCATTTCAAAGAGAAAAAAATGCTTCAGCACTTGATTCTTGCTCAGCATTAGTCACACTTGGTTGTTGTCTTGGTTGAGAAGTAGGAATGTGAGATAGGCTAGTTGTAAGTGCCCATTCCTAGCACCACTGCTATTGACCTTGACTGTGAACAGCTGTACAGGTGATAAGTATGCAAGAGTTTCAGGTTGGAACCTATGATTCTCAGGTTGTTCATGAAGGTCGTGGGGGTAGTTCCAGCAGGACAATGTGGTTGCAGTATATTATACTCTCCTGGCTCTCAAAATAGTAATATTTGAAGGGGTACTGGAAGGGGCCTGGAGCAGGTGGTGTGCTCAGCAGGAGGAGAAGCCCCAGGAGCAGGAACAGCAGTGGGAGCAGGAGCAGGAGCAGTGGTGGTGGCAGGAGCAGCAGTGGAGGGAATTTAGGTGGGTGGTAGAAGGGGTGGTGGATCCCAGGTTTCCTGTCAGGCAGCGTCAGCAGGGGGCTGCCAGAGCCTTGGTTAGCAGAAAGCACAGGACCATAGGTTCACATCTGGGACTCCCCTACTGCCCCTGGGAAACTTAGACAGTGTTGCATAGTGGAGAGAATATAAAGATTATGGTTCCTCTCAGAATCAAGAAGAGAGGAGCCTTTCTGGACTGGGCTGGTTTGTTTCTCCACAGGAAGAAGACCTACTTGCCCCTTTGGGATATTGGGTGGGATATTGGTTAGGTTATGGGAAAAATGCATTTGGTACTCCTTGTTTTTGCCATTTGTTGTGAATTCTGGAACCAATTAACAAGTACTTAAGTACTACTGTGTTTGTGATAAGTCTTGTTTGAAGAAAGTGGTTAGTAAGTCATTTTTTTTTTCCAAACTCAGATTTTAAAAAAAAAAAGTGTAGACACAGTGGATCTTCTATCATCCATTTCCAAAATCATGTATTTCTATCTGTACCCTGAGTTCGTCATTTTTATTTCATCACATTTTTTAGGCGGTGGGTAACATGTTTCATTATCAGTTCTCTGGAACTGTGTGATTGGTCATTGGATCAGAATTTTTACAGCTTTCATAGTTGTTTAAGTTTATCATGCTGATATTATTTTATTAGTTGTTCTTCATTCTTTGTCATTTCATAGAAATCTTCCCAAGTTTCTCTGAAACTATCCCTTTTATTATTTCTTATAACCATTCCCCCAGGTATAATGTATTCCATTACATGCACTCTCATGTAATCTATTTTTCCAATCATAATGTTTTCTATATGCCATAATTTTTTCAGTCATTCCCCCAGTTGATGGTGTCCCTTCAATGTCCATTTCTTTATAACAGTACACATATCTTCTTTTAATGTTTCTGTACATATGATTCCTTTTTCTTTTTCTTTGATCTCTAAGGAATTAGTCTAGGGGTGGCATTACTGGATCAAAGGGATATTTATATTTTAGTAGCTTTGGGGGCATAGTTCACATTGTTTCTAGACTGGTTGGATGAATTTACCCTGCAACCAGTTGTACCTTAAAGTAACTTTTCCCATAGCCCATCCAACAATTATCATGTTCCTTTTTTGTCATCTTTACCATTTAGGAAGTGTGAGGTGAAACCTCACAATTACTTTAATTTGCATTTCTTTAGATATTAGTGATTTGGAACCTTTTCTTATGTGGCTATTGATAACTTGAATTTCTTTCTTTGATAAAAAGTAACTTTGAAAAAACATTACAGGATTGATGCTAAGTGAAGTGGATAGAACCAAGAGAACACTGTACACAGCAACAAGAAAATTATGTGATGATCAACTGTGATGGACTTGACTCTTTTCAACAATGAGGTGATTCAGGCCAATTTCAATAGACTTGTGATGGAGAGAGCCATTGCATCCAAAGAGAGGACTATAGAGACTGAATGTGGATCAAAGCATATTTTTTTTTTCACTTTTTTGTGGTTGTTGTTATTTACATGGATTTTTTTTCTGAATTTTTTTCTCCTTTTGATATGATTTTTCTTGTGCAGCATGATACATGTGGAAATATGTTTAGAAGAATTGTACATGTTTAACCTATATTGGATTACTTTTTGTCTAGGGTTAATGGAGGAGAAAAATTTGGGACACAAGATTTTGCAAGGGTGAATATTAAAAACTGTCTTTGCATGTATTTTGAAAAACAAAAAGCTATATTATTATTATTATTATTTTTGCTGAGGCGATTGGTGTTAAGTGACTTGCCCAGGGTCACACAGCTAGGAAGTGTTAAGTGTCTGAGATCAGATTTGAACTCAGGTCCTCCGAACTTCAGGACTGGTGCTCTATCCACTGTGCCACCTAGCTGCCCCTAAAAACTATTATTATTTAAAAAATAAAATAAAATTCTAGAATTAAAAAAAAGAAAAAAATCCTATTATATCCTTTGATCATTTATCTTAGGGAATGACTCTTATTCTTGTAAATTTTAATCAGTTGCTCATATATCTTGGAAATGAAACCTTTATCACAGAGACTTCCTGCAAAGAATTAACCTTTTCCCTTCTAATTTTAGCTGTATTGCTTTTGTTCATGTGAAATAATTTTAATTTTATGTGATAAAAATTGTTCATTTTATCTCCTGTGATATTCTATGCCCTTGATTTGATCATGAACTCTTTTCCATGTTTATTTGAAGAAGATAATTTTTTCCTTCTCTCCTCTAATTCATAATATGACCTTTTCTGTTATGGCTCCAGGCATTTTTTCTGCCTGTCTCTCATGTATGGAATGTTTTCCCTTCTCACCTCTGCTTGCTGACTTCATGTATAGGAGGCCTTTTCCAACCTCTCCATTCTAATACCTTCTTTCTCTTATTTATTTCTTGCTTATCCTAGATAACTTTAAAAATTTTATTTGTTTTTTGCTGCCCCCATTAGGCTGTAAGCTTCTTAAGGAGAAGGACTGTCTTTTACTCTTTTTATATTCTTGTGTATAGCACAGCATCAGATATATATTAGATGCTTAATAAATATTTATTTACATTGCTTCTTTAATATGAATTTTGTTATTATTTTTAGCTGTAGAAAGTAACACTTTGGTTGTTTAGTATGGCACTAAATAAGTGCATTAAATAAGTAGTATTGTTGTTTTTATTCTGTTGGTCTAGCCTAACTAATGAGCTAAAATTAATTTCTCCATTTATTTAGGCCTTTTTTTTGTAATTCAGTTGATCAGTTAAATGATCTTTCTTGACTTTACTATTATTAATATTTCTAAATTTTCAGTTTCCGTTTTGTACTTAATTGAGGTTTTAACATTTATTGGTTTTCTAAAGTTTGTTGTTGTTTTTTGCTGAGGCAATTGAGGCTAAGGACTTGCCCAGGGTCACACAGTTAGGAAGTGTTAAGTGTCTGACAGCAGATATGAACTTAAGTCTTCCTGACTTCAGGGCTGGTGCTCTATCTACTGGGCCACCTACTTCCCCCTTGTTTGTTTTTAATGTTTTGTTTTTGTTTTGTTTTCTTTTTAGCTGCATGCCCAATTCATTGATCTCATCTTCCCTCTTCTTCATTAAAGAATTTTATCTTTTAAGGACTACTTGGCTTGATTACTTGATATCTCTTTATTTTGATGAAATTATTTCTTTTTTTGATGAAGTTATCTTTTGCTTGTGTTTTGTTTTTACACTCCCCACTTTTAGATTAAATTATTTGAATTCCAATTAATTTTTAATACTTTCTTTAATGGATTTTCACTAAGCATATTTTATTATATTGTGTTTAGTAGAGGATATGTTTAATATTTCTATTATTCTGCATTTATTTTAATGTTCTCATACTTGGTCAGTTTTTATGGCTACAATAAATACAATAAGTATACATGTATACTTCTTTTAATTTCCCTTCAGTAATTACCAGAACCATATAACTTGTGAAATTTTATTCATGTTTTCCTTTTTCCTTTTTTTTTTTTGTTAGATTTCTCTGGATCTCAAAGAATATATTGAGATCCCCTGCTGTTATTGTTTTAATATCTATTCCTCCCTTCAGTTCATTTAATTTTTCCTTTTAAACATTCAGATGCTATGCCACTCAGAACGTGTATATTAAGTATTGATATCAATTCATTGTCTGTGTACCTTGAAATATTATATGGTTTCTCTTTTCTTCCTAAGACTCTTTTTTATTTTCAGAGATTATGATTGCTACTGAGGCTTTTTGAGTTAAGGTATAGAGACTTCAGTTCCTTATTTTTCTTATCTGTGAATTTTTGTTTCAAGTGTACTTATTTTTTTAATCTATTGATCTTTTTTACATTTTCAATAGAATTTTATTTTTCAAATGCATTCCAAATATAATAGTATTCTGTTACATTCATATACCATAACTTATTCAGCCATTCCCCAGTTGATGGGCATCTACCCAATTTCTGTTTTTTTCAGATGGAAAATTAAAGTCATCACTAATATGAAAAAATGCTCTAAATTACTATTGATTACAGAAATGCAAATTAAGACAATCCTGAGGTACCACTTCACACCTTTCAGATTGGCTAAGATGACAAGAAAAGATAATGATAAATGTTGGAGGGGATGTGGGAAAACTGGGACACTAATACATTGTTGATGGTGGTAGTGTGAACTGATCCAACCATTCTGGAGAGCAGTTTGGAACTATGCCAAAAGGGCTATCAAACTGTATATCCTTTGAATCCAGCAGTGTCTCTATTGCTTTTGTATCCCAAAAAAGATCATTAAAAAGGGGGAAATAACACACATGTGCAAAAAATATTTGTAGCAGCCCTTCTTGTAGTGCCGAGGAACTGGAAAATGAATGGATATCCATTGGTTGAGGAATAGCTGAATAGGTTATATTTGTGGAATATTACTGTTCTGTAAGAAATGATAAGCAGGCGGATTTCAGAAAAGCCTAGAGAGACTTACATGAACTGATGCTGAGTGAAGTGAGTAGAACTAAGAGAACATTGTACACAGTAACAACAAGATTATGTGATGATCAACTATGATGGACTTGGCGGTTTTCAACAATGAGGTGATTCAAGGCAATTCCAATAGATTTGTGATGGAAAAAGCCATCCAAATCCAGAGAGAGAACTATGGAGACTGAATGTGGAATATAGCATAGTATTTTCACTTTTTTTTAGTTGTTGTTTGCTTGTTTTTTTTTTCTTTCTTGTTTTTTCCCTTTTTGATCAGATTTTTCTTGTGCAGCATGATAAATGTGGAAATATGTTTAGAAGAACTGCACATGTTTAACTTATGTTGGATTACTTGCTGTCTACCAAGGGTAGGGATTTGTGCATCAGGACAGGAAATAAAATACTGTTTTTGAATTTTCAAAGGTATGTCTACTAACCTAGGCATCCATTAATGCAAAAATGTAAAATAATAAATCTTTCCTGAATTCATCAGTAAGTCAGTGGAGTTCTTGGTAAGATATTTTGTTTCTTCTTCATCCAGGGCCATCTCCAGTTGTTTTGATCTATGTTTTGCTACTGGACTCAGTTGGCTCTGGAGGGAAAAGTGAGGCAGGTGACCTTGCACAGCCCTCCCTCTCTTAAATCCAATTCACTTGCATGTCTTGGCATCACCTCCTTGATACTGTAGTCCTCTTCAAGACTAGGACAAACAAGAACTTTTTTGCATATGTAGGTCCTTTTTCCTCTTTTATGATCTCATTGGGATATAGATCCCCTAGTGAGACTGCTGGAGCAGAGGGTATGCACAGTTTTATGTACTTCTTGTTTTTTAATAAAACATTTTAAAGTTTTGTTTTTTATTTTTTTTCTTGTTTTTTTTTTCTGCTGAGGCAATTGAGGTTAAGTGACTTGCCCAGGGTCACACAGCTAGGAAGTGTTAAGTGTCTGAGATCAGATTTGAACTCAGGTCCTCCTGACTTCAGGGCTGGTGCTCTATCCATTGTGCCACCTCGATGCCCCTCTTGTTGGTTTTTTAAGAAAGATTTGCCTTTCCTCCTCATCTCCCTCCTTTCAGGTACAGAGCAAAAGAAATTGCTGGATTGTGTGTCAAAAAAAATATTTTTTTCATTTTTTAAAAATGTATTTATTTAAAAGTAAATACAAAATAAGAAAAAGCCAAATAGCAAAACAAAGAGACAGAAAAAGGAGAAAAAACAAAACATTGGCATGTGCCCAACAGAATATCAAGGAGGATTCAAAATATCTTAGAGTAAATTTCCATTTTGAGAAAGCATATGTAATAATAGAAGTTATTATATTCGTGATTGTCTATCTTTTCTTTGCTTCCTTGTAGCTTATTCTTTTGTTCTCTGCTGTGCATTTTTTATTTTATTTTTTCCTCCTTTCATTTCCCCTCCTTTCCCCAAGCAGTCCACTTAAGCAAGGATATATTTACATATACATATATATATAAATATATATATTTTAGGTATGTGTGTGTATATATATGCATATATATACACACACATATAGACACACTGATCCCCCCATATATATACACACAAATACATACACCTATATACATACCTACACACATACACACATATACATGCATTTACACATACAGACATCCATCTAAAACAGTATTAATGTGACTGACATATAATGTCATATATGTCATATATGATAGATATATAGATATGTAGATTATATAAACATAATGATATATTATGTAGATTTCTCTCTTGATTGAATCTTTAAATTTAATTTTGTCTGAGATCATTGATTACTAGCCCTACTTTTTTTTCCTAATATATTCTATTCTCAATCTTTGTTATTATGTTTGGCATGTCTCTTTATTTCGTATTCTTTAACTTGGTTTGCTATTACTTAAGCCTCCCTTCCATCCCCTATGAATCCCTCTCTTAACTTCTCCCCCATATTTTCCCATGCTCTTTATCCCATTCCTATTAGTCTACATATCTTATTCTACTCCTGTTAATCTAAACCTCACCTTATCCTATGCCCCCCTTCCTCTGCTCTTTATCCCTTTCCTATTAATATACACACCTTGTTCCATTGCCATAAATCTATATATCCTTCTATACTCCACCATATCTTATTCCCTCCCCCTCTTTCTTTCTTTCTTGTTTTTTTTTTTTTCTGCTGAAGCAATTGAGGTTAAGTGACTTGCCTAGGGTCACACAGCTAGGGAATGTTAAGTGTCTGAGACCAGATTTGAACTCAGGTCCTCCTGACTTCAGGGCTGGTGCTCTATCCACTATCCCACCTAGCTGCCCCCCTCCCCCTTATTTCTTTATAGATTTTTAAAGGTGCTATATCCTTCATGTTTTATTCATCCATACATTCATATATACATATATAGTTCCTAAAACTTTAAAGGTTGATTGTTTTTCCAATATTATAGTTCTTGTAGAAATTGTTTTCTATTTTTTTCTCTACTTCAGTCAAGTGTACTTCTTTTTTATTTTATTTTATTTTTTTATTTTTTGGCAACTGTAGTTGAATGGCTTGCCTAGAGTCACAGAGATAGTAAGTATCTAAAGTAAGATTTGAACTCAGGTTGTCCTGATTGTTGGGCTAGTACTCTATCTAATGCTGTCTAGGTGCCCCAAGTGTAATTCTTTTAAATGACATATTATCGGTTCTAAATTCTTTCATTTTATGGATTAGTTCATCCCATTCATATTTGCAGTTATAAATATCAATCATGTATTTCTCACTATTATAATTTCTTATAATTTTTCCTTTCTTTGCCCATTGATTATCTCTTTAGGAAAAAAAGGAAAATGATGAGTGAGAAGGAGCATGCTTAGCATCAGTGCTATATAATTAATGCAATCTGCTTCTGCTTTCCTGTCGCTCTTCTCTATCTTTGCCAAGTTTCCAATCACATCTTTACCTTTTCTCTTTCCTTTTAAATGCGTTTTGTGATCCAGCTTCTGAGTTTGGAATTTGTTTTGCTTATCATTAATCCCTTCCTAAAAATGACTTCCTTCTTATTCACTTCTTTTCTCTCATCCACCTCCTTCCTATTTATTCCCTATTGAGTTGAATATTTTTTTTCTTTATATATATTTTTATTTCTCCAGTTACATATAAAGCAAGATTTTTACATTTGTTTTTAAAATTTTGAGTTTTAGATTTTCTCTCTTCCTCCTCATACCCTCCACCCATTGAAAAGGCACATGTGAAGTTATGCAAAACATTTCCAGATAAGTCATGTTGCAAAAGAAATTATCGATGTCCCGGAGACCTCCCAAAAGAAAACCCTCAAGAAACAAAAAGTAATAAAAACGTATGATTCAGTCTGGATTCAAGACACAATCAGTTCTTTTTCTGGTTATGTATAGCATTTTTCTTCATAAGACCTTCAGAGTAGTCTTGTAGCTTTGTATTGCTGAGAATAGCAAAGCCATTCATAGCTGATCATCCCACAACTTTGCCTTTACTATGAACACAGTACATTTCACCATGCTTGAGTTCATGGAGGACTTTCCAGATTTTTCTGATAGCATCTTGCTCATGATTTGTTATAGAACAATAATATTCCATTATAATTACATATCACAATTTATTCAGCCATTTCCCAATTGATGAGCATCTCCTCAATTTCCACTTCTTTGCCCTGAGAAAAGAGCTGCTTTAAATATTTTTGCATATCTAGATATCTTTCCTTTTTTTAGATCTCTTGGGATTCGTGCCTTGTAGTGGAAGTGTTAGATCAAAGGATTTTTGTGATTTTATAGTTCTTTGTACATGGTTCATGCCTTTTCATCATTTATCAACTGGGCAATGACTGCTATTTTACATAAATTTGATTCATTTCTTCATACATTGAGAAGTGAGGCCATTATTATTGTAGTCACTATTGTTAACTGTATTTCCCCATTTATTCTATTCTCTTTCCTTTTACCTTGTCCCTCTTCAAAAATATTTTGCTTCTGACTACCCCCATCATCAATATGCTCTCTCTAATATTACCTTCCCCTTTTCTGAAATCCTCTTCGTTTTCTGTTTTCCTGTAGTGTAAAAGAGACTTCTACATCCATATTGAGTGTGTATGTGTTATTTCTTCTCTGAGCCAATTCTGATGACAGTAAGATTCACTCACTCTTATTTGTGAATAATTCCTTTCCTTCCTCTTCCCCCTTTCAAAAGCTTTTTTTTTCTTTTACTGCCATAATAATGAGAAAGTTTTTATGAGTTATATGTATCATCCTTGCATTTAGGAACATAACCTGATAAAACTTATTAAGTCCTTTAAGATTTCCCCATCCTGATTATCATTTTATGCTTCTCCTGAGTCCTGTATCTGAAAATCAAATTTTCTATTCGGTTCTGTTTTTTTTTTTTTTTGTTGTTTTGTTTTGTTTTGTTTTTTTTAATCATAAATGTTTGTAAGTCCTCTATTTCATTGAATGTTGAACTTTTCCCCTGAAAGATTATACTCAGTTCTGCTGAGTAAGTGATTCTTTTTTGCTTTGGCAATTGGGGTTAAGTGACTTGCCCAGGGTCACACAGCTAGGAAGTGTTAAGTGTCTGAGACAAGATATGAACTCAGGTCCTTCTGACTTCAGGGCTGGTGCTCTAACCACTGTGCCACCTAGCTTCCCCCTGAGTAAGTGATTCTTGATTATAATCTTACCTCCACTGGTTTAAGGAAGCAATAGATTCAAGTCTTCTCTGTCACATAGCAGATATTATAATACAGGAAAGTCACTTAATCTCTCAATGCCCCCGGGAAACTCTCAGAGATTGCCAGTGATTTCTGCTATTTGTATCAATGATGTGGATGAATATAGTCTTATCAAATTTGTGACTGGAAGGAATAGATAATATATCAGTTGCAGAATCAAGATACCTTTTAAAAAACAGATTTTTATTGATTTCTTTTTATGTCACCTAAATTTAATCCTATATTCCTCTCCCTTCCAAATAGACTTCCTTTTTACCAAAGATTTTATAAAACAATTATTAAAACAAATCAATACATAGAAAAGTATCTGATAATGTATGAAATTATTTTTAAATGAAAAACTTTTAATTAGCAAAAATAATTTTTCTTTGCCTCCCTAAGGAGACATTTTCTCGATTCCCTTGGATGGAGAAAAATATTATATTTTTTGTCTTCATTTATCTCTAATTGAGGTTTAGCATTTCCTTCTGTTCAAATATGGATGTTGGCACAAACAATAGCAGCTAATATAACAGCTAACTTTTATGTAGAGTTCTAAGTTTTTCTTATGCTTTCTCACTTGATCCTTTCAATAATCTTTTGAGGTAGCTGTTAATATCATTCCCATTTTACCAACGAGGAACTAATGGTGAAAAGTTAAGTGATTTGCCTAGGGTTAACAACTAAGTGTGGCATTCTATTCACTATATTATTCTGCCTACTAAAAAGTAAGTGGTATTTTTGCTGCTGTTTTCTAGTCAACTTGCAAAGAAAATATACAGCCTTTGGGTCCCACTTTAGTTGAAGGACACCACAGAAATTTAAAGAACATAAGAAAGCACTGCTTCACTCACTGAAGTGATCCTTTCCAACTCACTTTTTTCTTTCTTTTTTTTTTTTTTTAAATTTTATTTTATTTGCATAACATATGTGTGGGTAATTCTTCAACAATAACCCTTACATAGCTTTCCGTTACAAATTTTTCCCCCCAACTTCCCCACCCCTTCCCTAGATGGCAGGATATCCACTACATGTTAATTATGTTAAAATATTGGCAAATCGAATATATGTATACATATTTCCAAACTTATCATTGTTGTGCAAGAAAAATCTTATCTACACAAACGATATATCAGATAAAGGAAACACAATGTAAGCAAACATCAATCAAGGAGTATGAGAATGTTATGTTGTGGTCCACATTTCGCATCCCTCTCTCTGGGTGTATATGGCTTTCTTCAGTGAACAATTGCAGGTGGTTTGAGACATAGCATTGTTGAAGAGAGCCATGTCCATCAGAATTAATTGTCATATAGTACTGTTGTTGCCGTGTATAATGATCTCCTGGTTCTGCTCATTTCACTCAGCATCAGTTCATGTAAGTCTCCCCAGGCCTCTCTGAAATCATCTTGCTGGTCATTTCTTACAGAACAATAATATTCCATAATGTTCATATACCATAATTTATTCAGCCATTCTCCAATTGAAGGGCATCTATTCAATTTCCAGTTTCTAGCCACTACAAAAAGGGCTGCCACAAACATTCTTGCACATGTGGGGCCTTTTCCTTTCTTTATGATTTCTTTGGGATATAAGCCCAATAGAAATGCTGCTGGGTCAAAGGGTATGCACAGTTTGATAACTTTTTGAGCATAGCTCCAAATTGTTCTCCAGAATGGCTGTATCCGTTCACAGCTCCACCAACAATGCATCAGTGTCCCAGCCCTCCCACAACCCCTCCAACATTCATCATTAACTTTTCCTGTCATTTTAGCCAATCTGACAGGTGTGAAGTGGTACCTCAGGGTTGTCTTTATTTGCATTTCTCTGATCAACAGTGATTTGGAGCACCTTTTCATATGACTATAAATAGTTTTAATTTCATCCTCTGAAAATTGTCTGTTCATATCCTTTGACCATTTATTGATTGGAGAATGGCTTGAATTTTTATAAATATGAGACAATTCTCTATATGTTTTTGAGATGAGACCTTTATCAGAACCCTTGAATGTAAAGATGATTTCCCAATTTATTACTTCCCTCCTAATCTTGTCTGCATTGATTTTGTTTGTACAAAAACTTTTTAACTTAATATAGTCAAAGTTATCTATCTGGTTTTCAATTAAGAGTTCCAGGTCTTCTTTGGACATAAATTTATTCCATCTCCATAGGTCTGAGAGGTGAACTATATTACATTCCTCTAATTTACTTATAGTATCACTCTTTATATCCAGATCATGAACCCATTTAGATCTTATCTTGGTATGTGGTGTTAGATGTGGGTCAAGCCCTAATTTCTTCCACACTAGTTTCCAGTTTTCCCAGCAGTTTTTGTCAAATAGTGAATACTTATCCCAAAAGCTGGGGTCTTTGGGTTTATCAAAAACCAAATTGCTATAGTTATTGCCTAGTTTGTCTTGTGATTCTATCCTATTCCACTGATCGACTACTCTATTTCTTAGCCAGTACCAAATGGTTTTGATGACCGCTGCTTTATAATATAGTTTTAGATCTGGTACAGCAAGTCCACCATCTTCAGCCTTTTTTTTCATCCAACTCACTTTTTTCACCCTTCTTCCATGCTTCCTCTCAAGAATATTGGCCAGAGTAGATAGTATCAGGAGCTTGTTACCATTCTATTTTTAAACATCCTCAAGTTAATTACCACTCTCAAAGACTAAAATTGTCCCTTAGTGATTTTCTAAATCTATTTCTGTTGCAATTCATCTCATTTCTATTGTACCAAGTCTCTACTGGTGATAGGAAAATTCATTTATGATTACTATAAAATTTTGTACTTTTTTTTTTCTAAGTCGTTTGGGTTTAAGTGACTTGCCCAGCTAGGAAGTGTTAAGTGTCTGAGATCAAATTTGAACTTAGGTCCTTCTGACTTCAGTGCAGGTGTTCTATCCACTGTACTTTATTTTTTTTAAATCACAGAATACAATGAAAGAAATTATTATAACAGTTGGATTTATATGTGGGAGAAATTAATGAAAGGATTTTAGTTAATTGAAATCTTAATATGAGATACTATCTTTTTAGGTAGATTACCTTGTTAAATACATGTGTAGTATATCAAGGAAGGTTATAGCATTCTTGAACTCTGTCATGTAAACTATAGATAGAATATGATTTCTAATTCTCATCACTATATTTTAAAGAGAAAAAGTCAGATGCCTAGGATCCTGAAGGCACCCCCCCACCCCCCCCCCCCCGCGGGGGGGGGGATATTTAGCCTGGAAAAGTGAAGACAGCAGTGGGCATATAACTATATTTATATATATTTTAGACTATTGTGTGGAAGAAGAATTACATTTATTTTGGGTAGTTATCAGGAGCTGGCAAAAGTCATAGGGAAGCAGATTTTAGTTCATTTTAAAGAAAATATTTATCTAATAATGTCCAAAAATGAGAATTTCCTTGTAAATTTCCAGGAGAGAGAGAGAGAGAGAGAGAGAGAGAGAGAGAGAGAGA
>JAJPUD010000494.1:146833-198423 GCA_023553655.1 Myrmecobius fasciatus
AGAGAGAGAGAGAGAGAGAGAGAGAGAGAGAGAGAGATTTGCAAATTGTTGAGTGGAATTTTGGATCATGTCACTTCTCAACTCTTTTCCAGTTCTATGATTACAAAGGTTCCACATAAAAGTATTCAAAATAAACAATACTGCAGAAAATCAGAATGTTGTCACTCATAACAAAGGGGCATAATTATTTTAGTTCATTTAATTTATTAAACACCTGTTATGAGATTGTCATCTGACTCTTCCCATCTTCATGCTTTTGTACATCTGGTGTTTACATTTCCATGATACCAGGGTTCTTGCTGTTGATAGGAATGTTTGGCCACATATAAAAGATAATATTTAATTGGGATTAATACAAAGTAAATTAATGTAATTCTCAACTTTGCTTTAGATATAAAGATACATTGTAATGGAGAAGATACAGGGATAAATTCCTGTTTTAAAGGACAATTTACTAAATATGAATATGAAGTCTATACCTAGAGTCATAGATTTAGAGCTAAAAGGAATTTTAGAGATATCCTAGGTCAAACCCTCAGCTTTCTGGTTAGTAAGTTCAGGTGAAAAAAGGCAAAGTAATTTCTCTATGATCACAGGTACTATGCAGTAGAGTCAAGATTCATTCTATTCTCTACTAACATCAATTCTTGGAGTGACAACATCAGATAAGTACATTGAGAAGCTTCTAAAACTTCTGACTTTAAACGCTGTGCTCTTCTACTATATTGAGGTTTTGCAAAGAGTTTGAAGTATAACCTGTGATTTTGATCTGCCTGACACCAATTGACTTAAAGACCCCTCAGTGGGTAGTGTTACCTTAAATTTCAGTCTGGATGTCCATTATCATCTATCATTTAGTATTGTACTAGAAATGTTAACTGTGGCAATTAAAGAAGAAAAAGAAATGAAAGAAATTAGAATAAGCAATGAGGAAACAAAATCATCATTCTTGGCAGATGATATAATGTTATACTTAGAAAATCCTAGAGAATCAATTAAAAAAACTACTTGAAATTATTAGCAACATTAGCAAAGTTGCAGCATACAAAATAAATTCACAAATCATTAACATTTCTATATATTACCAACAAAATTCAGTAGCAAGCGATAGAAATAGAAATTCTGGGACAGCTAGGTGGCACAGTGGATAGAGCACCAGCCCTCAAGTCAGGAGAACCTGAGTTCAAATCTGGCCTCAGACATTTAACACTTCCTAGCTGTATGACCCTGGGCAAGTCACTTAAACCCAATTGCCTAAGCAAAAAAAAAAAGAAAGGAAGAAAGAAAGAAAGAAAGAAAAAAGAAAAAAAGAAAAAGAAAGAAAGGAAGAAAAGAAATAGAAATTCCATTTAAAATAATTGTAGATAATATAAAATATTTGGGAGTCCACTGGCCAAAATAAACCCAGAAATAGAATGAACACAGCTACAAAACAGTTTTCAAACAAATGAAGTCAGATCTAAACAACTGGAATAATATTGTTCACAGGTAGGTCAAGCCAATATAATAAAAATGATAATTCTACCTAAATTAATATATTTAGTGTCATACCACTCAAACTATCAAAAATATTTTATAGAGCTAGAAAAAAATAATAATTCATCTGGTAGAACAATGTGAAAGAAGGCAGTCTAGCCATACCATGTCTCAAATTGTATTCTAAAACAGGAATTATAAAAACTAGCTAAGAAATAGGAGTAATAGATTTGTGGAATAGATTAGGTACAAATTATAATAAATGGCCACATTAATCTAGTTTGATAAGGCCAACGATCCAAACTTTTTGAACAAAAACTCATTATTTGACAAAAGCTGCTGGGAAAAATGGAAAATAATAAAACTAGCTAGAGACCAACATCTCACTTTGTATATCAAGATAAGATCAAAATGGTATATGACTTACATATAATGGTTGTAAATTAAGCAAATTAAGAGAATATGGAATAGTGTACTCTTCAAATTTATGGATAAGGGAAAATTTTAGGACCAAGAGAAACAGAGAGCATTACAAAATAAAATTAAGTTTTGGCATAAATAAAACCAATGCAACCAAAATTCCAAGGAAAACAGAAAACTGAAGGAAAAATTTTGCAACAAATATCTCTGATAAGGGTCTCAGTTCTTAAATTTATAAATTTATAAAAATACAGGTCATTCCCCAAGGATAAATAGTTAAAGGATATGAGCAAGCAATTTTCAGACAAAGAAAGAAAAGCTAACTATAGTTATATGAAGAAAGGCTCTAAGTCACTATTTTGTTGTTGTTGAGGCAATCAGGGTTACCCTAGGTTACACAGCTAGTGAGTGTCAATTGTCTGCATCTAGATTTGAATTCAGGTCCTTCCAACTCACTATTGGTCAGAGAAATGCAAATCAATATAACTGAGGTATCAGGTATCATATCACACCTATCTCAGTGGCTAACATGACAAAACAGGAAAACGTTGACTGTTGGAGGGGATGTGTGGAAACTAGGACACTAATGAATGCATTATTAGTGGAATTGTGAACTGATTCAATATGGAGCGCAATTTGGAACTATGCCTAAAAGGCTGTAAAACTGCATACTCTTTGATCCATCAATACAGTTTCTAGTTCTATTTCTCAAAGACATCCACAAAAGTGGAAAAGACATATTTGTATAAAAATATAGCAGTTTTTTATGATGGTTAAGAATGGGAAAGCAAAGAAATGCCCATAAATTGGAGAATGGTTAAGCAGGCTATGGTATATGATTATTACGTAATATTATTGTCATATGAGAAATGACAAGAAGAACCCTCAAAGACTCACATGGACTAATGAATAGTGAATAGAACCAGGAGAATTTAATGAAGAATTGTGAATGATTTTGATTATTCTAAGCAATACAGTGGTTTAAGATAGTCTCAAAGGACTAATGATGAATATACTTTCTGCCTCCAGAGAAAAAACTGATATTGATTGAATATAGACTGAAGTTTGCTATTTTCATTTTCTTTCATTTTTTTCTTTTAGTCAAGCCTTCTTGTACAAAATGACCAATATGGAAATGTTTTACAGGATTGCACATATATAACCTGTATCTGCCTACCATTTAAAGGAAGGGGGAGGGGAGATAGGGTTAGAATTTGAAATTGTAAACTTTAAATAAAAGTATTTAAATAAAAAACTTTAGGTTGCTGAACTCTAGTTTATATTAGAATCTTGTTCTGCACATTCACATATCTCATTTTAAAAAATAATGAACATTTCTATAAAATTTTGGCTTTGAGTTTTTTGGGTTGGCTTGTTTTTTCACTATTAAGTAGTACTCACTTATTATTAAGGTTTTATTCAGACATTATTTCTGACAAGAGATGTACAATTCTTCCACTTTGGTTCATTTTCTGTCTTTCTGAGAAGATACTATTTTATATCCCTTCTCTTCCTACTCCCATAAAGACTAATTGAGTGAACTGACTCAGGACAAAAACAATTTTATGTACTTATATAGGACTATGTTAAATAAAAACTCTGTCATATAAACAAGTTATATCAGGTTTTACTATATCTGTGAAATGTAGAAAAGACTGGAAATGACTAGGAAACATTTTCTTTGTTTTCACTTCCTATGGAGTACAAATTTTTAAAATATCTTCTAAATATTTTTCTAAATTCTTATTAACATCTTTTTCTTCTTCTAGATTAATTGGTTTTTTTTTTTATACTATTCTTATGGCCATGAGTGATTCTGTACCTTCTGATGTAATTGGCCGAAGAATTGATGTTAATGGAGAACTTGGAACAGTGCGCTATTTTGGCAGTGTTCCTCCGGTAACAGGTAGGTGCAATTTATTATTTTCTTTATATTGTAATTGTTTTAATGAAGGTTTGGCCCATTAGATTGTAGATTGTAACCCCTTTTTTGACACTGCTTCTAATTTTTTAGGTTTTTACTATATAGACATGATTTGACTTTTGGTATCTTTTAATCTAATTAGCCTTCATATAATGCAATTGCACAATACCTATTGTGTAATCACTCAATTCAGGCTATTCTCTGAAGAGTCAAACACTGAAATACTTTGGCCACATAATAAGAAAGTGGGATTCATTAGGAAAATGTTATGAAAGAGAGGAGAAAGTAGAGGATGAGATGTATAGTGTCATGGAAACAACAAACATGAATTTGGATAGACTTTGAGATGAAAGAATATAATATAAGACATTCCTCCATAACCATGCACTCTCTTTGCATACACTAGTCTTTAGAGAGAGTGGGCTATTTATGGTACTAAGTTAGTAAGGCACAAGGGCAGCTAAACTGCTAGTTCTGGAGTCAGGACTCCATGTTCCTAACTTCAAATCTCGTCTTGACATTTGCTAACTCTGTGATTCTGGACAAGTCATTTAATAACCCTGTTTATTTCAGTTCCTTATTTGCAAAATGAGCTTGAGAAGGAAATGACAAACTACTCCAGTGCTTTTGAAAGTAAAACTAAAAGGGGGTCACAAAGTTGGGCAAAACTGAAAAATGACTGAACAACAAAGAAAATAAGACACTTGTCTAGAGAACATTTGTGGTAAAGGGTTTCTCCCAATCCTGGCATGGAATGTCTTCATAAAATCTCATGTTAGTATAACTGTTGAATTTTGAGAATCTGTGCATTTCCAAAGTCCATAGATGTCTCTGTTCTCTTCCAGGGTGATCTCCCCTGAAACTGCCATTGTCAGATGACTATCTTTTCACATTTGTATATAGGCTCTTTTTCTCTGTTGGCTACTCATGGCCGGCGCTGCTGTCTTTAGTGGACTCTGCTACTGATTACCATGGGGACCTCTGAAGCTACCTCTGGGCCTCCTGAACAGAAAGCTACCTGAGCTTTCCCTTCTTGGAATTCTCATTCACTTAAGATCAGGAAAGAATAAATACAAAAGAAATAGAGGCTCATATGCTCACAACTACTTTTCTCTATTTTTTACTAGTTCAGAGAAGTTCCATCTCACTTATTACTAGAGATGGAAAAACATACCAAGAAATGGGTGAGAGTCTTTTGTATGCATACCCAGATCTGGTTCAGCCCCTCCTAAATCAGTGTTTTTTTCCCTTTCCACAGACAATTAGAAGATATTGGCCTTCCTACAATACCAGGTCTTGGTCATGGCTAGCAGCTGATTCCAAAGTTTCACATATTGGCTTCTATCTTGGCAGTGAATATCTGTACACGCAGGCATTTTTCCCAGTAAGGGAGAAAATATGAGCATTCTCCCTATGTAAACTGAAGAAAGGCATCTTGCAATAGGTCTCTCCATTCTAATCACTTTTCTTGGATTTGGAATTAATTCCTCTTTTTTTTTTAAGTTATTTTTCCTGTAAGTTATACTGGATCCTGGAACATGGTTGATGTATTGCTTGAAAAAATTTAAAGTAGGACTAAGCAACCTACAATCTTCAAGTCTGAATTCAGCCTAGTTCTAAATAGCCTAGTTGAAATGGACATAACTCATAGATTATGGCAACAATATCTCTTCCATCTCAATTTAGAATAACATATTGACTGTTTTGTAACTTGAGATGACAGTTCAGGACAATCCATCATGGTATGAGTTACTGTAACCAAAGTTAGAAAAGTGGGCAGAATTGCAGGTACCCTCTTTTTACCTTCTTGCCAAATGTTAATCTAAAAGCAGCAGATCAAGAACAGAGGAGAGTGACTACAAGTAAAAAGTCCCTCTTGTTTTAATGAATGAAGAAGGGGCAGTCTGTCCTGTACAATGAAATTATAGTTGAATGCTGAAGATTCATGTTCTACCTGTATGCAGAAAACATTCTACTCTATCTACTGAGGTTTACTTTTGTGTTACCATGAAATTAGAGGGCCCTGTAACTTTCTAGTCTTTCTAACTCCACTAGCACAAGTTGTTCTTAGAATCTCTCTACTGAATAAAGAAAATAACTTGTGTTCGATTTTATTTAATAAAAGAAAAAAAAACTGGAGCCCTTTTAACAGACTTTTGTGTTCCATAGTATTTTTTTTAGATGTGTGAGTTAATATTGTTGGTTTTGTTTGGTCCAGGAATGACTGAGATGAGCTCACCTTCACAAAAAAACAGTATTTTGTCTTTTATTAATATTATCTTAGTGATACGTTTTATGTTATGAAATATATTGTGGAGTGGGGGGAAGACATAACTTATATGTTAATTATTTCTCATTTCACCTTTTTTTTCCCTTTAGGTCCCTGGATAGGAGTAGAATGGGACAATCCTCAAAGAGGAAAGCATGATGGTAGCCATGAAGGAACTATATATTTTAAATGCAGGTAACTTTTTATTTTATATCAGTTTTTTTATCCAGAGTTTGACATAATATGGGAAAAGGGAAAGAAAAAAAGAAACATTGTGATTTAGGTGCAGTAGAAAATTATATGAAATAATGAATTCTCTTTTTTTCTTTTGGCTGTTATTATTGTTGAAAAAACCTGTTGCTATTTGTTTTTTGAGAGAAGAGATTAAAAATTATATGAAAACCAACTGACACAGAATAATCATTAAACTTTTTTATATTTAGACTTAGTATCATTCCTAAGAATAACTGCTTTGGTTTTTTTCTCTAGATTGGTTCTCAATAAGGTAGCTTAGTCACCTGAAGCTTTATTAAATAAAATTGCCTTTTTAAAAGTTGTATTGCCAACTTACTTGCATTAATTTGGTTTTGGATTATCACATTGTCCTGAAATACTCACATTACTTTTTTGGGGGGGGAGGTGGTAATGGTGTTTAAATATGACTTATTCTCAATAAGGTTATAGGTCAGACAAGAAAAGAGAAATAATTTGTTGATTGAAAAATTGTTTTTTTAATGTTTTATTTTTTCATTACTGTTATATCCCAATACTACCTCATCATGAAGCTTCTCTTAAAAAAAGTACAGTTAAACAAAAGAAATTGACATATTGCACATGCAGCATATATCTCATTCTATTTTTAATATTTACCCCTTGTTAGCCACAAGGGAGGGAGGTGTGGTCATTATCAGCCCTCTGAATTGAAGATTCATTATATTGGTTCTCACCCTAAGGTCTTTTAGTGTATCTTTCCTTTATGTTATTGTATTCATTGTGTATATTGTTCATTTGATTCTGCTATTTGGTTCATCATTCATTCATATGACCATAAGTATCTCTGAATTCTTCAAATTCATTATTTTTTGGTGTAATAATATTTAGTTTCACTCATGAATTACAATTTATTCAGCCATTCTCTAGTCATTGGACATCTATCTTATTTCCAGTTTCCTATTGGTACAATATATTTTGATATGGATGAAAACTCTTCCTCTGCTTTTGACATTCCTGGAGTTATTTAGTAGTTTCTCTTTATAACACTCAATAACAGACCTTTTTTTTTTTTTTCTCAATGCTTTTGTTATCAATCATCAATCATTTATTAAGATGTGCCATGTATTGTGTTAGGTGCTAAGGATACAAAAACAAAAGTGATTTAGTCCTTGTCTTCAAGGAGCTTACATTCTAATAGGGGAAGCATATATAATAGTTATGTATAAGATATATATAAGTGGAATATAAGCTAATCTATAGAGAGGCCCTATTTAATAACTGGAAAGTTCTGGTGTTAAAGACCATGCCTAAGTGTGAAGGGGCAGGTCAATTCTCCAAAAGCCTCCACAGCTGTGAATCATAACACATTTGAAGGAATTGCAAATAAGCCTTTACTGACACAGATGTTGCTTGTGAATTGTGAATGAAATCAGAGGGAAGAGGAGAAAGGTCAGAGAATGCAACTGTCTCGAGGCTCCTTGTATAGTATCATTATCATCCTCTCACATGAAGGGATCTATTCTGCTGGTCAGAAGTAGATCCCTAGCAGCCACTAGCAGGTAGGTAGCTCCCATAACACCCAGCAGCCACTAGCTGGTGGCTCCTATAACTGTCTGAAAAGGCTTCATACAGAAAGTGGTGCCTGAGTTGAATCTTGAAGGAAACTAAGGCTTCTTAGAGTCAAAGTTAAAAAGGAGTGGTCTTAGGCACGAAGGCCATATAGTGCAAAGGCATGGAGGTAGGTGGTAGAATGTTGAATATGAGAAATAGTAAAGACCAGTTTGATTATGCTAAGTAGTGTGTGAAGAAGCAAAGTAATATATAATAGTCAGTAAACATTTATTAAGCACTTGTTACATGACAGACACTGTGCTAAGCACTGGAGGGTGAAAAAGAAAGGCAAATACAGGTTCTGTTCTCAAAGAGCTCACAGTGTATGGGAAAGACAATATAAGCAATTTTGTACATAAGATATATACATATTAAAGTTGCAGAATATCAACAGAGGGAAGGTACTAGTATTAAGAAGCATTGGGAAAGGTTTCTAACAAGTAAGGTTTTTTTTTTTTATTTATTTCATTTAAAAATTTTTTAGTTCTGAATTCTTTCCTTCCCATTTCCTGCTGCCACACCTTACTCTTCATTTTATTGGGGAAATAAGAAAAACAAAACCTTATTATATTGCTATAGTCAAGCAAAACACATTCCTACATTAGTCATGGCCCCAGAACCCCACATATTCTTTAATCTGGATTCTGAATCTGTCAACACTACCTGCAAACAGGTAAGATATTTCATTTTAAGTTCTTTGGAATTGTGGCTCATCATTGTGTTGATCAGAGTTCCTGAGTCTTTCATTGTATAAATATATAGTGAAATCCAGAAAGTTGGGATCAGGACTTGGTAGAGTAAAGGCTTGCCTGGATCTCTCTATATTATGAAGTCTCAAGGAAAAATTCACTAGTGGGAGAAGGGACTAGTTCTTGTAGAAGGATTCCATTGTGAACAGGCTGCAGAGGTGATAGAATCTGTCAGGACAAAGAGGCCATAAGTGCTAAGAGAAATTCCAAGATAAGATAGCAGTAGAGGAATGATTTTGAAATTCAGATATCTAAGGATTATTTTACCACTGGGATGGTGCTAATTCATACTGAAGGCTGCTGGACCTTTTCATCCATTCTCTTACTAAACTGTTTTATGTATATTGCTTCCTCTATTAGAACTTGAGGTTGTTAAGAACAGGGGCAATCTCATTTTTCTTTTTGTATCCTAGTACATAATACAGTGCTTGTTACATAACAATTGCCTAATAAATGTATGTTTCCTTCCTTCTTTCCTTCATTCCTTTTTTCTTTTTCTCTTCTTTCCTTTCCTTTTTCCTTCCACTCTCCTTTCTTCCCTCTTTCCTTCTCTTCCATTCACTTATGTTTTTTTTTTAATATTGCTATGTGATTTTTCTTCTACCTGTGTTACTTTTCCTTTTAATTCTCATTCATCATGTTTAAGAGTCAGAATAACTAGATGTATTATGAAGTAATGTTTCGTGTTGTTTTTGGGTCAAGTTCCTTAATTCACCCCTCTAAAGACAACCTATGAACTAACAAAATAATTTTAAATGTAGTCTGGATTGGACTGGCCTCTAACCTGTGAATGGTCAGAGCAGAAAAAAGCAAGCCAGAGGCACTTGTGTCAGGTAGTGGTTTAATTAATTTTAGAGTGAGGAAAGCAGGTTTATGAGAAGGCTGGGGCAGGGGTAGGGTTTATAAACCTGAAAATCACAAAAAGGTGAATCCCAACACAGTTATTCCCAGGTCCTGAGCAAGTAGTTCCTATGATTGGCATTTCTTAGGACAATAGAGGCATTTCTTAGGTCAATAGAGGCATTATGTGGGAACAGTCTCCTCCATAAGGATCATTGAACTTGGTGATTGTTCAGTGAGGTATAGAACCACAGGTAGTATATAGGGAACAGGAGTGCAATCCCTGCTTTGGTTCACTTAGAAATTACACAAGTAAAGGTGTCAGCAGATAGGATTGATTGTTTTTAGCTGCAGAATTGATGAAACTTGACAATTGATTAGGTATGTAAAAAAGATAACATAAATTACAAGCCTAGAAGACTGATAGAATGTTGTTAGCCTTCAACATAAATTGGAAAATTTAAATGAGGTATAGGTTTGGGGGCATAGATAATGAGATGTGTTTGACATACTGAATTTGAAATGTCTTTGGGCCATCCAATTTAAGTTGTCCAATAAGTAATTCTTGTGGGACTGAAATTCAGGGATGATAGAACAAGACTGGATATTTAGATTTGTGAATTATGTACATAGAGATGATCATTATATTCTTGAGAGCTGATGGGGTCACCAAGAAAGCAAGGGTAGAAAATATTACAATAGTATTGTATCAATTTGTTGACAAATGGACAAAAATTTATGTTAAATTGTACACAGTAAGATTATGTAATGATCAACTGTGGTACCCTTAGCTCTTTTCAGCAATGTGATGATGTAAGACAATACTAATAGACTTGGGATGGAATAAAATCTATATCCAGAGGAAGAACTATGGAGATTGAATGTGGATCGAAGCATGCTATTTTAACTTTTTTGTTTATTTGCTTTTTCTTTGTTGTGTTTTTTTCCCCCTTTCATTCTGATTTTTCTTTCACAACATAACTAATATAGAAATAAGTTCAAAATGATTGTATATGTGTAACCTATATCAGATTGCTTATCTTGGGAGGGGAGAGGTAAGGGAAGGAGGGAGAAAAAATTTGGAACTCAAAATCTTATGAAAATGAATATTAAAAACTATCTTTATGTGTAATTGGAAAAATAAAATACTATTGAAAAAATTGTATGTTAAGGATAACGACAATTGTTAATGTTTATAGATAAGTGATGTAGTATGCTGTTATGGGAGTTGTCACAAAAACTGACCTGCCCCTTCACACTTAGGCATGGTCCATAACAGTATGCTCTTCCCTTTTTTTGCTACTCTGATACTGTATTACAGGAACAGAAGGAGGGCACATTTATATTTTATCTTTTCATGGTTTAGCTTGAATTTTAAAAAATCTTTATCTGGAGTCCAACCTTTTGGGAATGAGTTTCATAGTACTTAATTAGGTTAATTCTCTAGAAGCAAACACAGAGTTTGCCACCAGACTTACATGGAAAGCCTTGTAATTAGAATTTGCCCAGAGTTTGTTCTTCAGTGACATAGTTAAAAAAAATTTTTTAATAAGCCACAAATAAAAGTGAACATTTCCATATACAAAATAGAACAGAAAAAGTAGATTATATGTTTTATTTTTCCATGTGTAAAAGAAATATGACTTTGAAAACTAGCTTGATTGTGTTTCCTTCTATCCTTCCTTCTATTCTGTATTTTAAAATGATTCAATATCTTTTTTTTTTCATTCTGTATCACTAGCTCTCTCTCCCTAATACCTTTCTTTCTAATAATGGGGTGGGGGATTAGGAGGGAAGAGGGAAGAAACACATCTTGTAACAAATAGGCATTATCAGGCAAAACAAATACCTGCATGGCTGTTTCTGAAAATGTGTCTTGTTCTGTACTCTGAGTTCATCACTATCAGAGGGTGTGTATCATGTTTCATCACTGGTCCTCTAGAGTCATAGTTGGTCATTTACTAGTATGATTTTCAAGAACCAGTGGATATCCATAGTCACAAGTCTTGGATTAGAACTTTTGAGGAAGTTGTATCTAAAATAAAAAGATTAGGACTGGTATTTTGGTAGGTAAGTTTTGCTATAAATATCTTATGTATGATATCTGTATGGTATACCTGTACACACATCCAAAGATACATATATGGCAAAATGTTAAAGTATGAGTACAAAGTTGTCTTAGCTCATTATAAATTTTAATTTTATAAATTTTATAAAAATGAAAGTAGCAAAATTTATTTGCATTTGAACTTAAAAATCATTTATTCAGCCTGTTAGTTAACAGGCATTTACTAATTTATGTACAAAAATATATACATATAGAGAGAAAAAGAAAGGAAAAGAGAGGATAAATTTGTCATTTACTATTATGGTTTTCAAGATCCAGTGTTCATCCATAAGTCACAATGATGCATTGGATTAGAACTTTTGTAGAAGTTTGTTAGTAAATGCTAGCCTATTTTTGGTGGGGGGTGGATGGGGGAGGGGGGGAGCCAAGATGGCAAAGAATAGACATTGGCTGAGCTCTCCTCAGCTTCCCTTACAATGCTAGATCAAGTCTCTAAACAGATTTTGGAGTAACAGAACCCACAAACATTCATAGTGTAATAATTTTTCAGCTTAAAATGTCTTGGAAGAACTTTAGGAAAGATTTGTCTCAATTGGGCAGGGGGAACACTGCCTAGCATAGGCTTGGTGCAGGAAGACTTGATGTGAATTCCCACAGGGGGAATCTATCAGGTTGCTCTTAGCTAAAATACAGCAGCATTGGCTGCTCTGTCCTGGTTCAGGAGATCAGTGGGTTAGCAGCCATCTGTGAGAGTTCCGATGAAACCACAACCACCAGTTCTGCTGTAGTCAGGGAGAGAATCCTTTCTCCCTGCAAAAGAAGCTTGGGACAATTTTCCCTGTACCCCAGGAGCAGCTCAACTATTAAAAGTAAGAAAAAAAAGCAAAAAGAGCTCTGATCATAGAAAGCTACATGAAGACAGGGAAAATCAGAACAGAAACCCAGAAGAAAATAGCAAAGACAAAATGCCTACAGGTGAAAATCAAAAGAGGCTATGAACTGGTCTCAGGCTCAAAAGGCTCTCTTGGAAGAGCTCAAAAAGGATCTTTAAAAAGAGATAGAAGAAAAATGGGGAAAAGAAATGAAAGCTATGAAGGAGAATTAAGAAAGTTTGGGGAAATAAGCCTACAGTTTGGAAAAGGAAAAACAGAAATTAATTGAGGAAAACAACTCCTTCAAAAATAAATTTGGCAAAATGGAAAAAAAATATACTGAAGAAAACAAGTTCTTTAAAAAGTTATGTGAGGGGCTGCTAGGTGGCAGAGTGAATAACAGCATTGGTACTGGAGTTAGGAGGACCTGAGTTCAAATCCAGCCTCAGACACTTAATACTTAACTAGCTTTGTTGATTCTGAATAAGTCATCCTAATTGCCTCACCCAAAATTAAATAAATACAGATTATATTTAAAAAGTTATATTAGTAAATGATGACCTATTTTTGGAGTTGGGTGTTATCTAGGCCTCATGTCTTCCTTACATATATATATATATATATATATGTATACATATATACATATATATATATGTGTGTGTATATATATATATATGTGCCTCACTAGTGTTAGGCTTAGAGGGGAAATGTTTTGGAACTAATGTTGTTATCATGTGTTTTTTTCTTTTTGAGTGAATGACTTTGATAAGAAAAACAAAACAGAACAAATGCTAGCCTTTTGTGTACTAAGTTTTGTTCTTAGCACTGGGGAATACAAAAAAAAAAAAAAAAAAAAAAAGGCAAAGGATAGCTCCTTACCTCAAGGAACATACAATCTAATGGCATCAGAATGTAGAGGTGGGTGTTGTCCTCTGGACTGATGGTTCCTCAGATATTTGATGTTCATCACTTACTTCCTGAACTACTGCAATAGCCTGTTGGTTGATCCTCCATGTGTCAAGTCTCTCCCCACTCTAATCCATTCCTTTTCCACTCAGATATCATATTGATCTTCCTAAAATGCAGATTTGATCACCCAACATTAAATATAAAGTCTCTCTTTTATTTTCAAAGCCCTTTATAACCTGACCCTTTCCTACTTTTCGAGACTTATATTTTATTCCTCTTCATGTACTCCACAATCCAGTGACACTGGCTTCCTTGCTATTTCTCAAACAAAACACTTTTTCCCAACTGTGAGCTTTTTCACTATCTCCTGTGCCTGGAATACTCTTTCCTCATTTTGCCTCTCTAGTTTCCTCCAGGTCTTTGCTAAAATCCCACATTTTATAAGAAACCTTTTCTGATTCTTCTCAATGCTATCCTGTTTTCTCATATATCTGGTATGTGTGTGTGTATCAATACATATTATACTTAATCTATGTATTTCTCATATATCCTGTATATATAAATATATATCTCATATTCATCCTTTATATGTATGTATATCTATCTATATATATCTTTTTGTATATAGCTATTTGCATGTTTCTTACTCAATAGACTTTGAGCTCTTGAGCACAAAGCCTGTTTGTTTTTGCTGTTCTTTGTAACTAGCACTTAGCACAGTGCTTGGCACATATTAATTGCTTAATAAATGTTACTTGAAATGAAAAATGATTCTCATCATAGCCAACCTAGACTTCATATTGTGGAACTCCAGTAAGGTTCTGATTGGTTTTGGACCATGGAGTCTGTATAAAAATATTTATGAAATGCTTATAATGGGTTAGGTGTGTTGCTTTGTACTGGGGATACAAAAAATATTTACGAAATGCTTATAATGGGTTAGGTGTGTTGCTTTGTACTGGGGATACAAAAGAAGTTAAAAACATGCTTTTTGCCCTCAAAGAATTCACAATCTAATAGGGAAGACAACTTGTAAATAACTCGACATGTAATAATTTATGTATTATGTTACATATATTACATGGGCATGTAACATGTATGTATTATAAAAATGTAAATAACTAGGCATGTAACTAACTGGGCACAATATATGTATGTTATATGTACATATATTTTATAAGTGTTTTATAGGTATCTATATGTGTATATATGTATATGGAGGGAGGGAAGAGAAGAGAGAGAGAGAGATATGCCTAGATGAAATTTCTTCATTTGTGATATTGCTTATACTGTTTTTTGTTGTTGTTGTTGTTTGCCTCACCAAAAAAGAAAATTAAAAACAAAATCTCCAATGACTTATCCAGGATTATACAGCTAGGAAGTGTTGTATCTGAGGCCACACTTGAACTCCAGTCCTCCTATTTAGGGCCCAGTTCTCTATATACCATGCCTTCTAGCTCTCCCAAGATTGCTTAAACTGTTAAGAGCAAAACATTAACATAACATATGTGATGAGCATTGAGAATATTGCAAACATTTAATTAATGTACCCATTACATATTAGGCTATTTTAGATGAAGGAGATATTAATCAGTTTTTCATAGAAGTCTTCTGTAGATGACATTTGATTTAGACTCTGAATAAAGTGTAAAAATTGAATGAAAACCAGTGAATAATCTTGCATGATGGCATTTCAGGCAGCAGAACAATAATAAGTAAAGTACAGAAATCAAAAGGCATGGAATATGTTTGGAGAGCAATGAATTCTGATAGAGACATTACAATTGTTCTGTCATATAAATGCAACTTATTAAAGGGAATTTAAAAATTTTCATTTAATAAAATATATAAATGTAGTAGACAATATTAACTCTAGTAAAGGCATTTTATTCTCTCTCTCTCTCTCTCTCTCTGTATATATATATATATTTTTTTTTACAGTTGATAAAATTGATTAATTACACATATACATTCTTTATTTATTTTTTCTTTATTAAAGCTTTTTATTTGTAAAACATATTTATGGTTAATTCTTCAACATTGATCTTTACAAAGCTTTCCATTACCAATTTTCCCCCCCAGTCCCCACCCCTCCCCTAGATGGCAGGAAGTCCACTACATGTTAATTATGTTAAAATACTTGACAAATTGAATATATGTATACATATTTCTACACTTATCTTGTTATGCAAGAAAAATCGTATCTACAAGAAAAATCTGAGAAAGGAAACCCAATGCAAGCAAACATCAATAGAAAGCATGAAAATGTTATGTTGTGGTCCACATTTCATATTCCTCTCTCTGAGTGTATATGGCTTTCTTCATCACTGAACAACTGGAACTGGTTTGAAACATCTCATTATTGAAGAGAACCATGTCCATCAGAATTGATTATCATATAGTCTTGTTGTTGCCGCCGTGTATAATGATCTCCTGGTTCTGCTCATTTCACTCAGCATCAGTTCATGCAAATCTCTCTAGGCCTCTCTGAAATCATCCTGCTGGTTGTTTCTTACAGAACAATAATATTCCATAACATTAATATACCATAATTTGTTCAGCCATCCTCCAATTGATGGGCATCCATTCAGTTTCCAGTTTCTAGCCACTACAAAAAGGGCTGCCACAAACATTCTTGCACATGTGGGTCCCTTTCCTTCCTTTAAGACCTCTTTGGAATATAAGCCCAATAGAAACACTGCTGGGTCAAAGGGTATGCACAGTTTGATACCTTTTTGAGCATAGTTCCAAATTGCTCTCCAGAATGGTTGGATCCATTCACAGTTCCACCAACAATGTATCAGTGTTGTAGTTTTCCCACATCCCCTCCAACATTCGTCATTATCTTTTCCTGTCATTTTAGCTAATCTGACAGGTGTGTAGTGGTACCTCAGAGTTGTCTTAATTTGTATTTCTCTGATCAATAGTGATTTGGAACACCTTTTCACACATATTCTTTATGAAATTCATTTGAGTTTTTTGATATTTAAAGTTAAAATAGCAAAAATTTAGTCATTACAGGGAAAGTGTTTAAGTATCACAGTATTTAATTTGCTTTAACATAATTTATGATGTTTTTTTGAATCCAAAGTAGCTTGCAGTTGCCATTTCATTAATCTATAAAAGTTTCTTAAATAAGAAGAAAGCAGGATAGTACTCAGTTCATTTTATCCAAATCCAAGTTCCAAAGGCTAAATGTTTGGTTTTATAATTACATGCGGGAAATCACAACTTAGTAGCCAGAGACCAGCTTTGAGTCAGGAAGACCCAGGTTCAAGACTTATCTTTGATACATACATGCTATATAATCATAAATTCTTGGTGACAACTCAACTCCCTAAGACTATAAATTTCCAGGGAGTTTCCCAAGAGCATCAATGAATTAGTTTTATTTTTGGTTTAGAATTTTTTTCAAGTGACAAGAAGAGTTGACCAGTTTTTTGTGCCCCTATCCATGTACCCCTACCTTTTAGCAGCTAATACTGTTTAAATGAGTGATGTTATGAAAAGTCTGAGACCACAAGATAGGAAAAGGCAGCCCATAAATAAAACTTATGTAGCCTAACGATATTTTTTGAAGGCCATGCTCTATAAAGCTCAGAGTAACTTTAGGAAGACTTGATGTGTAGATGCTGTAGATCTTCTTTCCAGTTTTTGTATTGGGTTGAGTATCAGTTATCTGTGTAATACAAAGGCCTGCCTTTTCAGATGAGTTCATTGGAATGGATATATACTACCTACCATTTGGGAATGGCAGCTTCAAAGATAGCTTCCCATTCCTTTCCCTTTCTCCCCGACTCCTACAAATGAATGGAAAACATCGTGTCTGTCATGTATGTGTGTTAGTTAAGAAACTTGCCCAGGTTACACAGTTAGTGAGCTGAGTTTGTAGTTGACTCTTTTTTTCTCAAATCTTTTCTCTTCATATAACTTGAGCTTTAGTACTTTAATTTCTTTAGTCATTAATATATTTAATATTGCTTTTCTGTCATAAGTTTATTTGAAACATTGTGATACAGTCATTGCTTCCTGTCACAGCTATCTAGGGCTGCTTCTTGCTGTCTTGCTTCTGTTGCTGTTCTTTGTTTGGATGAGAGGTATAGTTTATTTTTTATTATTATTATTTATTTATTTTTTTATTAAAGCTTTTTATTTGTATAACGTGTATGGGTAGTTCCTCAGCATTGATCTTTACAAAGCTTTCCATTACAAATTTTACCCCCAGGCCCCTCCCCTCCCCTAGATGGCAGGAAGTCCACTACATGTTAATAATGTTGAAATACTTGACAAGTTGTGCAAGAAAAATCCTATCTACAAGAAAAAAAAGAAAACCAGAGAAAGGAAACACAATGCAAGCAAATGTCAATAGAGAGCATGAAAATGTTACATTGTGGTCCACATTTCATATACCTCTCTCTGGGTGTATATGGTTTTCTTCACTGAACAATTGGAACTGGTTTGAGACAATTCTTTGTTGCAGAGAGCCATGTCCATCAGAATTGATCGTCATGTAATATTGTTGTTGCTGTGTATAATGATCTCCTGGTTCTGCTCGTTTCACTCAGCATCAGTTCGTGCAAGTCTCTCCAGGCAAGAGGTATAGTTTAGATAATTAACTTCACTTCTCATTACTTTGGTCCTAACCAGAAGAAATGTTCAGTTCTTTTTAAATCAAATAGAAATTTATAGGTCAGTACTGCTCAATAACATCTACTTTTTTTTTTTTTAAAATATGTTCCAAAAAGTGACAGGATTGAATATTACTTTTTGTTCTTAGTGTAAAAAAAGTCTTATGGTATGATTTCTTCAGTACTAATGATTGAAATGTGTTCATCATTATTAGGACTTTTTTCTGTAAAAAAAAATTAAATTTCAATATTTTTTCTTTGACCTGGAAGCCCTGGACTGCATGATGTTCCCTGGAAATTTTCCTTTTTGGAGTTTCAGGATATTCCTTCTATATTCCTTCTATTTTTAGTTTGCTTTCTGGCTCTAGAAGATCTGGGCAATTTCTTTTAAGATTTCTTGAAACAAGTATTTTATCATAATTAACATGTAGTGGATATCCTGCCATCTAGGGGAGGGATGGGGAGTAGGGGGGAAAATTTGTAACAGAAAGCTTTGTAAGGGTTAATGTTGAAGAATTACTCATATATATGTTTTGCAAATAAAAAAAAATTAAATTAAATTAAAATTAAAAAAAAAGATTTCTTGAAACATGATGTATCTTGGCTCTTGTTTTGATCATAATTCAGGTAGTCTGATGATTCTTAAATTTTATTTCTCACTGTATCTGGCTTTGAGATATTTTGTATTCTATTTTTTTGACTTCTTTACTTTGTTTTTAATATTTCTTGCTGTCTCAAAGTAATTTCTTCCTGATTTTCAAGGAGTTTGTGGCTTAGGGAAATTTTTTCTTCAATACTTTGATCTTGCCACTAACCACAAGTGTTCCTCTTCCATATTCTTAAATTTTGAAATTTCTTTATGTAATCAAAATCTTTTGTCATTTTCACTGCTTTTAAACCCCTAACTCTGTTCTTTGACCTCTCTGTAATCTTTAATATGTGCTTTGATCCCTTAATTCTTTCCCAAATCATCAGCCTCCTCCCTTTCTTATCTTGAAATGGTAAACTAGTTGTGCTCTATATTGTTCTTTTTTGTCAAGTCCCTTGTCTCCTTATCCTATCCCTGAAGTTTCCCTCTTAAGCTTCAAAGTTAGTTTACTCTAACATCCACTGTTTTCACTTCTTAGTGGTGGGGTAGATTAAAAAAAAAAAAGTAAAGTAAATACAAATAAATTTTGGGGTAGGAGAGAATGAAGGGACAAAAAAAGGCCTTGTATAGAAAATGGTACTTGAGTTGAGGATTAAATAAAGAATTAGGAATTCTAAAAGATAGGCTTGAGGGGGAAAGTATTCTATGCAAAGGCAGAAGCAAGAAATGAAATGTTGTGAAGAACAACAAGAAGCCTAGTTGGACTAGAATATAGAATATTTGAAGGGGTAGTAATATAAAATCAATGTGGAAAGATTTATCACATCTAGATTGTGAATGGCTTTAAATGCCAACCAAGGAAGTTTGCATTTTATTCTAGAAGCAATAGATCTTGTGAGGAGAAGGAATGACATTGTCATAGCTATGCTTAAGTAATAACAATTTGTCAACTTGCAGATCCTGAATTCAGGGAAACTAGTTAAGATGTTGTAATAGTCCAGCTCTGAGAGTGGAGAAAAGGAGTCAGACGTGAGACATCATAGATGTAAAATTAGCTATCATTACCACTGATTGGGAATGAGGAAGAGTGAAGAATAGAGGATTGCCCTGAGGTTGAGAACTTATTTGCTTGGAATGTTGTTAGTATTAGCCACAAAAACAAAGAAATTAACAAGAGCTGTAGTTTTAGGTGGATGATCATTTCTGCTCTGATCTTCAATGATGTGTGAGATGTACACAGACCATCCAAGAGCCAGCAGGCTATTGATTATGGACAGTTATTACTCAGGGGTCATTTGCATAAGGAAGATTATTAAATCAAGGAGAGCTGGTATAATCATTTAAAAAAAGACATAGAGAAATAAGATAAGGGTCCAGGACAGGTCACTGAGGTATGTTCATACATAGGAAGTGGAACATCATTGATATTCAGACAAGGAAGACTGAGAAGAGATGGTGAGACAAATAGGATGAGAACCAGGAGAAATAATATCACATAAAAACTCAGAGAAAAGAGAATATCCAGGAGGAAGGAATGGTCAGTAATGTTACGTGCAGCAGATGGATCGATAGGGATTTGGACAGAGAAAAGATCATTGAATTTAGCAATATAGAAACCATCAGTGAGAGAAGAAGAGGTGTCTCTTCCTCTGAAAGTGGAATAAAGGGGGAAAGATTTTGGGGTGATATTGAAATGTTGAATTGGGTAGAAGAGGGACTCCTTGATACATGATTTTTCTTAGTAAGCTATGAAGTGAAGTCATTTGCTGAGTGGGATAGGGAAAAAGGGAAGGAAGAAATGTGTGGCAAATATAGTAGAATTAACCAGTGGCAAATAAAAGGATTAGTGCATAGCATTGAAGATCCATCTAATATTAAATATCAAATTTCTGATGGATCCAGTCAATGTTTATGTGACACAAAAGTTGAGTGGAGAAGATGAGTAGTGGGAGTCAGTAAGGGTTGGGATTTGGAAAGGAATGAATAGCATTAGGATAATAGGACAAAATTATTCTCAGAATGTCAAGAAAACATGAGGAAAGAAGCTATGGAAGAATTCTTTTTCCCATTCTCACCTCTTCCTTCCTTTACTTCCATCCACTTCAATCCTTCTACCACAATGTGCCACTCTATATATATCTTCTGTGCCCTCTGGAATGGCCATTTTATAAGTACAATCTTCCTTTATATTAAAAAAAATTATTCTGAAGAGAAGTATTCCCTGAAAAAGAGCATTTCTATTTACCAGACAGATGACATAAAGAGGATTGTATGTGAAACTTACAAGAAATGTAATCCTCATGCTTTAAAAAAGTTTGTGTTTCACACATTACTTTATGAACTGTTTTCTTTGGTTGTACTTCCTTTTGAAGTTCCTTCTGTTCCTTTTTATGCATTATTGATTTCTTCTTTTTTGGTATCTGTTATTGCTTACTCTATCCTGTCGCAGTAAAAACTAATAGGGGAAAAAACTCTACCCTTGTAGTAAATAAACAGTCAAGCAAAATGAAATCATATGGTCATGTCCAGAAGTGTATGTCAGTTTCTCCACTTTGAGTCATCTTTCTGTTAGGAGATAGGAATTCTGTTAAATCATTGGTCTTTTGGAAACATGGTTGGTTATTCTGTTGATCTGAGTTCTTAAGGTTTTCAGAATTCTTCAGAGTTGTTGTTGCCTTTGTATAATTTATTCTGGTTCTGCTCTCTTCACTCTGATCAATTTATATTCAGGATTCTCTGAAATTGTGTTTAATAATTTGTTATGTTACAACAATATTCCATTATTTTCCTATTCCACAGATTGATATCAGAACTGACTTAAAGAGGGAAGATGACTTAAAGAGGGAAGAACATACACACTAAGTTGAGTGTAGAAATCTGTTTTACCTTATAGGAAAGTAGAGGGGAAAGGTATAAGAGAAAGGGTGAAGTGTGATAGAAGGGAGGACAAATTGGAGGGAGGGGTAGTCAGAAGCAAAACACTTTTGAAGAGGAACAGGGTGAAAGGAGAGTATAGAATAAATGGGGGAAATACAATTAGTAAGAGTAATTGTGGGGGGAAAATTGAAGCATGTTTCTCTGATAAAGAGCTCATTTCTCAAACATAGAGAGAACCGAGTCAAATTTATAAAAATAAGAGCCATTTTCCCAGCTGACAAATAATTAAAAGATATGAACAGTTTTCAGGTGAAATAATCAAAGCTATCTATAGCCACATGAAAAAAATGCTCTAATTCAGATTGATTGGACAAAGACAAATTAAAACAATTCTAAAGTACTACCACATATCTATTAGATTGACTAATAGGACAGAGAAAGAAAATGAGAAATGTTAGAGGGGATGTGGGGAAAAAATGAAATATTACTGTTGGTAGAGCTGTAAACTGATTCACCCCATATGTAGAGCAATTTGGAACTGTGGCAAAAAGGCTATTAAAATCATGCATTCCCTTTGACCTGGCAATACCACTATTAGGTCTGTATTCCAAAGGAGATTTTTAAAAAAGAAAATGACCTATATGTTCAAAAATATGTTTATAGCAGCTCTTTTCCGAGGACAAAAATTTGAAAATTAAGTGGATGCCTATCCTTTAGGGAATGACTGAATAAATTGTGATGTGTGACTTTGATGGAATAGTAATATGACATAAAATATGATGAGCAGGATAATCTCAGAAGATCCTGGGAAGATTTCCATAAGCTGATATCAAATGAAATGTACTGTGTACAAAGTAATTTCAGTATTGTAGGATGATCCACTGTGAGTGACATAGCTATTCTCAGCAATACAGTGATCCAAGATAACTCTAAGGGACTTATAAAAAAAAATGCTATCCATCCCTAGAGAAAGAACTATTGATGAAACATACTTGAAAAAAAAAAACTATTTTCCTTGAGGTTTTTTTTTTTGGGGGGGGAGGCTGTGATGTTTTCTTTTACAACTGATTTTTATGGAAATGTTTTGCATAACCTCTTATGTGACTTCTCAGTGAACAGGAGTGGGGAGGCAGGAAGAACTCAAAGTTTTAAAAACAAATGTTAAAAATTGTTGTACATTTAACTGTGGCAAATAAAATATTAAATACTAAATATAAAAAAGTTATTCTCTTGGATTAGTCAAATTTGAAGTTTATGGGGATAAAGGAAAGAAAGATCTCAAAAGTCTAACTGATCAAAGATATTTTTCCCTTACTTTTTTTGTTTTTGAAATTGGACTGGGTTTTCCTTCTTAGAGTCATAATTATAAGGGATTTAGCATAGTTAACTATTTATATTCCTATATGGGAAAGTGATACTTATAACTCACAAGAATTTTCTCATTAATATGGCAGTTAAGAATTTATATAGACAGAGGACATAGGTGCGAATTGAATATGAAGAGTTAATAACTAAAAAAAATTAACATCAAGGGGTGAGAAAGGTATGTATTGGGAGAAAGGAAAAGGGAGAGGTGGAATAATATAAATTATCTGCCATAAGAGGCAAGAAAAAGCTTTTTTAATAGAAGGCAAGAGGGGAAGGGAAACGTGAGTGGGTGAACCTTACTCTCTTCAGAATTGGCTCAAAGAATAACATACACATTCAATGTGGATATAATAATCTATCTTATCTGCAGTAAAGTAGGAGGTGAAGGAGATACAAAAAGGAGGGAGGGGATCCGTAGAAGATAGAGTATATGAGCAGAGGGGCTGATCAGAAGCAAAACACTTTTGAGGAGATAGAGTGAAAGCAAAGAGAGAATAGTGGTTGAGAGAACAACTGAATAAATTATATATCAGGCAGTGAAGTATATTGGAATGAATGGAATGTTGCACCATTAAAAATGACAAGCATTAGAAATGTAAAGAAATATGAAAGACAAAAAATATACAAAAGTAAGGTGTAACAAGAGCAGCAGTATACACATAAGATCTCACTTTAAAAATAATTTTCAGGATCTGGTAACTGATTATGTTAACTAAAATGTTGTAAAATAATAAAGGAAAATTCACATACTTTTCTTTTATAGAAGTTAGTTTCCTAATTAGAAAATTTATGAGCAGTTTCTCTGATGTAGTGCTTTGTTTTTCCATTTAAAAAATATAATGATGCTTTTGGAAGATAGAAGCTAATAAATTGAAATCTTTTTCTTTGAGACTCACAACTTCACATCATTTTTGATGATTCATATGATTTACATAATTTTTTTGCTTCAAAGTGGCTATTCTATAATGCCACTTAGACAGTCATGAAACATTTAGAAATATTTAGTATCATATTGATAATATGAAATAAATATTAGTAAAATTTCACTGAAATCTAATGCAGCACCCCATGATACTTATTTTGGGATGTCTTTTAAAATTTCTTCCCAAGCTTATTAAAAGCAATATGCAATAATAGAATTAATATTTCTGTTATAATTTGACAAAATATTAAAAAGGCATAGCAAAATATCAATACAAGTTTGAGGGAATTATTGTGGCATGCTGGATTTTTACTTAAAGATACAGTCTTGATTATTCTACATTTAGCATACCATGTATATTATTGTATGTTATAATTAATTTTATGATTTGGGGATCATAAACTTATCTTTTCTGTGATTTTGTTTCTTCATTTATATACTTTGAGTGATAATACTTATACTACTGACATCTAGGAGTGTTTGGAATATAATTTACAAAGTTGTAAATTACTATAGAAATTATAACATTCTTATTTTTCACCATTCTATCTTGATGTATAATTTTACAATTCCTTAACGTTTTCAAAATACTTGCACTAATTGAATATTGAATCCTTAATTTCCCATTGAAATAAGTGGACAGTGATTTGTTTTACAAAGGCAGATGAAGGAACTTAACTAAGGTCACATGGCAAACTCAGGAAGAATTTATAGTTCCTTTGTCCACTGTGGTATGTTGATTCCTTTTATTTCCCCTAGCTGTGCTTTCTAATTTATTATAAATCTATGAAGCATATTCTCCAGATATTTATTTTCTCAAAAGACTGCTTTACATTTTATATATTCCTTTATGCCCTTGTCTAGGCACCCTACAGGAGGATCCTTTGTCCGTCCAAACCGGGCAAATTTTGGAGTAGACTTTCTCACTGCAATTAAGAATCGCTATGGATTGGAAAATAGTAAAGAGGAAGATGGAAATGAGATGATTATTATTGGAAATAAACCCGTAGAAACTGTTGGGTTTGATTCTATTAAAAAATTTCAAAGGTAGGACGAATTGATATCGATGAACTAGATTTTTACAGTATACTCTATTTTTAAATACATTTTCCTGAGGACCTAAATGTATTAAATAATTGACAAATGGTACAAAGATTTTCAAAAGCTTAGGAGTTAGACATTAGACATTTAGAGATTAGTTTATTTGCACTGTTGATAAGGACACTGAAAATTAAAGGAAACAAGAAGTTTGAAACCTTTCACTAGAGGGCTAGTGCTGAGATGGTTATGTGGGTACCATATTTGTTGTTTGTACTCTTATTTCCAGTTATTCCTGCTTGCTTTCTCTGCACTGATAGATTTGTGCTTCTGTTTTTCATATTTTCCCTTCTCAGTGTAAATATTTTCATTTGTTTTTTATAGAATCAAATCATAAGTAGTAGAGCTAGGTAGTTCCCTGAATCCCATTCTTAACTGTAAGATTAGAAAACTTTTATCCAAAGACAGTAAGATTCATTTAGAAAATCATCATTTTATAAGGGAATGTCAGAGGGAATAGAACTAGTTAGTGGGATATTAAGACCCATGTGATAATATTCCAGTCCAGATCATATTACAAGTTTTTATTCATCAGCTAGCATGTAGTTCTAGCATTCTAAAAGTATCAAGAGTTCCTGAAGATGACATCTTAGAAATGACTTCTAGTTGCCATTCCTGAGATTAGATTTTAGTTAAATTCATCAAGCATTTATTAAATACCTGTTATGTTCAAAACACTGTGTTAAATTTGGGGGATATAATTGTGCTGAAACAAACATGAAAAACAACGTTTGCCTTCTGGGAGGTTACATTGTACTGTGGGATCTAGCATGTAAACAGAAAAGAAATACGAGATCATATGAGGAGAGAAAGCACTGACAGTGAAGGAGATCAGGAAAGACTTCCCAAAGAAGGTAGTACATGACCTGATCCTTGAAGAAACCCAGAGATTCCAGGAAGCACAGATAGATGAAGAATTATCGAGTTCCAGGAATGGAGGACTAAAGACACAACCTGGAACTGTAATGCAGCAAGTAGGCCACTTTGGTTGGAATATAACCATATTGGATGCAGGCTACTTACTTATTAACCACAGGCAATTTTTTTATCAGCAATTTTGCACAGAACCACTGCATAATTATGTTCATTATTCTTTGCTACCTAGTAATTAACTATGAAGATATAATAATGTTAATGTTATGCATATTCTAAAGTAGATATTACAAACACTTGAGTGGATCTATCAAAGATCACAGAATTAGTCAGTACTTTGTTTCATATTGCAGACTGTATATTTCTTAAGTCATTTAAAAACACAAAGAAAATTATTAATTTTTTGCTTTTTTATTCAAATAAGTTAATACTGAATGTATTATTATATTCAAAAAAGCCACATTTTATATATGACTTAACATCCCTTCAGTGAATACCATGTGCTCTAATAATATTAAAAAATTGGATATACATAAAAGAGAGTACATATTTTCCTTCCTCCCCCAGATCATAAGCAGCAGTAATAATTCTTACAAGTGTTCCTGTGGATATAAAGAGGTAATGGTTTATATAATAACTACATTTTGCAAGTGTCATTTCAGTAGATACTTGGAGATGTCACATTAAAATTTTTCTTCATTAAAGTGACTTATTCTGTAGATAATTTGAAAAATATAAGTTGTTGCATCTGGTGGTCTAAATAGGGGATAGATATTGTACCTGTGATTTCACTGGTGTAGATTCCTGTATGAGGCACTTCCAGCCATTGTAAGTGATATTACTGTCTCTGCAACCTGGGATTGAGAAATAAGTATTAGAGAGCTGCTTAGTGCAGTGGTGTTGATCTCAAATAGAATTGGAAACTATTAATCTTCAGAGAAGAGTCCTTGTGGGCTCATATTGACTTAAAAAATTATACATGTATATATTCCTTTTTTATGAATACATCAACACATTGAAATCAGATAGGAACTATATTTTATTCTAGTTCTGACCACATTTGGGAGTACTATGGGTGGATTATGTTCTTCTGACTCAGAGTACTATGAATTGTCTATAACCATCAAGTGTCAGAGGCACATACTTAAATTTGGAACTCCTTTTTATAACTATTTGTATTTTTTGTGATATCTCTTGATGAGTGGCTATTGGTCTTTTGAGTCAGTAATTCTTTATATATTATTTTTTTATCAGTGCTATTTGATGTAAAATTTTTAACTTATTTTTTAACTCCAGTTCTTAGCACTAGTGCTTTGCACATCGTAAGTGCTTAATAAATGCTTTATTCATTTACTAATTCTTGGCTTTAAGATTTTCATCCATTATGCCAATCTGCATTGAATTGGTGGCAATTCCTTGAAATTAGAAATAACTTAGAAGTCATGATGTTGAAATATAGTATATTTTAAGGCATTATATTTCAGTAATAATTGATTAAATTTTTGTTTGGATGGCTTTAGGAAAAGGGTTTACAAAGAGAAAACTTAAAATAATGTTTTTGATTTTCAGTGATATTGTTTTTATTTATATTAAGAGCACAGAGAAAAACTTCCTATTAAGTTTCTTGGATTGAGATGCTGTCTTCTTATTTTTGCTTCCTCATTTCACCATTCTTGATGTAGAGACCTTTATTATTATTCCTGTGCTGTTCCTTACTAAATTTTTTCTTCTGTAATCTCCCTTCTCCCCATTTTTTCTTGACAGTTTACATACTTGTGAGATAACTGCAAGGCTGGTGAATTTGAGGGATCATTTTGCATTAAAGAGCAATTTAGGACTTTGCTTCTAAGATTCTGTGATACTTGCTGGACTTATTTTAATTGTGCATATAATTCATGTATTTTTCATTCAGTCAGCTAAACAGGTTGCAAGAAGTCTCTGTTTGGAGCTCTGCAGTGAGTTGTGCTGGTAACAAAGGGGAAATTGCACAAACCTGTCCTAGTATCCTTTTTCAGTAATGTTCTGTTACTGTAATTTAAGATAACTGCTATCAAAAATTATTTTCAAAAGTTATTTCATATTATTTTACTGTTCATCCCAGTGTGTTATTTTATATGCCATTTTAACTCTTGGTTCTACTACTCTGGGTGCTCAGGAAGCAGAATGCTTATAATTTCTCTCATATACTGTTGCCTGAATCATTTGAGCGCTTGTACAAGGAAAGGAAGTGGCAGATCCTTGAGTGTTGCTTGTATTGTTATATTGAAAACATGGGACATGATTATTATGGAGAATGTCTAATGTGACCCTTCTTTGAACCTTTAGTTGAACACATACTTTTTGATGTCAGACCACAGCCCAGTGCTGCTCTCCCCCAACTTCTTGTATTTGTATGTTTTTTGGATGAGAAATTAAGTCTTTCCCCTCATTTTCTTCATTTCTTCCCAGTAATTCTTTTCTTTAATCCTTTTTTTTTTAACTAAAACAAAACAAAATTTAACAAAATTGCAGAATTTATTTATTTTTCTTCCCCTTTGACCCTTAAAGGATTCTTTAGGGAGACTAGAACTTTCACCTCTCACTCTATTCCTCCAATTAGGATAAAAGCACTTGATCATTGTTTAACCCTTTTAGATTTTCTTATATTTGCTTATGTCTTCATCCTCTCTGCCAGGTAAAGGTTCCCCTTCCTTATTGTATGTTTCAAAGTTTACTTTTTATAATTATAGTCATTTTTAACTCTGCTCCTTCCATATTGGGTCCAGGTGGAGAGGTGCAAAAAACTATTCCTCTGAGTCCTAATTTTGTTACTGTGAAGCCCGAAAATGTGACTGATAATAGTTTCTTGGTTCTGAACCCTTCTGCAGACTAATTCTGAGACATTGAAGCATAATTTGTGGTCTTATGTTAGGGTGGATGAGTTTGGCGTCCCAGTCTCTGTCTCTTCTTAGGTAAAGTAGCTGAACTGAGGTCTAGTTGGTCTTGAGTTTTATCATTCAAATCCAGTTCCTGGATTGAAATTTTATGTACAATTGACGTCCAGGGAATTTAAGTGATTTTACCAAGGTCCGTAGAGATGTTAAATAGATGTCTCTGATATATTTGAATCTAAAACCTCCAAGTCCAGGTCAGTGTTTTTTCTACTTACTGTGATTGCAGATCACGTCTGCCTCGTGTGTGTGTGTGTGTGTGTGTGTGTGTGTGTGTGTGTGTGTGTTATGTTTCTCAATAGAATGTAAATTCTGTTAGGATAATGATTGTCTCATTTTTTCTTCATATCTCTGGCACTTAGTAGATGCTTAATAAATGCTTGGATGATGCAATTAATTGATGTCTTCTCTGACCAGTTTAGATCTTTTTTTTTAATTGTTTATGGTTAATTAATTAATTTTTTATTTATTTGTTTGTTTATTAAAGCTTTTATTTACAGAACATTTGAGTAATTTTTCTACATTGAGCTTTGCAAAATTTTCTGTTTCAAATTTTTCCCTCTTTCCTCCCACCCCCTTCCCTAGATGGCAAGTAGTCTAATATATGTTAAATATGTTAAAATATATAATAAATCCAATATGTGTATACATATCTATACAGTTATCTTGCTGCACAAGAAAAATCAGATCTAGAAAGAGAAAAAAAAAAAAAACAACCTAAGAAGGAAATCAAAATGCAAGCAGACATTCACAGAAAGCATTAAAATGCTATGTTGTGGTCCACACTCAGTTCCCACAGGCCTCTATCTGGATGTATATGACTTTCTTCATCACTGAACAATAGGAACTGGTTTGAATCACCTCATTGTTGAAGAGAACCATGTCCATCAGAATTGAAATTTATTTTTTAAAATAATAGCTTTTTATTTTCAAAATACATGCAAAGATAGTTTTCAACATAACTCTTGCAGAACTTTGTGTTCCAAATTTTCTCCCTCCCCTAGACAGCAAGAAATCTAAAATATGTTAAACATATGCAGTTCTTCTAAACATATTTGCACATTTGTCATGCTGCACAAGAAAAATCAGAAGTGATGCTTGAATCTTATCTACATTTGTTATAGAATGCTGGATTATAATGTCTGACATTTTGTTCTCAGCTTTATTTGGGTTCCTTTATAGGTAATAGAAAGGTTCTGAAATTAAGATCAAAGGAACATAATAAATTTGTAAAATTTGGCCATCAATATTCCTCCCAATATTCCTAACTCTTCCTTACTGCATCAAGTTCATCACTGTCAGGAACTCAAGTAGACACACACATATTTGGCAATATTATAGATAAAAAGCATCAAGGGTGTTGTTCATTTTGGTGACCAATTCTAAGATAAAAAAATTTTTTTTAAAGAAAAAAACTATCAGCTAAACTGATCACTACATTAAGTTATTTTAGGGAATGTTTTACATCCATGAATCTCTCCCCCTACCCCAACCTTTGCAAAAGAGTTAGGGGAGATGTCTTCTCATTTTTCTTCTTTGTGGCCAAGCTTGCTTGTGATTTTTTAACTTTTTTTTTTGTGTTGGTTGTCCTTTGCATTTATATGATTGTAGACATGTGTATATTATTTTCTTAGCTCTACTTATGCTACTCTGATTCAATTCATGTCTTTACTTATTTCTTTGTGTTCATTTTTTCTAACAGCACAATAATATTGTGTTACATTAGTGTTCCACAATTCGTTTAGCCATTGCTAAATCCATAGGTATTACTTTGTTTCTAGTTCTTTTTTATCACAAACAGCTCTGCTATAAATATTTTGATGTATATGGGGAACTTCTTATGATTGGAAGTGAGTGTTTCTTAACATGTACTCTCAGATATCAGAAGGATAGATTTGTCAAAAAATCTGTTGTCATCATGGAGTGAAGTGACCTCCATTGCTGCTCAGCTCAAATACCTGGAAGTTCTTAATCTCAGGTAGGAACTTTCTGTTACTTACTAATTAACATTCTGTACAAATCCTAGTCTAGGCCCACTAGGTACTTAGTGTCTCATAGTACCTCTTGGCAGTAATGGGTTTGATTCCTTTATGTTGTAAAACTACAAAAATTTTAATAGAATTGGGTTTTAGTTTTTTTTTTTTAAACATAATATAAGCTATAATATGAGAGAATACCAATTATTTTAGACTTGAAAATAGCTGTATACCCGGGGTCACTAATAGTTTAATGGTTCATTAATTTAAAAAAAAAGTTTAATTTTAAAGTTTTAAATTTTGTAATTGTAGCTATGTCTGTTGGTTTATCATAAATGGCAGAGAAGCTGGATTTGTCCCCATTTTTTCTTAAATTTTGAGCTAATTAAGTTAATGGAATGATTAATTGAATTTTTATAGGTTTAGTATGAGATGTCAGCAAAATATTTTGGGGCTTATGTGGGGAAAATTTTTTAAAATGTAGTTGTTTAGAGTCCTGTAAATAGCAATAAGAATGATTTCATTATGGAACTCTGTTTAATGAAGCCTGAAAATAGATTTTTACTAAACTACTATTAATTTATTTTATTAAAATCATTTGTGCAGTACATCCAGAATGTTTGGTTAGTTTTAACCTGCAGAACCAAATTTTCCAAGTGCCTCAACCAGGCCTCCCTTTTCAAACCTGAACCAACTTGCACATACAGGTGAGTCACACCTGTCCTGTTCAGGTATAATTCAGAATAGACATGAAATTAATTATATTTCAAAATAGAAGATGGGTGGGATCAACTATGGGTGTAATTTGATCCACTATTTTTCATCTTTGGAGATATGGCCATGTTTTTTAAAGAGTATTCTTTCCAAATTTCTGTTCAGAATCATAAAATCTTAAGAGCTGAAAGAGACCTGAGGTTACCTAATATAATCTATATCTGCTTAAGAATCTCCTCTAAAACATACCTATAAAGGATCATCCATACCTTTAATTGAAGATATGAAGTAAGGAGAGCTCCTTACTTCCCAGGGGCATCCCATAATGCTAGTTAGCAAGTTTTTTCTTATATGAGCCAAAAGTATGGCACCATTTTGTTCCTTAGCTTTTAGAGCTAAGCAGAGCAAGTCTAATCCCTCTTCTACATGATAGTGTTTCAAATTTTGTAAAACAGCTAGCATATCCTTCCTAAATCTTTCCAAGGTTGTTATAATGATCACTCTCTTAAATGTAGTTTATTAGTGTCTTTCTTGAAATGTGATACATGAAACTGAACAAAATACTCCAGACATGTTTTGATAAGGTCAGAGTATAGGAGTACTGTCACTTCTTTTCCCCTGGATATTATGCTTTCCTTAATGTACTCTAAAATTACATTAGGGTTTTGTTTTTTTTTTTCAGGTTGCCTTTTTGTATTGCTGATTTATACAGCTATAGATCTTTTATCTGATGATTTCCTAACTATCTTTGCCTCTCAAATCTCAAATTTGGAAAGTTGATTTTCTGAATCGAGATATTAGACTTTTATATTTATCCACATTGTTTTGATTTTATTAAATTGGACCCAACAGTGTAACTTGTACAATATCTTTTTGGGTACTGACTGTGCCTCAACTCTGCCTCAACTAACACTTCATTTGTGTTAGTTGTCTCTCTTAGCTTTGTTCAGATAGGATAAATAATAAGAAACTTGAGGCATCTCTGATATCTTTACTTTGGTCACAAAGGCAAAGAAACAGAATCAGAAGGTAATGAAGCTAAGCCAATGTTACTGCTTTTTATGCTAATGGTGCTCTAGGGTATAGGGGAACTAATTACGTCCTGAGTATTTTGAAACTTCTTAGAGAAATTGTTTATCAAAATTAGTCACTTTAGGGCAGCTAGGTGGCGCAGTGGATAGAGCACCAGCCCTGAAGTCAGGAAGACCTGAGTTCAAATGTGGTCTCAGACACTTAATACTTCCTAGCTGTGTGACCCTGGGCAAGTCACTTAACCCCAACTGCCTCACAAAAAAAAATTTAAAAAAAAATTAGTCACTTTATTTGACCTTAAAATAATTCTCTTTTTTGTACCACAAATTGAACAAATCAGAACAGTTAGTCAGACCATAGGAGAATTTCTGTATTTTAAATATCAAGTTAGTTTCTAAAAACAGAATTTTTAAGGTTTAATACTCTGTGGTCCTTTAGATTCTTTAAAAATGAAATTCAGTTGTATACAAGACTATCTAAAGTTGGCAGTTTCATTGAATGATTCATATGGTCATATTCAGTTGAAATTAACACACTACTTTATTCTTTTTTCTACACAGTGAAAATAAACTAAAATTTCCCTATGATTCATCATCTCCATCCTTTACATTTTCTGCATTGAAGGTTTTAGTGCTTAATCGAACAGGAATAACATGGACTGAGGTAATTTGCTTTACATTTTATTTTATTTGTTGGTAGTAGTTTGGAATTGCAAGCTTTTTATTATTTTAATAGGTTCCTTAAACATAAATATGATACATATATACTTATGCATAAATATTTTCATTTTCATCACAATTAGTCACAAGAATGGATAGTACCATGAAACAGTCTTTAAAAAGGGCCCTGGGTTTAGATTCAGAGGAACTGCATTCAAATCCGGTCTCTGATACTACCTGTGGGGACTTGGACAAGTCATTTAACTTCTTGGACTTCATTTTGCTTGTCTGAAAATAAGAGCATTAGGCTCAGTTATCTCTGAGGGTTCTTCAGCATTTAGATCTATAATCCTATGATCTTTTAAAGGGATGTTGAACACAAAGTTGTAGGGACACTATTGTAATAAGTTGGTTATAAAAGTATATCATTATTTATACCTTATAGAGAGAAAGTATTCAGAAGTTTTGGTATTTAGAAGTGATTAAAAGTTTTTGTGGTTAAATACATTACATATAAATAACTAACCCCTCTTCTGTCTTCTCCTGTCCTGTCCTTTCCTATCCTGTCTTGCCCCATTACCCCCAGGCCCCACTTTTTTTAAAATAATTATTTGTTGAGTCTGAAGTTAATTGAAATGTTGTCAGCAACTTTATTATAGTGCAGGAGTTGAGTAGGCAGAGGGGCATAGAATTCTCACTATTTGAAAGTCAAGGATACTACATTTAGTTGGATGCAATTTGTAGCTGAACTTGAAGGGTAAATAGGAAGTTCACTCCATGGAATCAGTTTTGCACTAAGATACTTCTCTCACTGAAATTTTTATTGGCTTTTAAGCACTCTCAGAAAATTACATTTTCAGTCAAATATAATAAAAAACCACTTTTATTAACTATCTTATTTATTAACCAACTATAGTCTGGGTTTTCAGGAGAAAAATCAAAATAGACTCTATCCTCAAGGAATTTACACTTTCTGAGGGATTGGGAAGTCAATATAATATGCTCAGAGATGTGAAATCATTTGAGGAGAGAGAGAATTAGGATTACTAGGGTGGAAGGATCAAGAGAAGTTTCATAGAGAAGGTTGTATCTGAACTGAGCCTTGAAGGAAGCTCTGAGTTCTAAGAAAGTGAGTTGAGGTAATAGTTGGATAAATACATGGAGGTGGGAAAATGGAATGCTGAGATTTGAGTACAGCTTGTAGTCCAGTTTGACTGAATTTATCCATGAAGAGGAATATTTTGATATAAATCTAAGGAGGTAGGTGAGAACCAGATTATAGTAGATTTTAAATATTAGAGTCAAGTATATGCTTCTTAGAGGCAATAGCAAACTACTGAAGGTTTTTGAGCAGTGGAGTGACACAGACCAACTCCTTAGGAAGATTAATTTGGCACCTCTGTAGAGGATGAATTGGAAAGGAGAGAGACTAGAAGAAGGTCTCCCAATTAGCTATTACTATAATCCTAAAGACAATATGATAAGTGCCTAAACTTAAATAATGGCTATTTAAGTTAAAAGAAGGGGCTGAATCTGTTTTAGAGAGATTTTAGAGGTAAGAGATACTTAGCAACTGATTGCCTTATAAAGGTGAAGAAAAAGGACACTAATCAAAGATGACTTTAAGGTTACCCATCTTGGAAAAATATTAGAGTTCTCAGTAAAATGATGTTTGGATTAGGAGTGATTTATCTTGTATATTGGTTTACACAATAAAAAATGAATTATTACAACAACTCATTTGACAGTAGAGCCTAGAAGTTCAATTAAGAAGTAAGAGAATTAAATTTGTTGGAATTTCTGTGTGAGGAATAGGTGTACCTAGGTACAGTTTTTCCAGGTGACCTATATAAACACAAAGTAGAAAAAAGACATTGCTGATTAATTTCCTATTAGTTCTTACCAAGTGTTTCTTTAGTGATGTGACACATTATATCAAATAAGATATATTTAATAAATATAATCTGTCTCTTCAGTGTGACTTTTTAACAGTATTAATTCATTTTAAGATATCCCTTAATGGTCCATTAATAACAGTGTTAGATGGCTTTGAGTATGTATGTGTGTGTATGTATTCAGTAGTACATATTATCATATTAAAACTTACCTTTTTAATATTTTTATGTTATCTTCCTATTGGTATTCATTGCTTGAAATATGGCAGTAATTAATTAAACTAGAGGTGCCACATTTATCCTATTCACACTTTATAAAACAGTAACTAAATTGAGTTCATGTGGAAGAAAAACATTGGAAATGAAATCATAACTCATGTTACATGTTAAAATAGGTAAATGGGTAATAACTCTTTGTACTTCATCAAATTTTTCCAATAGGTTCTGTGGTGTGCTCAAGGATGGCCAGTTCTAGAAGAATTATACCTTGCATCTAATGATATTACAATTTCAGAAAGGTAGGAATTTTTTTTAAGTTCTGAAGTCACCATTTTATGGTTTGCAGTTTGTAGGAATTTAAAATACTTAATGTTGATTTCTAGTGGTGATCTTAAAATTTTGATTAAAAAATTCTTTTTTTTTTTTTAAACTAACCTTGTCATTTTTCAAGAGCAGTTAGGTGGTGCAATGGATAGAATGCTGAGCCTGGAATCAGGAAGACTCATATTCTTGAGTTCAAATTCATCCTTAGATAATTACTAGCTGTGTGACCCTGGGCAAGTCACTTAACCATGCTTGCCTCTGTTCCTCATGTCTAAGATGAGCTGAAGAAGAAAATGGCAAATTATTCCTATAGATTTGGCGAGAAGAAAACCCTAAATGGGGTCACAAAGAGTTGGACACAAATGAAAAACAAAAAATAGTTTCTCAAATATTTCAATTTGAAACCTTACCAATTGGAGGAAAACAATATCAGTTAGTTGAAATTATGAGTTAAAATTATTATTTTCAAAACATTTAATTTTCTTGCCTTCTCAAAGGGAGAAGAAGGAAGGGAGAGAATTTGGAACTCAAAATTTAAAAAAAAATATTAAAAATTTGTTTATATTTTTAAAATATTTAATTATCTTGTAAATTCTAATTATCTTGTAAAGAAACTTTTTCCAGGTAAAATTTCTGTCAAATCTGCTTTAATAAATTGTTAATGTTTAGGTTTATTTATAATGAATTATATCCATTTGCATAAAAGACCTTGTCCCTTTTTGTTTATACTTTCATTTATTTTCTCCCTTTCCTCTTATGGTAAAAAAGATAAACTTCTAACTTGGGCCAATCTGCCATAAAATCTGTATGACCAAAATTATAAATTGGTCATTCAGATTTTATGGCAGTTTGGCCCAAGTTGGAAGTTTACCAATTATAAATTGGTGACATTTTATAATGTTGTATGATCTTGCATATTAAATTGAAATATACAAATATCTTCATAAATGCCCTTTAAAAAAGCCTAAGCACAGTTAATTTCTATTCATTATACAGGCCCACTGATACTCTGCAGACTCTCAAGTTATTAGACCTTTCTAATAACCAGTCAATTGATGGAGAACAGCTATTCCAAATAGCCTATTTACCCAGGTAATTTTATTTTGTTATCTTTAATTTGATAAATACCAACATATATGAACATTTTGATAGCTCAGGATATTTTAAAATATGGTTTTTCAGAGACTGCTATAATGTATGGGACCTCTGTGAGTTGAAGACTTATCTCCTTTTTGGAAATTTGTATATAATCTGATTAATAACAACCTCTTCTGGTAGAAATTAATTCATATCGGGGCAACTAGGTGGCGCAGTGGATAGAGCACCAGTCCTGAAGTCAGGAAGACCTGAGTTCAAATGTAGTCTCAGACACTTAGACACTTAACATTCCCTAGCAAGTCACTTAACCCCAATTGCCTCAGCAAAAAGCAAAAAAAAAAAAAAAAAAAAATTCATATCTTTGTATTACAGAAATGAATAAATTAGTATTAGTGAGAAATAAGCAAAAGTTTATCCAAAAAAGGTAGTTCATCATATTTTTGAAGACTACTTTTCCTTGATTTAGCCATAGTTTACAAAGCCATAAGTTTCTCCAGATAGGTTTTTTTTTTTAATTTCATTGATGCTTGCTTTAAAAAAAGTCACTGTCACTTTCTAGTGACATAAGGCAAATTTCTCACTCCTTCTCCCCTTTGTAACAAATAAATAAATTACATTAACCTGTTAAGCATATCTGAAATTGTATGCCTGGGGGCAACTAGATGGTACAGTGGACAGAGCACTTGCCCTGCAGTCAGGAGGACCCGAGGTCAAATTTGACCTCAGTCACTTAACATTTCCTTGCTGTGTGACCCTGAGCAAGTCACTTAACCCCAATTGCCTCAGCAAAATAAATAAGTAAATAAATATATATATATATATATATATATATATATATATATGTACACACACATATACATATATATGAAATTGTATGCCTAATTCCATCCCTATTATCATAATTTTTTCCTAATAGGCAGGAGGCTTGCTTCTCTTTTAAGGTCTCAGAAATCAGGATTAGACACTGCATTAGTTAGAATGTTTATATGTTTCATTGTTGTTTTCCTTTACATTAGTGTGATCGCCTAATAACTTTTTATCTCTTAATATTGACCTATTATGTGACTTGTTCTATTGCCATCATTTAACAGCACTCACTCAAAACATACTTCATCTGATTATTTCCCTGTTTCCTTCATATTCTTTGCATTCTGCTAACCTCTATAATATTTCCATTTTTCTTATAGACTTTAACAGTTGCTTTGTAGTTCTTTTCATCCCATACTTTGTCTTCAATTTGAGTGATTTAAATATCCATATTGATGATCTAACCTACATCCAGATCTGGTAGTTCACTGCCTTCATTAAATTTCATCTTCATTACATTTTAGTTACTCACCAACACAGTCACACTGTTCATCTCATCATCCCTTGGAACCATTCTGTCTCCAAGATCTCAGATCCCTAAATTCTTCTCTTTGATTACAAATGCCTTTCTTTCTATTATCTCTTTCCTTTATTTTTGCCTAAATCTGTATTTCTTTATAATCTTCTATTCTTTATATAATATATATTTTCTATAGAAACAATATATGTGTATATAAATATATATAGAGAGAATAGTCTATATATTATATAGAAATATATATTCTTTATATTTTTATAACCTTCTAATATTTCTTTATAACCTCTATTTAGATCTGCTGCTCAATCATTTTTTACCCCATGATCAGTCATTTCATCCAGACTCCTCAAGTTTCCCACAATATTCCATCCTCCATTTTCTTAGGTGAGCACTATGACTCATATTCCACCAAAAAATTGAGGTCATCTACCCAAAACTCTTTTCTCACAATCGTCTGACATGATCTCCTACTATCTTTTCCTTCTCTATTTCCAGTCTCTGATAAAAATGTGCCCTTTCTCTTTGTCAAAACCAATCCCTCTATATGCATGCTGGATCCTATTCTTTCCTGGTTTTTCCAACAGATTTCCACTAACATCATTACCATACTCTCTCTGATCTTCATTCTTTCTCTTTCTAGCTCCTTCCCTGTTACCTCCTTATAATCCCTTATCTCTCCCACACTCAAAAAACTCTCAGTTGATCCTTATAGCTATTTTCCTGTATTTCTTTTTTTTCCTTCATGGCTGAACTCCTTGGAAAAATTGTCTACTCAGTGCTCTCACTTATCCTCTTTTCACTTCTTAGCTTACTGTAAGCTGACTTCACCATAAGCAGACCTCCTCATTAAACTGAAATTGCTCTTTCTAAACATTATCAGTCTTTTTAAAATCATATTTTAAATGAGACATTTAATGGTATATTCTTAGTCCACTTCCTTCTTGATGTCATTGCAGCATTGACCTTGGATCACCTTATCTTATTGTATATTCTTTCCTCTCTTGGTTCCCTTCCTACTTGTGTGATCTCCATGTCTTTTGCTAGACCTTCATTCTTGCCATATCCCTGACCTATGGTGTCCCTCAATGTTGTCTTCTTTCACTTCTCTTTTCTATATATATGATTTATTTTGGATATCTCCTCAGTTTCCATGAGTGGAAAACGGAAGGGAGTAAGCATTCATTTTGTACTTACTCTGTGCTAGGCACTGTGCTAAATGCTTTTTAGAAATATCTCATGATCCTTACAACAACTCTGTGGGTTATATTATCCTATTTTACAGTTGAGGAAATAGGGGCAAACAGGGGATAAGTGACTTGCCCAGGGTTGCAGCTAGTTAATGCCTAAGGCTAGGTTTGAACTCATCTCTTCCTGACTTCAGGCCCAATGTTCTATCTGTTCAAGGCATGATTGCCTATGTATTCAGTTATCATTTCTGGGTAGATGATTCCCAGATCAATGTGACTTCCTAATGTTTCTTCTTCTGTGCTCCAGACATCTCAAAATCCCATAAGTACCTCAGACTCTGTGTTCAAAACAGCATTCATTATTTCTCCTCCCTTTCTGGGAACTCCCTTCTTACTGTCAAGAACACCACCACCCCTACAGTCACCTAAGCTCACAGCCTCAGTGCCATTCTCAACTTCTTGTTCACTCACCCCACATATCAGTTGCTAGATTTTTGTCATTTTTAACCTTCACATCTCTTGTACTTTTCCTTCTCATAGAATTATCAACCTAGTTCAGACCTTTATTATTTTCACCTAAACTATTGCCATGGTCTTTCCTGGTGTGTTTGCCCTTCAATGTCTTCTCAGCTGCCAGAATAATTTTCAGAAAGCTTCAATTATCCTCCTCTATTCAATAAATCCTTCTTATTTCCTCCAAGAATCAAAAATGAAATCCTCTTTTTGACATTCAAGGCTCTCACAAAGTGATTCCTTTCTATTTTTCCAGTTTTATCACACTTCATTCTTCTTTATGTATCCTATGGAATAGCAGTATTAGCATATTTACCTACCTTTCCCATAAAACTTCATCTTCCATTCATTTGTTCTGGCTGCTCTTTCTCACCTCTGCCTCTTGGCTTCTTTGGCTCCTTTCAAGACTCAGCTTAAAAGCCACCTTCTCCAAGAGGCCATTTCCAACTTCACTTCCACCCTTTTCCCTGCCTTGGGCCTTCCCATTTAAAGTTATCTTTCTTTTACTCTATATGAATTGCATCTTTGGGCAGTTAGGTGGCACAGCAGATAAAGCTCTGGGCCTAGAGTTAGGTAGACTCCCCTTCCTGAAATCTGCTTCAGATATGAGCTTTGTGACCCTGGGAAAGTTATTTAACCCTGTTTGCATCAGTTCCTTATCTGTAAAATGAACTAGAGAAGAAAATGGCAAACCACTCCAGTATCTTTGCCAAGAAAATGACCACCACCACCAATAGCAATGTTTTGTTGTTTGCTGTGACATATAAAAAGTTAAAGGGATATAGTGTCTGGGTAATTAATCATTGTGCTAATCATGCTACAAGAGTTAATAAAAAGGGAATTTTCTAATTTTCTAATGCCAAAGACTCCTCATGAAACTCACTCAGCATTTATATGCCCTTAGAAGAGTATGCCTGAGGGTGACAATCAACTCTGATTGGTTAGCAATTAATGAAAAAATGAATATTATAATGAGAGGAAGGCTTATTCTGTTATCAGATTTTGTTTTCTTATCTACTTTGTTACTCTTTTTCATCAGATTGTTTAATCCATTTATGTTTAAAATTATGAATTAGGTTTATATTTTCCTCCATCTGTCTCTAATTTTTTCAAGTTATATTTAGTTATTTTTTAAAATGACCCTATTCCACTGAATCTCTTCCTTATCTTAATTCCCTCCTCATGTTTGTTAGTCACTTCCCTTTAGGATTTTGCTTATTGGTTACTTTTTTTTTTCCTGCTTTTATCTAGTTATTTGATTATTCCTCCTTTTTTTCCCTCAGTCAAATAGATTCCTCCCTCCTCTCCTTCCTTTTAACTAGTCCTGTTCATTAGTTTTTTTATTTCATTTTTTTCAAAAAGGATTCCTCTCACTCTCTTCATTATCAATCCTCTCTCTCCTGACTACTGTTAACTCTCATTCTCTGATTCATGACCCAAGTAATTATATGGCCCTTCTCTTTTCTCTGTGTATATCAGATAATCAAATTTCCAAGACAGGGATTATAGGTTTAAAATAAAATAAAATGTCTCCAAAATTGTACACAGCAACAAGATTATGCAATGATCAATTCTGATAGATGTGGCTCTTTTCAACAGTAAGGCGATCAAGCCAATTCCAATAGACTTGTGATAGAGTCATCTACATCCAGAGAGAGGACTGTGGGGATTGAATGTGGATTTCAACGTAGTATTTTCACCTTTTTAATTGATGTTTTGTTTGCATTTTGTTTTCTTTCTCATTTTTTTCCTTTATGATCTGGTTTTTCTTTCTTTCTTTCTTTTTTTTATTTGCAAAACATATATATGAGTAATTCTTCAACATTAACCCTTACAAAGCTTTCTGTTACAAATTTTTCCCCCCTACTCCCCACCCCTCCCCTAGATGGCAGGATATCCACTACATGTTAATTATGATAAAATACTTGACAGATAGAATATATGTATACATATTTAAACACTTATCATTGTTGTGCAAGAAAAATCATATCTACAAGAAAGAAATATCAGAGAAAGGAAACACAATGTAAGCAAACATCAATCGACAGTATGAAAATGTTATGTTGTGGTCCACATTTCACATCCCACTCTCTGGGTTTTATGGCTTTCTTCACTGAACAATTAGAAGTGGTTTGAAACATTTCATTGTTGAAAAGAGCCATGTCCATCAGAATTGATCATCATATAGTATTGTTGTTGCCATGAATAATGATCTCCTGGTTCTGCTCACTTCACTCAGCATCAGTTCATGTAAGTCTCTCCAGGCCTCTCTGAAATCATCCTGCTGGTCATTTCTTACAGAACAATAATATTCCATAACATTCATATACCATAATTTATTCAGCCACTCTCCAATTGATGGGCATCCATTCAGTTTCCAGTTTCTAGCCACTACAAAAAGGGCTGCCACAAACATTCTTGCACATGTGGGGCCCTTTCCTTCCTTTATGATTTCTTTGGGATATAAGCCCAATAGAAATGCTGCTGGGTCAAAGGGTATGCACAGTTTGATAACTTTTTGAGCATAGCTCCAAATTGCTCTCCAGAATGGTTGGATCCGTTCATAGCTCCACCAACAATGCATCAATGTCCCAGCCTTCCCACATCCCCTCCAACATTCATCATTATCTTTTCCTGTCATTTTAGCCAATCTGACAAGTGTGTAGTGGTATTTCAGGGTTGTCTTAATTTGCTTTTCTCTGATCAATAGTGATTTGGAACACCTTTTCATATGACTACAAATAGTTTTAATTTCATCCTCTGAAAATTGTCTGTTCATTTCCTTTGACCATTTATCGATTGGAGAATGGCTTGAATTCTTATAAATATGAGACAATTCTGTATATATTTTAGAGATGAGACCTTTATTAGAACCCTTAAATGTAAAGATTATTTCCCAATTTATTGCTTCCCTCCTAATCTTGACTGCATTGGTTTTGTTTGTACAGAAACTTTTTAACTTAATATAGTCAAAGTTATCTATCTGGTGTTCAATTAAGAGTTACAGTTCTTCTTTGGACATAAATTTATTCCATCTCCATAGGTCTGAGAGGTAAATTATATTACGTTCCTCTAATTTACTTATAATATTACTCTTTATATCCAGATCATGAACCCATTTAGATCTTATCTTGGTATGTGGTGTTAGGTGTGGGTCAAGCCCTAATTTCTTCCACATTAGTTTCCAATTTTCCCAGCAGTTTTTGTCAAATAGTGAGTACTTATCCCAGAAGCTGGGGTCTTTGGGTTTATCAAAGACTATATTGCTATAGTTATTGCCTAGTTTGTCCTGTGATTCTATCCTGTGCCACTGAATATGATCTGGTTTTTCTTTTGCAGCATGATAAGTGTGGAAATATATATAGAATTGCACATGTTTAACATATATATTAAATTACTTGCTGTCTAGGAGAAGGGTGTGGAGAAGAAAGGGAGAAAAAATTTGAAACACAAAGTTTTGTAAAGGTGAATGTTAAACTGTCTGTGCTTACATTTTGAAAATAAAAAGCTAAAAAAAATTAAAATGAAATAAAATGTCTCCAAAAAGAAGGGGGGAAAAAAGATTGCATCCTCCTTAAGTGGAAGCAGTATATTTTATTTATTGTTTTTTTTCTCTCCACCTCTCTCCATGACCCCTCCCCCCAGATCCTTATGTATTAATAAACATCAGATAGAAATTTGTGGAATTTAGGATAGAGGTTATATCTTTTCTGTTCTGTACAGAAACTAGACAATGTGGCTATTTTGCATTTTAAGGTGATTAAAATACTTTCATTTTCTGATTATCTATTTATGCTATTGTTCTATTAACAACATTCATATTCCTCAATTACAGGTTAGAACAGCTAATCCTTTCTGACAATAGAATTTCTGCTCTACATTTTCCAGATGCTGGAATAGGTACAGTATCACAATAATACTTTCATCATATTGTAGCCATTTATCTACTTCTGCATGATTAACTTTATTCTCCTTTTTTAGGGTGTAAAACCTCAATGTTTCCTTCCTTGCAGTATCTAGTGATAAATGGCAATCAGATATCACAAGTGAGTATGTTGCTTTTTGTGTCTATTTATATAGCATCCTGGTTGACTTTTTTTCTATCTCCAGGTAACTTGTGTGAATATGTAAAGACACCACTGTACTACCTTTAATAATAGTTATAAATAGTCCCACAAAATAAAATCATTTGTTTTCCCAGGACTTCTTTATAATAAAAACTAAGTATAATCAATCAAATGATCAATAGTCAGTTTTCCTATCATTATCAGACTCTATGCAAGACACTGGGAATACAGAGACAAAAATAAAGAGAGTCTTTGCCCTCAGGTTCATTCTATTGAGTGTAACAAGATGTAACAATATATTGTTAAAGATAAAATATAGACATGATAAACACAAAGTCATTTCCTGGTGGCTGAGGAGTACTAGGACCTGGAGGGCTTTGGGGATGATCAGGAAAGGCTTTACTTAGGAAATAGCATTTAAGCTGAGTTCTGAATGGAATTAAGTAAGAATATACTCCCAGGCATGGGGGCCAACCTTGTATTGGTGGCATAGCTAGTATGCCAATTTAGTAAGAAGGTAAAATGTGTAAAAGGAAGTTATGTGAAATAATCCTAGAAAGATAGTTAGATCAGAAGAAAGAAATCAGTTAATAGCTCAATCAATATCCATTTAAATCATTTCTAAATGTGTAATGTCTATAAATATATAAAAATAAATGTGACTTTTAAATTTGGAAAGTAATTAGTGTTTTAAGTGTGACAAAGCTGAATGTTGTGAGAATGTAATTGATATCATTTGGTGTAAATTTACAAATCAATTTGAAATCTATCTAATTTCATTTTTTTCTGTTTTAATTCCAGTGGCCATCTATCAATGAATTAGATAAGTTACAGAATCTACAGTCCTTGTCTTGTACACAGAATCCCCTGACTGAAGATAATAAAGAACCTCAAACAGTTCGTCAACTAATTATTGCCAAAATTGGTCAGTTGAAAATACTGAATAAGTGTGAGGTGAGTATTTTATTTTAACTAGGTATAATAGAGATTTACTATTATTGAAACAGATTAATTAGATTTGCTTTTTTAGGTTTTTGAAAGAGACTGGGAAAATAATGTTTTAAGTAAGATGTAAGCTTTCAGAGGTCAGATCCCATTTTGTTGTTATCTTTGTAACTTTAAGTAATAGAACTGCTTTATATATCGTTTTTCAGTTGTGTCCAATGCTTCTTGATCTCATGACTAGCAAGTCAATAGTGACCTGGGGTTTTCTTGGCAAGAATACTAACATGATTTACTATTTCCTTCTCCAGTGGATTAAGTCACGGGTTGGTGACTTGTCCAAGGTCACAGAGCTAGTGAATGTCTGAGAATGGATCTGAACTCAAGTCTTCCTAACTTCAGGTCCAGGGCTCTCTGCCTCTGTTTTATATATAAGCATACACTTAATGAATGGAATGGTTGTAGAATTGGACAAATGAAAAAAATATGTCTAAATTTAGTGACAGAGATGAGATGGAATATTTGTATTCTGCTGACAAAATGACCCTCTAGGATTTAAACTCTCTTGACTGTAGCTGTCATGGAAAATATGATTTATTATTATGTATTAGGATTATAAATCATAAATTTCACTTCAAAAAATTTTTGGCTAATGATGGCAGAAATTGTGGGGAAAGACAAAAACAATGGGTCCTTTGCTTTCCAGAGGGAGTTTCTAGAAGAAAGAAACCAAAGCATTTTATTTGTATTTTAAATACTTGGTCTACTCTCCCCTCTCAGAGTTGTACATGTAATAAAGTATCATTACTTCTCCTGGGAATGTGCCTTTTTGAATATCTTATGAAATTATCTTTGAGCTATACAGACATTTAGATATTCTCTGCAGAGAATTTTTTCTGCCTAAACACACCCATTTAAAATCTTGTCTTTTTTTTTTTTTAAACATTGAATCAGTTTAGTTCAGCAAACATTGTACTCAAGGCATTTTGCTAAAAAGTCCTGAGTTTACAAAGACAAGAATGAAGTGGCCCCTTCATTATAGAATTTAACATTCTACTGATAGTAATATGACATCTACAAAAGATAATTTGAAGAGGTGGAGAGTGCTAATATCCATATTGTAGAAAAAAATAGAAAACATAGACATTAGTTGTAATATAGGGAGAATAGCAGCAAAGAAATGCAGAGGAAACAAAATCCAATAAAATAATAGATATAAAATCAGTGGCCTCAGTCTATGCACAATTGCACAAAATACAAAAGACAGGCAAATAAATGGAGATCCTGATATAAAGAGGCTGAATTGCTCTCATTAAAAGTTTCTCATCTGGCCCCAGTAATAATTATATCCTTCCAAAGGACAGACTATTAAAGAAATTTGCTATTCAGGATCCAATTTTTACTGTCTAGGAGGAAGGAATTGGTTTTAAGGAATTTGTGGTTGAGTAGAGGAAAGCAGAATATAATCTAACATATATGCCAGATTTCATAAAAGCAGGTTTCAAATGATAGGAAGCATCTTATGGATGAAAATTCTATAGGGGAAGACAGTGCATAGAAAAGGGAAGGATAAAATTCTGAATCCAGAGAGAATTCCAGTGTGAAAGAAAAAGGAGAGTTGTTTACAGACATCTACTAGTCCATCAACTACCATTTATTAAGTGTCTGGTTTGTACCAGACCCTATACTAAGCACATTTCTATGTAAATATACTTATCAATTACCTTAAATTTTAAAGTACAGAAAATAGAATAGAAAATAGAAGAGGATGAATAAAAAATTTGAATAATCTTGCAAGATGAGTGTCAGCAGTGCTAATGTGAAGTTGAGAATGTCAAAGAAAGCCATATACAAGAAGTTTTGGAAAAGTTTTCTAATTGGGATTTTCTTATACAGATAGTTCTTACTTGATGTAAATTAGCATAATGTAAATTTGACTTTACTTAAAGAATTCTAAAATAAATCTACATCCCTCCCAAAAAAACCTTATTAACTTTATTGTATAGTCCTTTGCTCTCTTGACTCCTGCCCCTCAACTCAGCTTCCCTTTCCCCCAAAACCTTTTCTTCCCTACCACACACACACACAGTCCAAGTGAAAGCAGAACAAACACTCAGAGACCTCCACTGCCACTGCCTTCTGAGACAAACCAGACCTCTGACCTAAAGAAAGGACATTTTTGCCCTGCTCTGTCCACCCCCTTCATATCTAGCCTCGATGTGTCTGCCTTCTGTTCTTCCATTCTGTAACAGCAATCTGTCCTCACTCCCTATATATCAGTTGTCCTCTCCTGTCTGTTTGTGTTTGGTCCCCACATATTTGCTTCTCCTTGATTCTAGCCAAGCTCCCATCTGGCTGGCCTCAAACCCCTCATGTTCCTTTTCCTGCTTTCCTTCTCTGTCCCCTACTCTAACTTGTCCTTGAAATATGGCCTGGACCCCTTCCCTCCATGGTCTTGAGGCCCCCTTATTGTCAGCCTCCCTTCCATATATTCATAGGGAAATTTCCATTACATAAAAATTGCTTTATGTAGAGGTCAGTGGAATGGTCTACTTAAATAAACTGAGTAATGTTTGCACCAATAAAATGTATTGGTTCGTTTAAAAAATTGAGATCAGAGAATGATAGGACCATTGCTACTCATGGTGAATGGCATAGTGTTATATGATCATAGAGCTGTTTAACCTTAGTTTTGCCTATTTTCTTTACCAAAGAATGATCCTTAAACTAGAAAGGACAGCAACAAAATTTAATAAGGAGTTGATATGTAACAAGGTAGGGAGAAAGTAAGATCATATAATTTGATAAATTGAAGTCTCCATGCTGAGATGAACTTTATGAAGAAAATTGGTAAATATATGATTGCTGGGTGATTGTTAGTAAAAGATTGTGGAAAGTAGCAGAAGTACCACAAGATTAATGAAGGATAGAAATCATTCCCATTTTTAAAATAGGGAGCTAGGGAAAAGAATAGTCTGAAAAATTTAAGCTAAAGAACTAGACGTCAATTCTTGACAAAATTTTAGAGCACATTATTAAAGAGGCAGTTTGTAAGCATTTATCAAATGAAATAGTGATTACAGAGCTTACGTGGATGTATATTCATTAAGAACGAGTCATGCCAGAATAATTTAATTTCCTTTTTTAAATAAAGTAACTAGATTGATAGAGCAAGGGACTGTAGAAGATATAGATAATCTATATCTTAGCACAAAGCATTTGACATTTCGCATCTTATTCTTATGTAATAGATGGAGATATGTGTGGTAGATGACACCATATTTAGATGGATTTAGAACTGTTTCATTGACTTTACCCATGTAGAAGTCCTTAATGACTTTATATCAACTTGAGGCTCCCAGTGGAATGCCCTTTGCTTATTCTTATGATGTTTAATATTTTAAATAGCAAGGTGGCATAGTGAATAGAGTGTTGGGCCTGAAGTCAAGAACACTCTTCTCTGTGAGTTCAAATCTGATTTTGGACACTTATTAGTGGTGTGACCTTGGGCAAGTCACTTAACCCTGTTTACTTCAGTTTCCTCATCTGTAAAATGAGCTGGAGGGAAGAAAATGGCAAACCACTCCAATATTTTTGTCTAGAAAACCCTCAGTGGGTCATGAAGAGGATGACCCAATTGAAAAATAATTGAATGACAACTGAATTTTTATCAGCAGTTTGGATAAAAGCATAGAAGACATGCTTTATCAGATTTGTAGATGAGGCAAAGTTGCTTTCAGCCCAGTCCCTACAGTGAGTCTTCATATGAGTAATCTGTGTGGAGTAGCTAGTCATCTCCACCAGCTGATGACTAATTGTTATCAACATGCCACTTTAGCTAAAGAAGTAAGGGATTCTGAGGGAGAGACAGGAGGCATCAAGTGTTTGGTAAGTTACACTACATCAACTACTACTTTACCTCAGACCCTGATGGAGACTGCCTAGAACCTTGAGTCCAAGAACTCTAGGAATAGGCCTTCTTTCCACCTTAGACCCTTATCTCTGTGTCCAGCCCTAGCCCCTGCTAACAGAGAATCAACCTTTGTAGAGATTTAATGGCAACTGCTTCTAAAGGTGTTGAGCCTTTGTCTCCTGAGCAGCCACACCTACTGAAGACCCAGAAAAAAGAAAGGGTCACCAACAGATTTCTTGATGTTATGAAATGATTCATTATCAGAAATGGATGTGATTTTATCAGTGGACATAAATTAAAGAAGATATTTTATCAGCTCTTATACCATGGCACCCTAAGGATCAGGGGACTTTCTATCTGACTTGTAGTTGATATGTCTTATATATGTTGTCTCCTATTAGAGTATGAGCTCAGGGATGATGAGAAGGGGAGAGGGAGGTGTTAAGGGGATGCCAAGATAGCAGAGAGAAGCCAGGAAGTTGCTTGAACTCTCTCCAGTTTTCTTTGGAAATATTAAATCAAGTCTCAAAATGAATTCTGGAGCGACAGAACCCACGAAAAGACAGAATGAAACAATTTTCCAGCTTAAGGTAACTTAGGACTTCAGGAAAGGTCTGTCATACTTGGGTAAAAGAGAAGTATAGACAGTGTCATAAGCAAGCCATCAGGAAGTCCTTAGCCATAGCACAAATCAGCAACTGAGGCCCTTTGGTCCTGGCTCATCAGGCCAGCTCTGGGGCCTCCAGCCCACTGCAGAAGACAAATTGAAGTCCCTGAATCCTGACATAATAGGCTGGGCTACCCTAGCACAGTGGGCAAGTTGCCAGTCCCAGAGGCCCTGGTGCAGAAAGCTAGTGACCAGGCCTCTGGCCCCCAGTGCAAAAAGTTTGGGACAGTACTCTCTGTGCCCTAGGAGCAGAGCTCAACTTTAAAATTCACAAAATAGGCTAAAAAATGAATAAGAAAAAGAAAAGATCCCTAACTATGGTGACAAGAAAGATCAAAACAAACTCAATTAAAAGAGAACAATACTGTCAAAATGCCTAAGTATTAAGCCACAAAGAGGAATATGAATTTGTCTCAAATCCAAAAAAAAAAAAAAAATCCTCTTGGAACAGCTCAGAAAGGATTTTAAAAATCAAGTAAGTGAGGTAGAAAAAAAATTGGGAAAAGAAATGAAAGTTACATAAGAGAATCATGGAAAAAAAAAAAGAGTAAGCAGTTTGAAAAAGAAAGCACAAAAATTGAAGAAAACAACTCCTTAAAAAAATAGATTGGCCAATTGGAAAAAAAAATCCACTGAGGAAAACAATTCTTTTAAAAGTAGAATTGTCTAAATTAAAAAGGAGGTACAAAAGCTAACTGAAGAAAATAATTCCTTAAAAATTAGAATTGGGCAAGTGGAAACTTATGACTCCGTAAGACATCAAGAAAGAATCAAACCAAATTAACAGAATGAAAAAATAAATGAAACTATGAAATAGATCCAGGAGAGAATGTCAGAATTATTGAACTATCTGAAAGTCATGCTCAAAAACGAGCCTGCATATCATCTTTCAAGAAATTATCAAGGAAAGCTGCCCAGATGTTCTAGAATCAGAGGGTGAATTAGAACTTGAAAGAATCTACCACTTATCACTTGAAAGAGAGCCCAAAATGAAAACTCCCAGGAATATTCTAGCCAAAGTTCCTAGGTTAAAAAGAAAATATTGCAAACAGTCAGAAAGAAATAATTCAAATATCATGGTGTCATAAGTCAGAATAACACCTCCAGAGAAAGAACTGATAAAAGTCTGAATGCAGATCAAAGCAAACCTTAACCATTCTTTTTTCTTTTTTGGGCTGGGCTGGGGTGGGGTGGGAGTTTGTATTTTCTTTACAACTTGACTCATCTGGAGATATGTTTTGCTTGACCACATTTATAACATCAAATTGCTTGCCTTTCTCAATGAGGGAGAAGGAGAAAGAGAATTTGAAACTCAAATATTTTTTAAATAAATGTTAAACATTGCTTTTACATGTAATTTTGGGGGAAATAAAATATTAAATAAACATATTTACGGTAAAACATACTTCTAAAAGGTAAAATAACCAAAATTAATGATTATATAAAATGAAAGGTATTTGCATAAACAAAATCATAATGCTTGGATAAGAAAACAAACACTTAATTGGCAAAAAAAATCTAGTATCAAATATGACATTATATGATGAAATTAAAACTATTTAAAATCATATGAAAAGGTGCTCCAAATCACTATTGATCAGAGTAATGCAAATTAAGACAACTCTGAGGTACCACTACACACCTGTCAGATTGGCTAAAATGACAGGAAAAAATAAAAATGAATGTTGGAGGGGATGTGGGAAAACTGGGACACTGATGCATTGTTGGTGGAGCTGTGAACGGATCCAACCATTCTGGAGAGCAATTTGGAGCTATGCTCAAAAAGTTATCAAACTATGCATACCCTTTGACCCAGCAGTGTTTCTACTGGGCCTATATCCCAAAGAAATCATAAAAGAAGGAAAAGGCCCCACATGTGCAAGAATGTTTGTGGCAGCCCTTTTTGTAGTGGCTAGAAACTGGAAACTGAATGGATGCCCATCAATTGGAGAATGGCTGAATAAATTATGGTATATGAATGTTATGGAATATTATTGTTCTGTAAGAAACGACCAGCAGGAGGATTTCAGAGAGGATTGGAGAGACTTGCATGAACTGATGCTGAGTGAAATCAGCAGAACCAGGAGAACATTATACACGGCAACAAGACTATACGATGATCAATTTTGATGGACATGGTTCTCTTCTACAATGATGTGATTCAAACCAGTTGTGTTGCGATGACGATAGTCATATACATCCAGAGAGAGGCCTGTGGGAACTGAGAGTGAACCACAACACAGCATTTTAACGCTTTCTGTGAATATTTCCATGCATTTTGTTTTCCTTCTTAGGTTGTTTTTTTCTTCTTCTCTTTCTAGATCTGATGTTTCTTGTGCAGTAAGATAACTGTATAGATATGTATAAATGTATTGTATTTGTCATATAATTTATCCTATCTAG
>JAJPUD010000494.1:198523-299521 GCA_023553655.1 Myrmecobius fasciatus
GACGATTTCAGAGAGGCCTGGAGAGACTTGCATGAACTGATGCTGAGTGAAATGAGCAGAACCAGGAGATCATTATACACGGCAACAACAATACTATATGAGGATCAGGGACATGACTCTCTTCAACAATGAAATGCTTCAAACCAGTTCCAATTGTTCGATGAAGAGAGCCATATACACCCAGAGAGAGGGATGTGAAATGTGGACCACAACATAACATTTTCATGTTCTCTATTGAGGTTTGCTTGCATTGTATTTCCTTTATCGGATTATTCTTTCTTGTAGATACGATTTCTCCTGCACAAAAAAATGATGCAATAATTATACATATATTCGATTTCTTAAGTATTCTAACATAATTATCATGTAGTGGATATCCTGCCATCTAGGGGAGAGGTGGGGAGTAGGGGGGAAAAATTTGTAACAGAAAGCTTTGTAAGGGTTAATGTTTAGGAATTACCCATACATATGTTTTGCAAATAAAAAGTAGTAATAAATTAAACAAAACAAAACAAAACATTTGACATCATATAGATTTGTGATGGAGAGAGCCATCTGCAATCCAGAAAAAAGATATGGGGACTGAATGTGGATCACAACATAATATTTTCACAGTTTTTGTTGTTTGCTTGCTATTTTTTCCTTTCTTTCTTCTTTTTTGATCTGATTTTTCTTGTGCATGATAAATATGGAAACGTACAGAAGAATTGCACATGTTTAACATATATTGGATTACTTAATGTCTAGAGAAGGAGGTGGGAGATGGAGAAAAATTTGGAACACAAAGTTTTGTAAGGGTGAATGATGTTGAAAACTACCTTGGCATATATTTTGAAAATAAAAAGCTATTTTTGAAAAAAAAAAAGATAAACATTTGACATACAAGATGAATAAAGGATTAAAATAAATATATAACATCTTGAGGTATTCTTCAATAGATGAATATATTTAAAGGATTTGAATAAATTTCAGAAAAAATGCAAATATCTAACAACAATTTAAGAAAATGCTCCAAATTATCAAGAGTAGGAGTAATTATATTAAATAATTCTGAAGTTGTACCTCAGACCCATCAAATTGGCAAAAAAATGATGAATGGAAAAGGATCAGTAATTGGGAGATTATGGAAAGTCAAGCACACTAGTTCACCGCCCATCACTGTAGAACTATGAATTGGTTTAACTGTTTCAGAAAATAAGAAAAAACACATTAAACTTTGTATACTCTTCAAATCCCACTACTATGCATATATCCCAAAGATATCAGTGAGGGAAAGGAAGCTTCTTTATAATACAAAATATTCACAGTAGCACTCTTTGTGGAAACAAACAACTATAAACAAAATAGGTTCCTACTTATTGGGAGTAATTTGTGATAGATGAATGTAATGGAATATTATTGCACTGTAGGAAGTGAAGAATTCAGAAAAAAAGGTAAGATACATAAAATGGTATAGAATAAAGAAAGTGTTCACAATAACTCTAATAGTATAAATTACAGCACCAAAAAGGTGGTCAAGTCTCTGCCAAACTTCATTGAACAATCACAGGCAATAAAAAATGTATGTCCCTCCTCTCCAGAGGGAAGGGGAAAGACTACAAAGATGAGATGCAGCAAATACTTTGAGAAGAAATCACTGTTAGCTTGGCTTATGTATTTTTCTTTGTTTCAAGAAAGGGTCTTAAGGCTAAATGGGTACAACTTTAAGGGGAACAATTGTGCAATAGAAAAAAAGGCAAAATTACAGATTTATTTTTTAAAATCCAAGAACCACTGTAGTATAGCTGAATTTTCTTCAAGCTTAACAGTTTTATTATATACAGATTGAAAGGTTTGTGTGAGACAGTGGAAAAAATTTTAGATTTGGAACCAGAGGACCTGGATTTGATTCCCAATTCATTTCCTTGCTAACTATGGAAGTTGCTTAATTTCCCCAGGTCTCAGCTTTCTCATTTAACAATGAGGTGATTGGACCAGATAGCTTCCACGGTCCCTTCTAGCTCTATGATCCTATGATATAATGCCTTAAAGGATGTGAACTAATGTTGAATGCTAAGATTGTTAACAAATCTTATTCTTTTTCAGCTGTTTATGCATAAGACATCAAGGAGTGATTTGGGAAAAGAAGATTAGTTATCTCTTGGAGTGAGCACTTCTCAGTCTTGAAAATTCCCTAGGAATGAATGCTACTTTTGACAAGCTCCTTTTTTATTTCTCTTCAATACAGATTCTTCCTGAGGAAAGGCGAGGAGCTGAGCTTGATTACCGTAAGGCATTTGGAAATGAATGGAAAAAAGCTGGTGGACATCAGGATCCAGACAAAAATAAACCAAATAATGAATTTATTATAGCCCATCCCAGATACCAGTTACTCTGTCTTAGTAAGTACAGTATAAACATCACGCATTTAAAGGCTTACTATATACCAAGTACTGTGCACTAGACAACAATGAAACATGTCTTCAAAAAGCTTACATTCTATCCAGGGGAACACATATACATTATATAAATACAAGATCATTTTGGGGGAGAAAGGGTGGAGATGCATTGGTCATGGGAAAAATGAAGAAAGGTTTCATGTAGAAGCTTGGGCTTGAACGGAGTTTTAAAGGAAAAAAAGATATTCTAAGAGGTATAGATCAAAAGGGAGTATATTTCAGCACTGGAGACAGCCTGTTGCAAAATTTTAGAGAAAATGGATTGTCATATCTAATGAACAGCAAGATGAGTTTAGTTAGACTGTCTAGTGCATAAGAAAGCCAGGAGAGTAAATTAGGTCTAGAATCTGCTGGATAATTGATTCCCCAGCTGCAGGACTAGACCTGGAAGCAGGAACACCTGAGTTCAAATCCAGTCTCAGATACTTATGATCTTGGGCAAGTCCCTTAACTTCTTATTTTCCTTAACTGTAAAAATGGAGAAAACAATAGCACCTATCTTTTTGCTTTGTTGTGAGAAAATGAGATATTAATAAAATATTTTGCAAATCTTAAAGTACCATATTATTGGCTAACTCTAATAATAATAATTATTATTATTATATTGTTATTAGCCACTAGAATTTTTTGAGTAGGGGAGGTACATAGATCTAGGTTTTAAGAAAATCACTTTGACATTTATGTGAGGGAGAAATTTGAGAAATCAATTAGGAGGCTATACTTAAGAAGAGAAGCAATGAAGTCCTCACCTAGCTGGTAATGACTGTGTGAGAGAAGGGGACAGATATGAGATATTGTAGTGATAGAAACAAGATTAGGAGACTGGATATGTAGAATAATTCATTGAGTTGAGGGTGATATCAGGGTTATAAAACTGGATGATTAGAAAGAGGGTGATATCTCCAACAGAAAAAAGAAAGTTTGGAAGAGGGATTGGTTTGGAGGATTTGATAATGAACCTTTGGAGTTTGAGATGCCTGCAGGATATGCAGTTGGAATATCCAGGAGGCAGTTTTTGATGGAGGATTGGAGTTTAGCAGAGAAGTTAGTGCTGGATATATAGATCTGGGAGTCTTTTGCGAACCCGTAGGAGAGTGTAGGAAAAAAGAACTGGGCCTCAGGATAGAGCCTTACAGTATGTTTACACTTAAGGGCTATGATATGGATGATGACTTGGAAAAGACTGAATGGAAGAGAAGTTGCTAAGACAGAAGTAAGAGAGCTGGGTACTACAAACCCATAGGAGAGCATCTAGGAGAGTAGACAGCAAGGATATATTCTGCAAAAGAGGCTGAGAAGGATGAGGAATGAGAAGAGGCCATCAGATTTATCCATTAATAGGTCACTGATAATTTTAGAGAGTTGTTTCAATTGAGTGAAGCATAGGAAGCTAAATTGCAAAAAATTGGGGAGATTGTGAGAGGAAGTAAAGAAAATTTGAATTTTTCTAGGAGTTTGGCTTTGAAAAGAAAGAAAGATACATAAGACAATATCTTGAAGGGAAAGATGTATGGTGAAGGTATTTTTTAAAAAACAAAACAGAGAATTGGGCATATTTATGGGCAGCAGGGAAAATTTCCTTATTTCTCATTGGTACTTGACTATCATAAATTCTAAGCTTCTCAATTGGAGGGAACCGTTTGATTTTTATCTTTTAATCACTAGCATCCACCTCACTGGCACATTTGTTATGCCATGTTTCTCAACTAAGTGATTGATAGCAAAATTTTACCACGGGAAAAGATGGGGACAGATTTTGTTTTGGAGTTTGACTAAATACCACATAGGTGTTGTGTAGGGATTTTCCTTGGGAGAGGAGAGAAAGTGTCTAGGTTCAATAAATTAAGTGCAAGCTAGATGAAATTCTTTTTTCCCCCTCGATGAGACAATTGGGGTTAAGTGACTTGCCCAAGGTCACACAGCTAGGACGTGTTAAGTGTCTGAGACCACATTTGAACTCAGGTCTTCCTGACTTCAGGGCTGGTGCTCTAACCACTGCGCCACCTAGCTGCTTGCTAGATGAAATTCTTAGGGAATATAAATCAACCCAGGTCTCCCAATATCTAGAAGTTAATTTTTTTTTTTCATCAAAACTAAATTGAATAGGAGATTTTGGAATTCCAAAGTGGTTATTTAAGCTATTTAAATTGGTGAGGAGATACTAGCATTTAATGCTCAAGTTTTGTTTTGTATATCCAGATGTGTATGTTAATTATTCAGGAAAAGACTTGACATTTCTAGGAAGCCAACATCACTTCCCATTTTGTAGGGAACTGGTCACTGGGACTAACATTTAGCAGGTTCTGATATTTGTAGTCCTTCAAAAGTAACTTCAGAAATAACTGAATTTAGCCCCTTGTTAACAAGAATTAGTTAAAATAGGAAGACACCAGATGGCAATGCACTTACTCCCACTAGCTGGGAGAGCTTGGGTTATAAATCCTTGGCATGGACTGGCCTCTCATTGCTTCCTTTCCTTGTGATTGCCAAGCATCTTCTCGGGGCAGTTCACTGTACTGAAAAAGAGTTTTCTAAGAAAACTGGGTAACAATTCTAAGGATAAAGTTCAGGTATTTTTGAGTATTTGCTAAAAGTTCTTCAACAGTTGGTCCACAAGGAACCAGGCAGTTGAAAGAATCCTGGTCTCCCCCTAGCATTTAGGCTCTCTTTTCTGATGTCCTAGCTAGCTGGCTGAAGTGAAATAGAGGAAACCAAGTCTAATAGTTTTACCCAATTTGCCTGCCTGATGCCAGGTTTCTCTTTCTGATCTCTAAAAGGGAAGGAAATGTTATTACTAGAATTGAAATATATTTGAGGAGAAAGTGAAAGTTGTGACTGAGACAAAGGAATCTTGCCTCCCTTTCAATCATGTAAAAAAACAGCAAATGAAATTGCCACCAAAAACTCAGGACTCTGACTAGCATACCAACCATTGTCCCGCTTTAAGAGGATATTTCTTAGTGTGGGAAGGAAAAAGATTTTTAGGCATATTTATCTATAAAATTTTATTTTTTTACAAGTCTTTGGGTTTCTTGTTCATTTAGTTGACATGTTGCACGCTCTCTTTTTATATACAGAATATGGTGCACCTGAAGATGGAGAACTGAAACCACAACAGCCATTTATGCTGAAAAATCAGTTGCTAAGTAAGAATTCAGAATTTTTTTTTTTAAAAAATTGTCTTCAAGTCCTTATAAGCAAAAAAGAAAACCAGGAGGTGATTGGCTGATGGAGATTACAAAGTTTGCTTTAAACAGATTTTCTATGTTAACTGAAGTACCAGGATACAGAAAGCCTTGATTAATAATTATGAGTTTTAACATTTAGCATATATGAGTAAAATAGCTGTAAGAATTTAGGCTTTTCTAACTGCTGGGCTTCAAATTTCATTTTAAATTGAAATAGGTATCTGTGTAGTAAAGTGAATTATGATTCTCTAGAAATGAGTAATTTCTTACTTTTGAATGTTTCCCAAAGTGCAGTTTGAGAAGAATTAGAGAAGTGATAGGACAGGTTGGAAACTTGACACTAGAATAGTACTTATTGCTTCTTATTTCTGAGAAGGCTACAGAATATTTAGAATCAAATATGATGTCAATTAGAACCATTCTTTTTTTTTTTTTTTTGCTGAGGCAATTGGGGTTAAGTGACTTGCCCAGGGTCACACAGCTGTTACGTGTCTGAGACCAGATTTGAACTCAGGTCCTCCTGACTTCAGGGCTGGTGCTCTATCCACTGCGCCACCTAGCTGCCCCAATTAGAACCATTCTGAATTAAGTACTGAACCAAGGACCTCCTTGGTAGCTACAATTGCAAACATATTAAAAGAAACACTGCAACAGGCATTCATTAAATAATTTCTTTTTTTTTTTTTCTGTAAAGCACTCACGATAAAATGTCTTAATCAACCTAATCAAAAAGTCCTAGTGAAGCAACTACCAGGTAAGGATGAAAGGTTTTTGAACTCTCTTTGCTATTTCTGGGCAGGGATGGTAGAAGCTTTCTAAAACAGATCAGATTCATGTTTAAAGATGAACTTGAAAGCAACAACAGAGAAAATAAGTCATATTATTATTACTTCCATTCCCAAAGTATCAGGAGCCAGCTATTTACTTATCTTGATGCTGTCATAGGGGACTTAGAGGTTTTACCAGAGGGTGTAGGGGCCTAGTAGTATCTATACCGAACACCAACCTAAGCTAAGAGCCAAGAGGCACAGCACTAGGTTTGTCACAGGGCGACCCTCCTTGTTTGAGAGTTGCACCTCTTTTAATGAAAAGAATCCATGTGTCATTGAAATCAGGTATTTTGAGGTATTAAATGTTTAAAAATACACTTAGTTCTTTTAAATTTTAGCATATAAAGAAGTTATCCAATTTTAATTTTTAAAAATATAATTTTGGTTTTTTAGTTTTAAAAGTAATAGCATTTGCATAGCTCTTTTCTATTTATTGCAGGGTCTTTTAAAAAAAATAGTTGGCTGCTGTTGTTTGTCCTTTGTTCTCAAAGAAGACCAGTGACATCAGGAAGGTGATGTCATGATTTGCAAGTGAATTGGATTTAAGTGAGGCAGGACTGTGCAAAGTCACCAGCCTCAGTCTCTCCTCCAGAGCCATCGGGATCCAGTGGCAAGATATAGATCAGGATGACTGGAGATAGCCTCAGATACAGTGGGAGACTGGACTTTTTAAACTATTTTCCATATCTCATTCTGTCAGAGGCCACATCCATTCAATGATCAAAGCTAGATACGAAAAGAGAACCAAAAAATAATCTCTTTTTGTATCCTAAAGAGCAGGGAATGTCAGTTTCTATAGTGATCTTCCATAGCATTCTGCACATTCTACAAATACTTATTGACCAAATTACAGATACTTGGAGAATAATAATTATACCTACTTTTTCTTAGTTATAAAAACAACAAGCACTTATTTTCCTCCTAGTTGGCAGACCAGCTCTAAGGCTTTAATCATCACATATGCCTGTTATTTTATAGATCATCTAGACCAACTCCTTCACTTTATAGATGGGAATTACTGAGGTTCAGAGAGGTTATCTGACTAATCCAAGATTGCACTGGTGGCAAGAATAATATCTGGGAAATGATCTAGGTTTCTCTTGATTTCAAATGAAGTACTCATTCCAGAATGATTGTTTATTCAAAAAAGCAAATACTTTTGTGAACACATTTGATCTAGTCAGATTTTAGATTTGATTTAAATGGAAACTAAAAGCTGAAATGTGGCTATCATGTGTTGTGATCAGTTCAGCCCTGAATCTGAAAATCTAATTTGATTTTGGTAAATATTTAAATCAGGTCAAATTTGGAACTATGATTTTAAAAGCAGAAATGAAATTCAGATCTGCAAAATGTTTCCCTTTATATTCATCAGTAGAGATAAAACCAGATATTTTAAATTTGCTCATATATTTAATAAAACAAGTTCATAATAGCATTAATGTTGGTTGTATTCATCAGTAAGAATCCATCAGTCGGGGCAGCTAGGTGGTGCAGTGAATAGAGCACCAGCCCTGAAGTCAGGAGGACCTGAGTTCAAATCTGGTCTCAGACACTTAACATTCCCTAGCTGTGTGACCCTGGGCAAGTCACTTAACCTCAATTGCCTCAGCAAAAAAGCAGAAAAAAAAATCCATCAGTCATCTGTATTTATTCATTTGTAGGGCAGAGAAATAAGACAGCTGTGTACTTTTTTTTTTTTTTTTGCTTTTTGCTGAGGCAATTGAGGTTAAGTGACTTGCTCAGAGTCACACAGCTAGGGCATGTTAAGTGTTTGAGATCAGATTTGAACTCAGGTCCTCCTGACTTCAGGGCTGGTGCTCTATCCACTGCGCCACTTACCTGCCCTGACAGCTGTGTACTTCTTTGTGAATAATCCTAGAAATGAGGAAAGAACACACATATACACGAGTTTCACATGAAACTGTTTAATCAGTGAGTTTTATTTGGGTAACTGTAAGGAGAAGGAAGCACAGGGCAGCAGGTTTTGTAGTTTAGCCTTTTTATTTTTTAGTGTAAGCAGGGGAAGAGTGGACAGGAATCTGCAAGATAACTAAATTTATGGCATATAATTTACCGTAACCAACTCAAACTAAAAGGCAAACTAAAGATTCTGAAAAACAAACAACAAAACCATAGCTTGTAGAACTTTGTAATTTTCAAAATATGAATGATAGGATTTTACCCATAGTTTAAGCACGTGTTTTTTTTTTCTTTGCCAGAATTAATTTGTATGACTTTCTAAAAGACATCATTGTCACTTGATTCATTTGAGTATTGACTATTGATTAGCCCATCTCAAACTTTTATTTCATTAATCATTAAGTGAAAAAGGCAGAATTTAAAATGGTATAATTAACTTATGCTTTCTCATTCTGAATTTATTCCCCAAATGGTATCTAACTCAACTGTTTCATGTTAAATCAAGCTTAAATATTTTCTTGTTACTTGGAAAACATAATTATTATTTTGTGGCACAGGAGTAAATAAATACATGTCCATCAAAAAAATGTATTCAGTTTTTCACAGTCCTATAGAGAAAACCATTGAAACCTGAATCATATCTGATCAAAAATCTCCGTTACAAAATCCTTATGGGTCATCTTTGCTTGAAAACTTATAACGAGGTAGAAACCACTACTAATCTAGGCGGCTTCTGTTCAATTTTGGGCAATTTTAAACGTTTCAGTTTTTTTCCTTACTTTAAACCTATTTCAATGTGCAACTTCCACCTATTCCTCCAAGTTCTGTTACTCTGAACCTTTTAAATAGGTTAAATCCTCCTTTACGTGATATCGCTTAATACACAAAAGATGGCTCATGTTACTCCTCCGATCTTCTCTTTTTCAAGTTAAATATTTTGTTTTTTCAGCTGATTAAGATATGGCATGGCTTAAGACTCTTTCTTAAGACTCTAGACATTGTCCTAATAATCTGAATTGACCACTAATCATGTTTCAGCTCTGATCTTACACAAAGGACTCTCATTTCCATTATTTTGGACACTCTACAATGTGGGAGCACACTAAATTTTTAGCTAGCACTGTCCTGTCAACACCATTCATCAGACATAAAGACTTTACATATTTTTCTCAATAGCAGTTGTCTGTGCCTCTCCCATTATGTACTGGTGGAGTATTTTTCTTTAGTATATGATTTTTATACTTATATATATATCATGATTTGCATAAAGAACTAGCCTTCAAGCCAGAAGATCGGGGGTTAAGTTAAGCCTTTCCTGTTTTTTTCATTGTTTATTAATTATTATTCTGTTTATTTAAAAAAAACAGAAAAAAGAAAGAAAAGGAAAATAAAACAAAACATAACATTGTCATGTGCCGCACAGAACATCAGGGAGCACTTCGCATAGGTTAATTGCTGGCCTGGGATCTTTCTTAAGCTCTACTTAAGAGATTTGTACCATGAGGATTCCTGTTCTGCCCCAACTCTTGATTTTTCACCAGTCTGTGTGCCCTGAAGCAGAAATTTGTTCTATTTATGGAGTAAATCTGGACCTTTAAATTTACTGACTTACTCTGCCATTTTCCCAGACTCTTTCCTCTTGACTTATATTGGCCATGTAACCATTGGCAGAGTCAGAAAACCTCACAATGCTTGGGGCAAGTTTCTAAGACTATGAAAGAAGATATAGACCTATATCATTAAAGGATATTTACTCATTTGGTTATTTCTGTAAAAAATCAATGAAATCACAGATCTGGTCCCTTTCCTGAATTTCATCTCATTAAATTCTACATAATGAGATCTTTCTGAATTTTTATCCACCATGGAAATTATTCTTTCCAGCTTTGTGCAGTCTACAAGTTTGTTAAGGGTACAATATACACATTGATAAAAATTATTGTAAAAATTACTAGTGATCTTCCTGCAGATTGACACTAACTTAGATATAGCCCTTTTACCAGTGCCACATCCACTTACCTGCAATGTCATTCAGTCCATAGAGTTAGCATATGACTTTCAATTGCTTTGCTCTGATCTAACATCTTTTAACTTTCTGCTGAAGGAAGGAAATATGGTTGGTTTAGCAGAAATTTAGTGATTATTGACCCCCTTTCTAAATTTTCACTAGATATCCCTTTAATATAACATTCTAGAATTTTACCAGAAATCAGTCAGGCTTACTAGTCTATCTATGGTTTATGTATTTTTATTCCTTTCTGAAAATCTGAACAGCATTTTTTTTTCTTTTTCTAGTTCAGAGACTCCTCTTCATCATCTAAGATTAATGATAGTGGCTAAAGCACTTGAAACTGTCACTTTTTAGTTCCCTGGGATGTAGTTCATTTAGCCTAGAGACAAAATTATTATGGGCATTATAGTCTCATTTTTATCTTTAATTAAGTCCTTATCCACTTTAATTGTCTTTCTAGCTCAAAATGCTCTTTTCAGAGAAAGAACAGAACATGAAGTTAACGTTGAATAGTTATGCCTTCTCCATCTGTGGTTATCCTTACCTTCTCCTTTCTTTACTTTTGTTTTCCCTCCAACATAAGCTTTTAAAACTTTATTGTCCTCAATGAATTTTCTTAGTACTCCTAATACTACTGTGATTATGTTCATATTCATCATTCCTTACTTCTGTCTCCCTAACAACTTCTCAAAGGATTGTCTATAATTAAGTCCATCCTAAAAACCCTTTTAATCGTAATTTGCATCCATCTAAGGTAGTAATAAACAACCATTAATTCTGATATTTCTAGCATTAGTGTTTAAAAAGATGTGAGTCATTGCATGTACAGATTAACATTCATGCACGTTTGTTATTTTAGTGATTTGAAAGTTGTCTCCAAAGAAGGACACAGATTAAAGTTTATCTTATACAACTCTTCTTGTCTCCTTCACAAAGGTAGAGGCAAGAGAAGCCTCCTTATTTTTATGACAGTGCTCACTAATGGAACAAACTGGCTAGCTGCCTGCTATACACGTGACCAGCCTGTCTCTTCTTCCTAATATATATCATTTCCTTGATGACATCTTTCAGTTGGAATTTCTCATTGCTTAGCTGTTGGAGTTAGCTGTGTCCTTCATAAAATCCTCCCCTGATGCCTCCTTAGAACACAGAGGTAATTCCTGAAGACATTGCTAATAAGTGTGGCAGGTTTTACTATGCTGAAAAAGCTTTGACTTCAAATGACCCCAGCAAGAGACTGAGTCCACTTTCTATGGAGCATGTCTGTTAAGGGAAAAACATCCTTAGGAGCCGAGCTCCTTGATAAACTTTTTTTTTGCTCTGGCATCTACTTTATATGAATAATCTAAAGTTCAGATTGGGTTTTATTCCTGATAATATAAGCTGGAACTCTAATTAGTTAAATGGCAGAATGTAGTACATTAGAAAAGAAAAGGCTAATTTTTTATTCTAAAATAAAGATCACATTTATTATCACAAGTTGCATAAAAACACAGACAGCTTTTACAAAAATGATTTTGATAGAAAAATATTTGAGTTTAAGTACATTGTGATATTGCAGGAAAACCACACTCTATTGCTGTGCCTCCAGCTAAAGCTTCAAAGAAACTAAACATTTCATAATCAAGATATCCATTATTTACCATAACCCATCTTTGGAAGTTCATTGTATTTTTTTTTTTAAAACAAGCCAAATCATTTACTCATTCAAGTTAAATTCCAGGGCTGTATAATCCCTTGGTGTCATTGACATAGCACGTTAGTGAATAAAAGAATCAGAGCCGAACAGGATCTTCATAGTGATCATCTAGTCCAGCCCCCTCATTTTACAGTTGAGGAAACTGAGACCCAGAGAAGAAATAATTTGCCCAGAAGAGCTGGGTCTGGAACCGAGGTCTCGTGATTTACTGGCAAATGGTCTTTTCCTTCTGTCAGCTAGACGTGAAAAACAAACTAAAAGATGCTGATGATTTTAGACATTCTTTCCTCTGTGCTGAGAATTATACCAGTTGGGAACAGTTTAAAATAGTTAATCAATGGAACAGGATGAAAACTAATTATCAAAGGTCACTTAGGTCAAAACGTTGGCTCAATGCGTCCTGTGCACCCCACTAATTGTACTAAAGATTGTGGAGCAATAACATGATGGTCTACATGATAGATGAGCTTTTCACCATTAATCAATTTTTTGGGTAATGTAATACAACTGAAGAACATACAGACATCAAGCCAACTTAGTGCTTAGAAGTTAAACAAAAACACGTGCTTACTTTAAGAATAGTCTCCTGGTTTTTGTCTTATAATAAGAACAGCTGGTTTTATAATTAGCTGTCAGTTTTAAAAGAAATAATTTCTTTTCTTCTACTTGACAGAGTCCATGACAATTCAAAAAGTGAAGGGCCTGCTCTCTCGTCTACTCAAAGTTCCAGGATCAGAACTCAAACTGTCTTATGAAAGCCCTAAAGTAAGTAGATTCAATAAGACGCATAACCAAATGTTGCCCTTCATTATAGATTACAATATATTTGACCAAAGGACATTATTTAGGATTCTGAAGGCAACTAACTTTTAGTGGTATGAAAAGAGTAGTACACTTAGCAAATTTATCACATACCTTTTTAAATTTTTTTTTTCCAATTTTTAGATGGAAGGCAGAGAAATTGAACTAGAGAATGATCAACAGCCATTACAGTTTTACTCTGTTGAAAATGGAGACTGTATATTAGTACGATGGTAAAAATTCACTTATGACTCTTCATTGTGACTGAAACCAAGAAGTCATGGATGTAAAGTATTTGTCAAACTACATTTCAGTGGAAGAAAAGATTGTTTCTAGTATTTGTATGATAGCTAATAAATACTTGGTGTCTATTTACTGGCTTTTGTTTGTATATTTTTGTACACTTTACTATTTCTTCATAATACAACTTTACATAGAAAAGGTAAATGTTAAGACTATTTTGACTAATGATGTTTGAAAAAATTACTGCCTACAAGAATTCTGCACTTTCCTCTAAGACCTCACTATGAATATGTTCTGACACCTTGTGATTATGATTTACAACTAAGGAAAAGGCCACTTAAAATAGGGAGGCACATATTCCACTATTTTCCTAATTAAATCAATTCTGTTTGTTATACGCCTTCTGTTGCATTATTTTTAGGGCACTGAAAAAAGTGTTATGCTTTTTTATTTGGGTTTGAGCCTAGACATTAAAATGAGAGTGTCATTTTTGTGGATGTTCAAACATGACTGAAATTCATTTTTAGATACTGCCTAAATTTTAGGTAATATTAGGCCTGAGGTAAGCCATAATGATATAAATACTCCCAGGAAATAGAAAAATGAGGTTAATTCTTTTAGGGCACCAACTTATTCTTTAGAAAATTACTTCTCCATTATCACCAAGCCCTGAGGAGTACTTTACTTTTGACAGATTTTTCCTAAATAGATACTTTATAGCCCTTATCAACAGAAGCTAACCAAAATTAGCACCCAGTACTGTATGCCTGTTGAAGTATATAGGCTACAAACTTGGGTAACTACTAATATAACAGACATACCTTTAAAAATAAAGGTCTAAAGCTGGACAAACTATCTGCTAGATCTGTACTCCCTGTTCAGTAACCATAAGGGATGACTACCAGCATTTCATTCCCAGAGCAGGCAAGCTAATTTCCCTACTGAGAAACAGACTGTTTCCCCTAGAACTCCCACTTGGATTGCTGCTTTAGCAGTTACAACTGATTTCAGCAATTAACTGAGTTACAACCCTAAGTGATGAATAGATTATCTATTAAACTGTAAGTAATCAGGTTTTTTTTTTTTTTTTTTTAAATAAAAGGACTTTTCCTCCTTTATATTTTCAAAACTGCTTAGTCACAGAAAAGTTACTTTTTCAGCATAATCTAATTTTAAAAGGGGAACTTCTATGGAAATATCAAGAAATATTCCATCAATTATAGGTGAAAGCACCAACATAATGCCCCTTGAAAGAATCTGGTTCTGCAGCATAACCTTGAATTTTCCTTGTACACTTTCATGTTTTCTTCACTCCAGGTCTTCAGACAATCAGGTTTAAAGGAATATCATCTTGCCTCACACTCACAAGGATCCCCACATACTTCCTTCAATCTCCACAGTTCTGTGAGTTCTTGTGGAGAATACTGAGGGGAAGAGAGCATCCCAGTTTCACAAGTCTTCTCACACAACCAAAGACTATCCTGTTTGTGGAAACAAAGATATATATGTTTCAAAAGGGAGCTATAACATACTCAATACAACATAGCAGAAGTTTCAATTTTATTTTCACAGTAGATGGGAACACATATGCTAAATGGGTAGAATTGTCAGAAAATGTAAAAGGGATAATAGAAAAGACCAAAAAAAGGAGGGAAAATAGGACGAGAGACAATTAAAATGTGATAAGTTTAAGAGGCAGTGATGATGTGATTGTGGAAGAAAACTTGGAAACTAAAAATTGGGATATGGGATAATTATTAATCCTCATACTAGCAGCTAGGTGGTGTAGTGGATAAGAGCACCAGCCTTGAAATCAGGAGGACCTGAGTTCAAATCTGGCCTCAAACACTTAATACTTCCTAGCTGTGTGACCCTGAGCAAGTCACTTAACCCCAATTACGGGAAAGAAGGAGGGGAAAGGGGATTCTCATATTAAATAAAATGAAAACTGAAAATTGTCTTTTTGTACAGTATACCTAATTTAAGAAAATTAAGTGTAAAAATAATTTGCACTCTGAATCAACAGATGCAGAACTAGAATTCAAGAGAGTAAGTAAGATTATTTGCATAGATATATCTCCATGGCTATTAATGGGGGGGGGGGGAAGTTATCCTTAAATTACAGCGAGGAAAGCAATAATCAGAGAGGTTCAGGGAACTGTCCATGTCAGATAGATAGGAAACACTTGTACTCCCTTATATTTGCTCACCTGGTATCTCTTAGGCCCTATAGCTGCCATCCAAATGCCCATGCTCACATCTTCACCCTACAATATACCCACAAACATTAAAGACAATTTTTTTTAAAAGGACAAAGTTCATGTTTTGTGGAAATAATGAATTTGAAGGCAAAACAATGTGATAAATGTTCTTTTGGAGTGTTTGTTTTACTTCACTTCCAATTTCTACCTCTTTGATATGAAATCCTAAATCTTATTATTACAGAATGGATAGGAAGGTTAGCATTCATACTTTTAAAAGTATAAAGAAGAGTGTAATGACTCTTAAAATTGCACAACAGTGGCCTTGAGAATAAAGTATTTTACTATATTGAGTAGTCAGTTACAATGTCAAAACCAGAAGCAAATAAACACCCTTTTAAATAACCTCCTTTCCAAAGAACAGTGAATTTCAATTCTGATATTCTACTGGGAATCATTTGTAAATAGAAACTGAAAATACAAATATTTAGATTTAAGAAAGACTTAGGTAAATTCATGGACACTTTAAAGAATTATTATGGAGAAATCAAGTGAAGTTAGGAAATATGAAGGTCAATCTCACTAAAAAAGATGAATACCATCGGTTTTACATTTATATAGAGCTTTACTCAGTGTACTTAAGATTGAATTCTGATGCAGTGTTTACTTTTTGATGCCACTGCCAAGAACAGCAGAGTATCCTGGATAAAACTCAGTTTAAACTGTTCTTAAATTTATCATGATCTTGACTAACAAATTCTGGCTTACCTGATATGTCTTTAGTCTTTCTGAGTTGCTTGCTAGCCAGTGAACAATATCTTTGGAAATAACGTAACCCGACCCACATGCAAAGGCAGGATAAGCAGGACTGGGGTACTCTAATTCTTGCCACTTTCCAGTGCGGTCAACTGCCCAATTCAATCTGAAGCTTAGACCAAGATAACTATGTCAATTTTTTGTGCTTGCTGGATAGACAAACCAATACTTATCACATTTCTTTCTCCATTTAATACCACAATCCCCAAACTACTATGGATAAAGATCAAAGGATGAGAAAATTCTCTTTAGTATAAACAAAATCATGGTTAAGTAGCCAGCTTTTGAGAAGAAATATTGCTATATTTTCTTTGTTCCTCTTTTTCTACTCTTCATACCCTTAAACACCTAATAGCTTATATTCAGGTAGGTCATTTAATAAAACATCAAACACTAAATTTTATATATGCAATATTGTTAAACTAAAGTTTTCCAAATTATTTTTAAGAGGTATCTTTTGATATAAGAATGAGGTGGGGGCAGGGGAGGGGAGAGGAGAAGAGTACCAAAAGATTCCGTTGCATACTAACTTCCCCAGTCTATTAACCTGAAATTGACATCTGGAAAGGTATTAGTCATGTCTATTAAAAAAATGAATTTGTCCAAAACTGTTTTTCTCTTACCACCAGGCAGTAAAATATAGAAGCCTATTATGTTTTTTTCTCCTTAAATTATCATTAGGAGACAAATAAGAAAATTAAATATAATCATATTTTCTTGTGAAAATAACAAATATTTCACTTCAGAGTAATTACATCCAATTACTTGAAAACTGTTTTACTTACTTTCCCCACCAAGAATTTGGTCTATCCAGGTTTTTGTGGGCAATCCTATTAAACACAGCTTCTAAATCTATGTAACAGTCATCATCTGTTTTCAGCAACAAATCAAAGCTAGTTGTATCCACAGTCCTGGTGCCAAAACACATGAACACACATGAAAATCAGTGACAATCTATATGGAATACAGCAACAAGAAAATATAAGAACAAAACAGAAGGCATGATGCAGACTTAAATAGTTTTAAATCATTTTATACTGAAATGTCCTAGATTTCTTAAAGTCTCATAATCTTACTAAGAGAATGATAAAAAGTAAGAGGCTGAATTACAAATTATATATGACCATGAATTTAAAAGAAAAAAAGAAAAATTCAGTTCTTTGAGGGTTGAGATAATCTCATGTTGGGTATTTGTATCCCCAAATATTAGAATAGTGCCTGGCACTTGGTAAGTAAATAAATGTTACTGCATTCAATAAGATAAAAAAAAATCGAGAAAGTTCTACCTATGAAAAATTGTTGGAATTAATATACCAGTTCTATTCCAAATTTATACTAATGCTAGTTAATGCAAATTTACTATTGATACTAATAGAACTGAAAAAAGATATACAATGTATAAGAGTAGTGAATATAGAAATATTACCTATAAAACTGACTCAAATTGTTAATTGAGGTAAGTACTCAATTAGCAGTTAACATAAAGAATTTCTAATTTAAATACAAGCAAGATTCAAATTTTGTCCATGTAGGATCTGAAAAGCCTTTAAAATGTCATTTTAAATCAACCACCTCCCACAAAAAGCCAAATCCCTTTCAAAGTTTTATATTGATTTTGACTTATACACTAATATTTAATTTTTTAAAAATTAAGTTCTCAATAATATATTTTAAATATAGTAATATATTTTTAAAAAATATTATTAAAATACTTTTTTTCTTTCCAAAATACTTTGGCTAAGGATAGAGCACCAGCCCTGAAGTCAGGAGGACCTGAGTTCAAATTCAGTCTCAAGACACTTAATACTTCCTAGCTGTGTGACCCTGGGCAAGTCATTTAACCCCAATTGCCTCAGCAAAATAAAAACAAAAACACTTTAGCTAATTATTCTTCTGATCACGAACCTTCAAAAAACAATTATCATAGTTAATGGCTCCTAAAATTCAAACATCATGCTATTTGCATGAAGAATAAGGGACTAATACAAAGAAAAAATCCAAATTGCTGGATCTTGTAATTGCCAAACTTTGGCCACAGCCATGTTCTCCACACTTATTCATACCTGGGTCTTTGACTCATTAGTAACTCTGAAAAATTACATTTTATTGTCCTTATTCTACAGTTTCTTCAGACACCTAAATCTGTAACCATCTTTGACTAATAAACCATACCTTATACAAAATTTATATTTATCTCAAGTACTTCTGTACTCTGAGTCAGATAGTGTCTGGGGTGTTATGGAATGGGAAAATTAAGGGAAGAGAAAGGGAGAAATTTGGGGCTCAATGAGGAGAAAAGGAATAGAATTTTAGGATTAGAGTTTTAGGAATTTAAAGAGTTGATTGGGATTTAAATGCCAATCACAGGTCCATACACATGTAATCATATAACATATCACATAGGCACATATGAAATGAACAACAGATGTGTATTTTGTCCTAATAGTTATAATATTAGAGTATCAGCTGACTAAGGATTCCTAAGCACAGGTAAAGAATACTTAATCTAAATTTAGAACATTTTAATGTTGGAGTGGTAAAGAATTAAAATAGTTCATGACAGTAAAGACAAATAGATCCTCTGGCTTTAAAGCTAGTATTTTTTTCCTCCCAACCAATAAGAAGGCAAGGAAGTATAAAGAAATAAAAACCAGCACACTCTGGGGCAAATTTAGGATTGTGAGTAGCAAAATAATTCACTGTTTTTATGCATATATGTTAATTAAAATATGATTCCTTTTAACCTCAACGATTTTCACTCAAGGGGTACAAACTCTCATTTGCCTAATTGTACAACATACTTAGTGATTTATTTGTGTTGGAATCTCCTCAAACTATTAACTTTGGTTTTGTTAATTTCTGCCACCTTGAGTAATTGGCAACATTCTAGAATGGCAATCCTTAACAAAAACTGAGGCAAATTTGGTTTGTATATGAGATGTCAAGGATGTTATTCTCTGAGAATAGGTAAAGGTTTTCTACACAACAAAACAAGTCACATAAAACCCAACTGCAAAATATTTTATGACCTACCACCTATAGAAGTTCAGTAATTTGGCAGGAACATTTCGGTAGGTGTCAACAATATCCACAAAAACAATGTCATCAAAGGTGCTGCTCTCTTTCTTCAATAAGGCATCTTCCTCATGGAGGTTATTGATGTGATCAATAAACCTTTTTGGGCGAGTTTGAAGGTTTTGTAAAAGGGTGTCACCTTCTGAAAAGGAGGAGAAAAGGAGGAATAACAAAAGTGCAAGAGACTTACTACAAAAGCTAATGTATTAAAAAAAAACAGTCAACTAAACAGCAATAATGGTTCATTTACAATACAGTATTATAATTTAAGAATTAGCATTTATTAAGCTCCTACTATGTGCTATTGTGCTAAGCTCATTTAGTATCTCAACTGATTCTTATAAGCATCCTGAGAAATAAGTGCTATTATGACCACCATTTTATAGTTGAGAAAATTGTGGCACAGAGAGGTTAAGTAACTAGTAAGTGTCTGAGGTTAATTTTGAACTCAGGTTCTCTAAAATTATAACTCTATTATTTAGCTTGAAGTCTTCCTAACTTCAAGACCAGCCACCAACTTAGAGGGGATAACTCTCCAACCCAATGTAGTATTACATGATCCAATTATAAGCATTAGTTGTCTCTCCAATTATTTGTTTCCTTTATTTCTGTAATGTTTTGTAATTGTATTTATGTAATTCCTACACATATACTGGATAGGTTAACTCTCGAGTATTTATATATTTTGTAGGCTTTTTTGGCAATGAAATTATTCTAATTTTCCTGTTTTTTTTTAATCAGTATTTTAAAAAAATGCTGATGATTTTTATGAATTAATTTTGTATCCTGCTCCCTTACTGCAGCTATTGTTTTGATTAGTTTCTTTGCTTATTTTCAGGAGAAATATAGAACCTTAAGACTAAGAAGCCAAAAATTTACTTTTACTAAATCTCTTGCTCATATGTACAACTTTCCATAGTGGAAAAAAGTGTAAATGTCATTAAAAATCAAATGCATTTGAGCAGACTGTTCCCAGGAAATTGATGATGAATGATTTTGTAAACCAAACAGCTTCCCATTTAAAATAAATATAATGTTAAATATCATGCTTCCTTAAAGTAGTATTTCTCTCCCAGTGTTCTGTGGAATTCAGATGCTCCATAGGAAAAGAACAGCAACAGGAAGATTACATAGAAAATTTTGATGGTAGCAATTATATCCTGAGTGTAGGAAGAGAGAAGGCTCTTTTCTGAGTTTGAGAAAAGAAGAAAAAGTTGGATGGAGCAATCAGGGATAGGATAGCAATGATCTGATAAATCTGGGTGCATTATGATGTGTTATGTGAGCATTGAGCATCTTGCCATAGCTGCCAATAAGTTCTGCCACAAAAGATAACAAATAAAGCAAGGCAGGGTAGGATAATGATTATAGGTCAGACAAAAGTCTTTCCATAAACCATAGACCTGACTGTTGCCCAACTTGGCAGACCTGACTTGCAATGGAAAGATGGGACTAAGAAAGCAGCTGTCTTGAGAATATCATCAGCAGCCAAAAGTTGCTGAAAAGACAGAAACAGACAGTGTTGGATTAACCCTTCTTCTATTTCTTTTTTTTTTGTTTGTTTGTTTTTGTTTTTTTGTTTTTGCTGAGGCAATTGGGGTTAAGTGACTTGCCCAGGGTCACACAGCTGTTACGTGTCTGAGACCAGATTTGAACTCAGGTCCTCCTGACTTCAGGGCTGGTGCTCTATCCACTGCGCCACCTAGCTGCCCCCCTTCTTCTATTTCTTAAATAAAGTGCTGAGCTCTGGGCAGAACTGCTTCTTCTTCAAGACCTGCAAATCCAAACACAAAAAGGCTACATATCCTTAAACTATAGAACCTCATACAGCATTGTTTTTTCATTTAGAAAATAAATCAATTTCCTCTATTTTCTTTCAAACTTTTCTATTCTCTTTTTATCCTGTGTATTTTCTAAACCCATGCATGGATCAGTGTTTTTTGGATTGAATCAATATAATTCAAGGATAGATGTCCTGTTGCAAAAATATTTTTGGGAAAATGACAGAGCAAAGCAAATCCAGTAGACTACTGTTGTGCTAGTAAAACAAAATTTAATATAGACTTCAGTGGTTTATCTGCTTTATCATCATTAAATAAACTGGCATTCATTCCTTCACCTTAATGCCAGAGTTGTTTTACACTTTAAAAGAAAAATATCCTCGGTGTGTAAAATACAACTAAAACAATTTTCTTATACTCTATGATAACAACAGATAGTCTCTTGTGGGCCCAATAGGGCTGAGTGCCAGGAGTCAAGGACAAACAAGACTACAAAATCAGTCAGATCTCCCATATGAATATTCTTCTCCTCTTCAAATAAATAAATAAAACAAAACTGAAATTTTAAAACAAAGCAATAAAATAAAGAAGAAAGCAAAAGGCTCGGAGTCTGGGCAAAGGGAAGTCATCTTCATATACTTTGAGAGAGTAGTGAAAATGATAAATGAATCTTTGTTTAAATGTTTCATTCTTGTAAAGATAAAAAGACCTGGAGCTTCTATATTTCAAAAGTTAGGTGATTTGGGAGACACTTCAGAGGTTCTCTCAACAATAATCTCAAAAGATATGAAAAGCTCTTTTTTTTTTAAAAAAATCAAAACAGGGGTGTCAGTGCCCTCAGAAACAAAGCTAAAATAGACAGGGAAATAGAATCCCAAATTATAGAACTACACAGAAGACCTAATACTTGAACAGTATTTTTTTTCCTATCTATGTGTCCCTTCAGTGCAAGTGCTTAAAGAAAAATCTTTAACTTCCCTACAGTTTTACACCACAACTAATACAGCCAACCTCTTCTGGATGATCTAAGTAAAATCCTTCTCATCAGTGTTGTCTACTGGCAAGAACACTGGGCTGGGGTTACGGGCCCAAATCTTAGATCCAGTCTTATTATTAAATGTAATAAATGGGAAATTTTTTGACCACTCAATTCACTTCTGTAACACTGGGATTATTATATTTGCTCCAATCTATTTCCCCCTAGGGAAACTAGGGAGATAACATGAGAAGCTTGGAGAATAAAAGCAGAACTTATCTTTAAGAATTTATCAGGCAGGTCTGCATATGCCAGGCTTCATTTCATGTTGCCCAAAACATAGCCACTATTAATATAAAAGCCTGGTAGCATTAAAGGCCTCTCTAATGTATTAGTTCTAAACCTGACAATAGCAGTAAACTGTATTAAACCCCAGAACTTTCTCTCTCTCTCATCTTTTATAGTCACTGGCAAAACAGAGATTTCTATTCCAAAAACCCTTTTGGAAGGGATTGTATTGACTGACTGGAAAGGATGTATGCAGCATTTGTTTTTCAGACTGTGAGAATTGTGGTATCACCAAGCAGTCCTTGCTCCTTCAGTCGCTTTCAGTTACGAATATATTGGCAGTATTCTTCCTTTCTTAGTCATGATTGAGAAAATACAGGTGAATAAATACTAATCTCTTTAAAAACAAACAAAATCCCCAGTCATCATAAAATCTGACAAAAAATTCCTTCAAATAATTACTTAGAAAGGCTTCCAAGCTAATATTCTTAGTCCTTGAGATCTTAAAGGATGTTTCTGAAACTTGTAATCTGCATTACAAGCAGAAGAAAACAGATTCAAAGAAAAATATAAAAATAGGAGCTTACTATGCCTCACTGTTTCACTGGCCTAATACAAGTGCAGAGCATAGGATGACCCAAGTCCTCTAAAAGGAAAGAAGAAGAGCAGGTTCCATTTTGTCTTTCCACCAACCAGCAGAGAAGATAATCAAGTCTACAAAATGTCATCCTATCTCATCTCTGCTGAAAAGATAAGCCAGTGGTAAGACTGCATCATCCTTAAAAGGCTTCTCACTTATCTTTAAAAACTGCTTTTTGGTCTCATTTCTAAAATATATATATATATATATATATATTCTACATATAAAAAATATATATGTATATATATAAGAATACAAAGCCATTTTCAAATTGACAAATGATCAAAGGATATAAACAATTTTCAGATGAAGAAATTAAAGCCGTTTCTAGTCATGAAAAAATGCTCTAAACCACTATTGATCAGAGGAATGCAAGTTGAGACAACTCTTAGGAACCACTGCACATCTATCTCTCAAATTGGCTGACGGGAAAAGATAATGACAAATGTTGGAAAGGATGTGGGAAAACTGGAACATGAATACATTGTTAGTGGAACTGTGAACTGATCCAACCATTGTGGAGAGCAATTTGCAACTATGGCCAAAGGGTTATCAGACTGTGTGTGTACCCTTTGATCAAGCAGTATTTCCACTGGGCTCATTTCCCAAAGAGATCTTAAAGGAGGGAAAGGGACACACATGTGCAAAAATGTTTGTGGCAGCCTTTTTTGTAATGGCAAGAAACTTAAAACTGAATGGATGCCCATCAATTACAGAATGGCTAAGTATGATATATGAATGTTATGGAATATTATTGTTCTGTAAGAAACGACCAGCAGGATGATTTCAGAGAGGCCTGGAGAGACTTATATGAACTGATGCTAAGAGAACTGAATAGAAACAGGAGATCACTGTACATAGCAACAAGACTATGTGATGATCAATTCTGATGGACATGGCTCTTTTCAACAATGAGATGATTCAAATCAGTTCCAATGATCTTGTGATGAAGAGAGCTATCTCTACACCCAGAGAGAGGACTGTGGAAACTGAGTATGGATCACAACATATTATTTTCACTCTTTTTGTTGTTGTTTTCTTGCATTTTATTTTCTTTCTCATTTGTTTTTTTTTTGATTTGATTTTTCTTGTGCAGCATGATAAATATGGAAATATGTATAGAAGAACTGCATATGTTTTAAGATATACTGGATTGCTTGCTGCCTAGAGGAGAGGGGTGGAGGAAAGGGAGTGAGAAAAATTTGGAACACAGGGTTTTTGCAAGGGTGAATGCTAAAAACTATTTTTGCATTATTTTGAAAATAAAAAGCTATTGTTAATGGGGAAAAACGAAAGGAAAAAAAAAAGGGAAAGAAAAACCCTGCTTTTTAACTCTAGGTTGCTGTGAGTTAGGCCCCAAAAATTTCATAGGCCTTTTCATTTGTTTGTCTATAAACTTACCCTGAATTGTATAAATAAAGCCTCCTGCTACTCCCTCTACACCTTCCATGAATTCATAAGGCAATGCTCCTTCACTAGCCTAGAAAAAAAAATGAATAAAGACAAGAATGAAATATTCAGCATATTTCATTATAAGAATTATCCACATTTTCAAAATATCTGGCAAAAACTAGAATATTTCAGAGCAAACATTCTTTTAATTTCACAAGGCACCAAGATGAATTAATATCACTATAATTATACTGTTCTTTCATGTTTCTTCATCTAATTAGAAAACAGTACCTCAGGCAGGGTTACCTTACACAGTCATATTGTCTTGTTTTTGCTATGGCCAAAGTCCAAAACTGATCATTTTAACTTCCACCCCTCAACATCTTTTTTGTTTTCAGTAATTCAGACTTTGTTTTCTCTTAAAGTGAAAATTCCCACCAAGCTAAAATAAAACATTTCCATAGTTCAAACTGTCTTCTATACAGTCAATTTCAATGTAGTTTAAACACAGTTTTAAGTGCAGTCATTAACATTATTGCATTAAAAAACACTGAGTAAAAAGCCTTCCAAGTCCTCTCAATGCAGTATACATATATACATACATATCCTTAACATTTGGCTTTAACTACTCTACACCTGCCCATTGCCATGATTCATTCTGAACTGTTATTTCACACCAGTATGGGCTCTGCTAATGCTGTTTCCAGAAACGGGTCTCCTTGTTTAAGAATACTTCCCTGGTGTCAGTACTGCACTTCTACTCACCTAATCTCAGCTTGCCACACTGCTATCCCTGTAGTCATCCATCTTTCCAAAAGATCTTTTCTGCAAGCACTGCTGCCAGAAATAATGCCTTTAAGCTGGCCAACTGCAATGTTCAGTGGGATTGATCCCTTGCCTTATCACAAAAATGCTAGCTGATCACTGAAGAAATGTCTTAAGAAGATGGCTGTTAAGAGATTCAAATTTTGTAGCTACAAAAATAGCTGAATTCACTGACCACACAAAAAACTTATAGCTCTGTCTAGCTTTGGCCAGACTATTTTTGATAGAATATACTGACTGTAGATTCACTGACTCTTCAATTACTGATGGAATATAGGGAAGTGCCCTGCTAAGGTAGCAGAATTCAGGGATACACGGTATACATTTCTGGGGAAAAGGAGATTTTCCCTGAAATAAGGAACTCATTTCAAATTCTATTTCTGATACTAGCTATGTGACTTTGAGCAAGACACAACTTCTAAGTGCATGTGGAAAATTCTTAGGATTTCTGGTCTTTCCTTTGGCTAAGTCATAGATCATCTGGGCCCTGCATATTTTAAAGCTTTCTTGATTTATTACTTATTCCCTAAAATTCTATACTTAGTAAGATTAAAGAAACAAAATGGAAGTTTTTAATTTACTGAACTTGTCAAAGTCCTGAATCTCAAATTTCTTTAGTAACATTAAAGCACACACAGGGTCTTCATTTTAGACTTTTCTTTCAAGTGGTATTTTAAATGACATATAACCAGACTGATAACACAAAAAAAATGAAGATTATGGACAGCAATGAGAAAAGGTTCATAAAGAATTCTCACCTGAAAATTTTGGGAAAAAGGAGACATTTTCCACTAAGGGAATTCACTAACATGAAGATATTTTATGCTAAGGTAATATATTCATTATATTTCCATTTACGATATGTAACAGTAAGGTTTTTAGCCTTTCAGGTCTTTATGCTATACTGATAACTAAATAAATACCTATTATCAGATATATACCAACTCAGACTAATACTTCCTAGTGAAAGGATTTGGGCAAAAAGGAAAATGAATTATCAGTAAGTATGATAACTTGTAACTTAAAAAAAATTTTGCCCTGCAAATCTAGAAAATATGACTTACTGTAATGATTCTGAGAACTCCCCCTCCATCATTCACGGTTACTTTGTGAAGATTCCTAGAAATGAGGCCTTGAAGATCCTGGCTCTCCCACACAATTGTGCCTTCAAAGCTCTGTTATTTTTTTTAAAGAAAGAATAAACCTTTAAATTAAATTTCATAAAGAAAATAATATTCTACAAAGAATAATATAGGTTTCATCAAATTAAATGAAGAACCTTGGAAAAGATAATATACGATGTAAGTTTCCTCATCCATCCAAGTTGTTAGTGTTTTTTCTTTTTTTAACTACATTACATTTAAATTTCCCAAACATATGTTAGACATTTCCTTACTTTCTTAAAAAGGATACTAAACAATACTTCTTCTGAAGCTTTCATGTCAATGAAAAAAAAATGAGGCCATTTATCAAGAAGTTTTCTCATCTGCCAGCACTCAAAACATCTTTCCCCTCTTCCAGTCCTTCCATATGCACCCTTGATTGCAATCCCTCCCAGGCTTCTCCAGCAGACTTCTCTCACTGCCATCCCTAGTCATTTTCTATGTGTTCTTTCTAATGTTCTCTCAAAAGTTACCAATCACCTATTAAATGGTCCATCAAATAGTATTTTCTCAGTTGTTATCCTTGACCTCAGAGGTTATCTGACATTGATGATCACCTCTCCTGGATGCTCTCTTTACTAGGTTTTCATGACACTTCCCTTTCTTAGTTGTACTGTTCCTGTCAGAGCCTCCTTCTCAGTTTCCTTGGTTGGTTCTTCCCTATGTGTCCTAAATCTCTGTCCTCTTCTTCTTTTCTTGGGGGAGAGGGGCAGGGGGAAAAGGGAGGGCTCTCAGGAGTTCAATGATCACTATATTCATGACCAATTCAAATGGAACAGATTCAGTTTCCTGGCCTGGTGCTGGTACACTGTTTCACAAGCATAGAACAACGAGGTCAGCACAATGGTGCTACAGACCTTTGGGCTGGTACCAAGGCTAATACCTCTTCTCACCCACACTTTCCTTTGGAGCCTCCCAAACACTGAGCTAGTTCTGGCAATACATGTGTCAATCTCATTATCAATGTGGACATCCTTGGAACGTATATTGCCAAGGTAAGTGAACTTATCCACAGCTTTCAAAACTTCTCCATTTGCTGTAACTGATGATTGCACATATGGATGGTGTGGTGCTGGCTAACAGAAGACCTGTGTTTTCTTGATGTTAATTGTTAAGCCAAAATTAGCACCAGCAGCAGAAAATTGATTTATACTTTCCTATATCTCACCTTTAGAGATTGCACTGAGTGCACAATCATCTGCAAACAAAAAAATCATGCACCAACCCTCCTTTCACTTTGGTTTTGGTTTGCAGCCTTTTCAAGTTGAAGAATTTACCATCAGTGCAGTAGCTGACCTTGATGCCATTTTTATCCTCATTGTAGGTGTTTGACAACATGGCTGAAAACATCATATTAAAAGACACAGGAGTAAGTACACAGCTTTGTTTTACTCCACTGGTTACTGGAAAGTGCAAGAACATTGTCCAATGTGCAGAATTTGGGGAAGCATGCCATCATAAAACTGACATACAAGACTGTGCAACCAAATTTTGATGTAATTTTCTATAAGCCCCCATGACTGATAGTATCAAAGGTCTACAGATGATGAGATCTACAAATGTGTTCAGACCTCTGTTCTGCTTCTGACTTTGGAGATGTCAGGCAGCAAACACCATATCGGCTGCTTCTTGGCCCTTTCTGAAGTCATATTGGATCTCAAGTAGATGACCTTCTAGATGTAGGATCAGCTTATGAAGGAGAACTCTGGCAAGAATCTTGCCCATACTTACTAAGAGAGAGACCCCAATGTGACTGTTGCAGAACAATCTATTCCCTTCACCTTTATAGAGATAGACAATGGAGGCATCCATGAAATTCTGGGACATAATCATCTGTTGCCACATAACCTGAAAAATTTCAGTCAGCTTTTGTACAAGCAATGGATCTTCCAACCTCGTAAACCTCAGCTAAAATAGAATCGGCATCAAGGGGGTTGTCACATGAAAGGAGCCTAATGGCACTCCTTCAGTTTGAACTTCAGCTAGGGAGGGATCAATTTCAACCTGAGGCAAGTTGTCAATGGCTTCAGCATTTATTGATGATGTTCTTGAAGAGCACTATGGAAGTATTCAGCCCATCTCTCTAGGACCATGTCCTTATCACTTATCAATGGGTCTCTAACTTAGCAAGATTCCCAAGATCACTAAAATACCAGACACTGAAGTCCTTTCTTGAATTAAGCTGCCAAGCATTCGAACTCTACTGAAGAGAATACTACTCCATTGAGCTGGCCCAATGAATGCCAAATGTATCCTTGCCAAAAAGATTTTTATGAAGAACAGATACAGCCAAGTGCTCATGCTTCAGAAAAAGCAATACAAGGACACTCTTAAAAACTTTAAAATTGACTGAATGATATGGGAGACACTAATACAGGACTGCTCAGCTTGGCATGCCCTCATCAGAGAAGGTGCTGTAATTTACAAATAAAGCAGAAGTGAAGTAGCTCAGAAGAAAAGTGAGTTGCGCAAAGTTAGAGAATCTACCTGAAATGTTCACATAGACTATTTGTGTCTGACTTAGGGCACAGTATTCTGAGCTTCTTTGATCTGCTCAGCCACGGTCTGATACACTGTAACCTGACTCTAACACAGTGATGTCCTTTTAATCTCTTTAAGAATGAAAGACAACCAATCAACCAATATTCATGATCCCTAGAACTGTTTATCTAACCCTAGTCTTTCTCCTTAGCTCCAGTACCATATCAACAATTGCTTTGTGGGAAGCTAAACTTAACCTGCCAAAAAATTAAAATTAAATAAATTTTAAAAATTAAATAAAATTTTAAAAAATACTCATTACTCTTTTCTCTTAAGTTATCTCTTCTTCTCAAGTTTCCTATTATTGGCAAGAACACCATCCTTCTGGTCATCCAGGTTTGAAGCCTTGCTGTTACCCTCAATTCTTTTCTCTTATCCTACATATCCAATTAACTAGTTGCCAAATCTCGCTTTTACCTTCACAACTTCTCTCCTATATGCCCCTCCTCATCTCTACTCTCAAGCCTCTGCCACCTCCCTCCACTATTACAATAGCTTTCCAGATTGTCTCTCAGCATCAAGTCTCTCCTCAATCTCACCCAATCTCCAATTCAGGGACCTAAGAGACCTTCCTAAAGTGTCCGTGTGACCACTAAACTCCATAGGTTCTCAACTCCAGGATTAAATATAAAGTCCTCCTTTGGGTATTTAAAGCTATTCCCAAGTGGGCCTCTTATCCAATGCTTGGGATACAACCACACTGGCCAATTTGCTATTCCTCAGAGATAACACCATTTCTAGCTCTCCGGGGGTGGGGTGAGCAGATATGGACTTGTCTACTTCTCTCTCCAAAATTCTTCCCCTACCTCCCAGTTGCTAGTATCTTTCCCTCTCACATCACCTTCCATCTACTCTGGAAAAGTCCCGTATGTACCTAGTTATTTATATGTAGTTTTTCTTCATCATAACATGAGTTCGTGAAGACAGAACCTGTTTGAGTTTTTGCCCTTTTCTTGATATCCCTGGAGCTTAGCAAAGATCCACTCTGCTTCTATACTTGGGTCACTGACTGATGATCCCAAAGATAGCCAAGATATTTTACACACCCACACCCACACACACCCACACACCCCTCTAAACTAAATAGCCCCAGTAGCTTTACAGTTGGTGCTGCTTCTCAATCTGTTATAATTGCATGTAATGTCAGCTATCAGTTCTCATCATTTGTCATCTGTTTCTCAAATCTTTAAACAAAGCTAATAAAGCTGACAAAACTGACTAGCTTAATTCTGCACATAATTCTAAATCAGTAAGCTGCTACTTAAGGATGATTCTGATTCTACAGTAGGCAGGCTTGCTATTTTCAGGGTTTATAGTAACTTTCTGGGGAGAAGGAAAAGAATTAGAGAAAGGATTATTTCTGGGTTTCTCTATTGCTTTCTGGATGGATAGGATTACCTAAAGTCTGATGGACAGAAGAGAGGTCCTAATTTAATATAATTTCTCTGAAAAACCCTATGTAATACTTTCAAATTAGGCAATCTATATGTGATGATCACCTATGATAGACTTAGCTCTTCTCAGCAATATAGTGATCCAAGACAGTTTCAATGAATTTGGGATAGAAAAAGGCATCTACATGGGGGGGGGAAGGGGGGACTGAGACTGTTAAGATTTTTCTTGCTTGTGGTTTTCTCTTTTTGTTTTGATTTTTCTTTCACAACATGACGAATATGTTTAAAATGTTCATACTTGTATAAACTTTAGCAGATTGCCTGCTGTCTTGTGGGGGGGAGAATTAAGGAAGGGAAGGAGGATAAGTTTGGAACACGCAATCTTACAAAAATGAATGATAAAAACTATCTTTACATGTAACTGGGAAAATAAACACTACTGAAATTTTTTTAAAAACAGGTAATAGTAATCCAATAGGCTACAGTAATTTATAAAAGGCATAAGTATCTACTAAAGAGGTTATTCTTTTTATAAACTCAAACTCTGCAGCAAGTAATTCTATAGATAAGGTTAAAAGTTATAATTAGAAACTTTTCTATTTAAAAAAATCATCATAATTAATTCAAATAAATATTTTTAAGGCAGATACTCTGTGCAAGGCTTAATGAAAAACATCACAAACATTTTAGGAAGAAATTAACACAAATGATCCAGGGTTTTAATACTCTTTTAGAATAGATTTTTAAACTCAGAAGTACATTTAAAGTCTAATTTAAAAAAAGAGGATGTTTACTGGAAAGACAAGGCAAAAACCAATGTTAACATCATTCTGTCAAATTTAAAAGGCATCACTCTTTCTGTTAACAAAAAGATAAGCCATTTCAAAGGGAAGCTACTTTATAAGGGATTTCTGGAGGTTAAGAGGGGACTATCTACTATGTCCACATGAAATGTGTTAACTTTTAAATTGACAAAAAGAAGTACTCTTCAAAAACAGGTATACACAAAGATAAATGTAAAAGAAATCTCTAGTTGATTCAGATGAACCAAAACAACCTAATTTTTTAAATACAGAAATTAGTTTTGGTTTTTATGCTAAAATAATCTGAAATTAGACTAAGCAACATTTAAGTGGCACGTGCTACAGCTTTCATTTAACTCTTTGACCCCATACTGAGATTTATGCTTCAGTGAGTTACATGATGAAAACATTTCAAGAGATATGCTTACTTGACAAGCTGTACTGCTGACATACCCTGGTAGGCTATTAAGTGAATAGCCCAGGAGGGAATAAAATGATAGAACAATTATATACTCTCTTCTCTTACACAGAAGAGAGTAGACTATTTGTCTCTCAGTCTTTCCATTCTTGCTGACTCCATATATGTAAACTGCCCATAACTATTCTTCAGTGCTAATAAGCTTGATTCAGCAAAGCTCAAATTCATTTTTAAGATTCAGCATATTATAATCTAGTTTCTACAAGAAACTAAGTGGATTTGCAATAGGAAATTATTTTTAATGGCAACAGTATTACTTGGCATACTTAAGAAAAAAGTCCATCAGACTAAGACCTAAAAAAAATTAATCAAAATTTTGGTTTTTAGACTCTTGGTAAGTACCAGAATAACCAAAAATGCCACCTGAAATATCAGCACTGATATTAATTGCAGAAGCATCACTGTTGATGTTGATAAGGGGAAGACAAATTTCTTATCAAGAAATTTTTTTTACCCCTTTTCTAAATCTGGAGGAGAGAGGGACTGTAATTCTTTAACTAGTGGGTAATGAAGAACTTCCCCCTTTCCTTTAAGACAGGGTCACCAGGCACTGTCTAGTCAGTCCTAGAGATTCTGTTGCTGTACAGATTCCCTGATCCCAAACCAGATAATTTCAGCTAGTACGAGTGCAGTTACTTTACAAATTAACTCAAAGGCCAAATGTCAGAGCATTTCAGAAGGTATCTGAATTGATATGAAATGGTCCTATATCTATGTGTCAAGTCATTGTCAAGCGTTTATAACCTATAAAGAAAGAACCCCGACTGAAACAGAATATCACCCCAACTCTCCTCTTCTTCCTTGAACAGAATAAAATCCATGCAAAAGTAAAGATCTTACTACATATAATCACTGTTGCCTCATTATTTCTTTCTGGATAAGGCTAATCCTAGATACATGAAAAATAACCCAACTTTAGCCTGCAAATCCTTACTTACAATGCTTGAAAACGCCAGTCTTCTAATAATTTCACTAGTATTTTAAGGATTCTCCAAAATTTACATCTGCATTCTATTTTTCCTGCCCTTGATAAAGAAGCCTGTAAAGATTTAGTCAGGAAAGAGCTCCCTCCAGGCTCCAAAATGAATTCCCAAGTTAGATGAGTAAGCAGCAACATCACCTCCTCCCTGCCCAAGTACACCACTAGTGCTTCTACCCCATACCTCTGGCAAGATAAACTGCTCCACTGGTTTGTACCACAGTCTGTTGACTTGCACTCCACAGCTGGGGGGACTGAAACGAGCACTAAGGAGAGCTTCCTGTTGGTAGAGAGAATCAGGAAAAAAAAAGTGATAATAGGATCATTAAAAGTCGAGGGAGAAAATCACTTCATATCTTGTTAAATACATTATTATGCATATATAATACAAAAGACACCCCCCCCTCCTGAAATCATTAGAAATATTGACATCCTATTTGGTTTAATCAACATTAATTTAGACCAACCCCAGATCCCTTCCTTTTCCTCTTCCATCTATCATCAGGTTACGACACTGAATCTCTTTGTATTTTCCCATCGCTATACCAATGATGTTATTTAGTTTTCAAATTAAAATAACTCACTCTAATTTAGAAAATAAAACTGTACCCCAAAGCAGGTGGATATGTAAGATATTGCCAAATGAAAGCAGAAGATGAAAGTGATACCCTACATTAAGAGAGAAAAGGTGAGGCAAAAACCAAGTCAAGGGGATATAAAAATGGCCAATCCTCATTAGATTAGATTAAATCTTTCTTTGAATGTTCACCCATCTGTTTTAGCCAAAAGAATGTATTTACATGTTTGACATTACACATTGATTTATGATGGGAACATCTCATTAAAACTATTAAGAGGACACAAGGTTTCCAAAATTACAATTTTTGTTAGGATTTTTTTCTGTTAAATATCAGCTTTTGCAAATGCTGCAGGAACATGCTTTTGCGTCTTCAATGAAGCAGGTGTAATTTTGGTGGGAGGAAGTAGTGGGTCTGAATATAGTTTTGTGTGGAGCTTTTGAATATATGCCAGTACTGACTTAAGCTAGAAACTACTTTAGAACCTGTCACCAGTTATCTATAAGATCATGTACAGCAAGCAGCTAAAGGTCAAATCAATAACATGGTCAAAGTACTGTACTTATAAACTGGGCTCCCCTGCTGGTGGCATACTCATTCAGAATAATGAGCTAGACACATCTTCATCTACTATCCAGACAATTAAGTATCTGATGTTGGCAAGTCACAGCAGTCCTAATTTCCAGATTAAGTATGGTGGCATACTAAGGAGTACAGCTCTTATATCACTTAAAGGATTTCCCGGACAGAAGAAATGTAACTGAAGCACAACAGATGGAATTATATGCTAATTGGCTATTAACTTGATGAGGTTCTTGCCATAGCAATAATACCAGATTGTGGTCAAATACATCCATGCCAGTGGAGGAGCTCTGTGAATACAGCAACCACATCAGTGAAACTCTTTTTCTAATTTCACTAAGACTGTCCTTTATTCTATTTCTCTAACTACGTGCATATCTTTTAGAAGCAAATCTGAATTACAAATTTAGCTGAAGGAAATAAAGACTAGGAAAGAACAGTTCAACCCCTAGCTAAAAAAGAATCTTTTCTACAACACACCTGAAGAGTTACCAAGGATGGAAAGAGCTATACTTTGCTTGAAGACCCCAAGTGAGGAAAACTCATTCTACTTTGGGAGGACTCTGCCAAGCAGAATAAATCAAATCCTTCAAATGAAACACATTATGGAACAACACAACTCTCTAAATCAGTGGAAATTTTCCCAACTATCTGAAACACATGGTGGTTGGATTTGTAAATACATCACACTCTTTGCTAAAGTAGATTTTTTTTTTAAAGACAATGTCTATTTATGACAATAAATCTAAGCACTAATGAAAACACATTAAAATTGAATGAAATTAAAAATTATAATAGTGGCCAACTGGCTATGGAAGCAGAGTAGAAAAGCTTTTAAAAGTTGGTCTTAGGGCAGATAGATGGTGCAGTTGATAGAATACCAGCCCTGAAGTCAGGAGGACCTGAGTTCAAATCTGGTCTCAGACACTTAACATTCCCTGGCTATGTGACCCTGGGCAAGTCACTTAACAGCAATTGCCTCAGCAAAAAAAAAAAAAAAAAAAAAAAAGCTGGTCTGGTACTATTTTCCATTGTATAGTAAATCATAACTAAACTGTACCACAATAATTAGGAAACCTATAGGGACGTATTGGTGTTATTTTTCTTACTGTGGCATTCATTCTTTTTGAAAAATAAGAACAATTTCTCACACACACACACGCTATACAATTGCTTTACTACCTTCATTTAGATATACCTTTGGTTAAATTGGGTCCCCCCAAATACAATCAACAGTATATAATAACCTGATACAACATATAGTATAGAATAAAATATGTAACTGGTCATAGACATTAGCATGTCTCTTAATACCAAAATTACAAAAAAAGGTTCCATTACATTAAATAAGGTAGGAAAAATCAAGTTTCTAAGCCACAAAGGGGCAAACTCATTTTGTAGACCTTTTCTAGGGAAAACAAATTTAATACTGACAAAAAGAAATTAAGGGATCAGGGAAGAGGATTGGGAAAAACAATTTGTGCAACAGAGCAATACCTCCTGTTCTGCTTGATACACCTTGACAGTAATATTCCTCTGGAAACCCACACTGCCAGCATCATAGAAGACTCCAAGACTAGTAATGACAATTGGGTAGAGAACTCGAAAGCTCACACTGACAACTTGATCTTCAGAAAATCCTGATGCAGTTCCTTCAGGTAGAGTGAATGCCTCGATTTCCTGATTTAAAACTAAGGAAATAATAACAATTCCTGTTTATATACCATTTTACAAAGCACTTTCTTCACAATAACCTTAAGAAGTAGATTACAAAGATATTATTATTACAAACGAGAACATTATAATAACTGTGATACAGAGTAAGAATTAGAAGGCAGAAACAGATTCTACATGACAAAACAAATAAAACCTTTCACCTATATATATTTTTAGTATGAGAGCTGGGCTGCTAAACTAAAGCAAGTAATTGCTTATAAAAAGAAAACAATTATTTGTTAGGTTTCTTTCTCTTCCCTCCAAATAGCAAAAATAAAAAACAAAGCTTCAAAAAATATGGATTTTAGGAAAATGAAGTGTATCTGAAATCTGTTGGACAAAAATTTGTTGACTAATAATAGAGACTGAATGCAACATATGTAAATATAGAAAAGCAAAGTTCAATTTCTCCCCTAATGTGGTGATGTCAAACTCAAATAAAAATGGGGTCATTAAAACAGATCCCTGAAGGCTGCATATTGACTTAGAAAAGCACATATTAGTATTATCTATATTATATGGTATTTTTATTTTGTTAAATGTTTCCCAATTGCATTTTAATTTGGTTCAGCTTGGTTCAGGAAAACTTTACAATAAATAAAATGTGGATCATTAGAAAGGTGATTTCAAATTTCCCTAAATGACATTTCCAAATTCCACAAAGATGAAGTAACCCCCCCTCTTCCCTAATTCCAGCCAAGAACTGCTCAAAACTTTTCATTATGGTGATGGAGGTTTATTAAAGATTAAAAAGAATGTTTTCAAAGCACGTTCAAGCTCTTCACTGCACTATACTGCAGATTTCCGCTTGTGGTTTTAATTTTACTTGTCTGTGTTATGGCAACTTAAGCTGATGGATTCCTGAGAAAGTCACAATCACACTACAAAACTGATTATGTAATTAATTTGAAATATTTCTAGAGAATGTAATTTGAATTAACAGTGTGTGATAAAAATGACTTTGCAAAGAGTTCAAAATCAGTAACATAAGCATTTATCTTTCTTTTATATATGAAAGAAAAATTTGCATATATTTGATGATATACTTAACTTTCTATATAACATAAAAGAAGAAAAATAAATCCTTCTGAAATTCTACACCTGCTGATAGACTCCCATCTGTCAGAAGTGGAGGGAGGTTTGATTTACATGGAGGAGTGTTGATTTGTCAAGAAAAACTTCACATAGCTAAAGTCAGCAACAACTCTTAATTAATAGTCTAAGTACTGTGATTGCCAATCATCCTAGGACAGAAGAGAGAGAAAAGTCCAGAGAGGACAACCAGAAATATGATAATTATAAACAGTAACACAGAAATAGAACTCACTGGGATTAGTGATGTTTAGCAATTTGCAGGAGTAAGGGTCTTCTCGATCTTCTACAGGCACATTACAGCCACGAGCACCTATTATAAACTTCACAAGCACACTGAAGAGATTTGTTGGTATTAACATCAATTAATAATATTCCATCTTGAACATGCAGCTTCCTCCTATGCCCATTTCAACATTTGTTCTTTTTAGTCATCAGTACTCATGAAAATTAACTTTCTAGCTTCACTTTACCTCTATGCTAAAGGAAAAGAACCAAACAAAAAATACTAAATAAAACAAGCTCATTTCTAATCTTAGTTTACAATTGAAAGACACATTCTGTACTTGGCCACCACTAAAAGCCCACACCAATAATGGACAATTCCTTATATAACTATTTATACTTGTATCTTGAAATTACAGTGTGATTTTATAAAGAATATCTACATCAAAGTGCTATCTAAGCATGATTCTCTAATATGAAATATAAGACTTCTGAGATTCAGACACACTTTGTAAAAACATATGGTTTTCTTTTTTCTTTTTGCTGATGGCCAATCAAGGCAGAATCTCTTTAACACTCAGTTTGGGGGATGCGAGTATAAATAGAAATCATTAATGATTTTAAATTTCTGTTGTAGACATTAGTCCCATATGACTTATCCATGTTATATGCACTTTCTCAAATACAACTATAAAGGCAACGTAATTGTAGGAAGAATTGTAGAATAATTCTTCCTAGGATTATAGGGATATCCAATCACTTTCAAAAATAAGCTATTAAGATTATTAAAGGCAAAGTATGATGAGACAAATTGTTAAAAAGATAAAATGCTTTTCAATTAAGAAATTCTTTTCCAGTAACCAAATAATTTTCAAAATTTGTTCACATATTATGTGAAAGATAACAGACATACTATTCTTTTGGGATGAAGACATAAAAGAACCTTTAGTAAATGCTTTCTAAGAATGAAAACAGTTGGAAATAAAGATTTGAAATCTATATTTCTTAGACCTAACCACTGGTGACCATAAAATTCACTTTGACCAATTTGGCTCAAAGGCCTCTGGTTCAATGCCTTCCAGAAAGGCATATTAAGTGGGCATGTTCCCTTCCTTATATAGATATAGATATATATATCCTTATATAAATATCCCTTCCATTGACCCCTACAATCATCTTGAGACTGGCAACTCAGTTGACAAGATTAAAAAGGGCACTGGGTTTTTGCTAGCCTGTATATATTCTACCTAAAAACCAATAGACAAAGCAGTTTACCAAAACTCGATGCAAGAAACATAAGAATAAGAATAGAGTACACAAATATTTTGCCTCATATATGACTTAAAAATTTCCACAAAACTTTACTTCATACATAGCCCAATTTTTAAAAATAGTTAATTTTGTGGAGTTAGTGGGAAAAACTTTTTGGCACAGCTACATATATTTTTTCATTCTAAAGCTATGGTATGTAAGAGGTGTTATTATAAGATTAAAATACTGGTTATCTAAAATAAAAAAAATTCAACAAAATACTCTTCTCCCATTGTATTATGACTAAAAATAATTTGGTTAAATTTATTTTTTGGCCATAACTGTAAGCCAGACATTTTTCTTATATCGATACAGTCTGTACGATCTAATTTTCAAATAAATGCTCAGGATAAGCTATGTTTTCTATATATCTCAGGCACTAAACTATGAAACAACTTACCGCTGACTTAACTCTGGATGCTGTTTCAAGTGCTTCAACCAGGTATTCCTGATCACAGTTCGTAGTTCATGATTATTTCGAGCCGACAGTACACCAACTACCACATCATAATGTTTTGATTTCCATTGAGGAAATAAATTCAGCTGATCTGGAAATAAGTTACAGTGATTTAGACACATCCTATGCATCAACAACAACCACAGCACCAAATATTGTATTTTAATTACTTTATTTGTTTCAAATATGTTAAAAAATATTTTAAAATTTAAACAAATTTATTTCAATATTTTAAATTCTTTACACCAAAAATTAGTTTAGGGAGGCAAATCAATCATTTTTCTCCTTGGATTGTCTGCTTGAAAAGGTCAGCATCTCTCAATAATTCTATAACTTTTTGTTTTATTTTTTGCTGAGGCAATTGGGGTTAAGTGACTTGTCCAGGGTCACACAGCTAGGACATGTTAAGTGTCTGACCTTTTAAGATTAGGTAATTTTAGGATCAACAAATTCCTTATCTAACAAACTCAAAGTGTGCCAAAGAAAAATCAGCCCTTTTGGTAACTATCTTAGAGCTTCACTTTACAGTTTACAAATCAGTAAAAGATATGATTTCATTTGCCTTAAATCTAAATTTGCTTAGAGAAGACCTGAAGATCTAGCTAAAAGAAATGACAGAAAAACATGTTTAAAAAGTAGGGCTGTCCTTGTCTTCTCTTCTGCCCTTCAGTTTTAGAAACTTTAGCAATAAGTACAAAAACTCAAACAGGCAGGGCTCTAATCATCAGTTCACCTAGTATTTCCTCAGTCAGAAGCAGGGAAACTTAAAGGAGCTATCTCCCAGAGGTACACACTCACCAAGATTCTATATTTTGATCAAGATTAATGGCCAATCCTCTTTGAGTTTGGTGCAGCTAGAAACTCATGATAACAATCCATCTCCCATAATACTAGCTCCTCAATTCACCCCCTTCTGAATCTATACTTCTACTCTTCCCCAGTCCTACTCAAAGCCAAGGTACCATCACCTAGCTATATTTCAGTATATGGAACAATCCTTTTCAAACCAGCATCCATAAGTCCTCTCCCACACTCATCTATTTTTTTCAACCAACACTTTTTAGCCACTTTTGTTTTTACAAAAACTTGGAAGCAACAAAGAAATCTTATTCCTTGCAAACTTCTCCAGTTGTGCATATGTTCTCCCACTCCCTGCCCCCACTCGCCAGCCAGAATGAGTTGGACATATTTCTTATTCCCCATTGCTTCTTTCTGACCACAGTCTATCAACATTTCACCTTTATTTACTTCTAAGAGGATTATTTGTACTATCCCTCTTCTCAGCACCACTGCTATCATTTACTGCCTTCTAGGACACTTTCCAACCCCCCCCCCCCCCCCCTCGGAATTCAGTACCTAACTCATAAATAATTTTCTTCTTCCTATCCCTTGCTATGATATTCAGGGATTTCAATTTTAAGTTGACAATATTACAGCATCTTGATCTTTTCAATCCCTCAACCTCCACTCCAGTTTCCTTCTCCACCCCACTTTAGGGGATGGAAACTAATACAGACACATCTTACCAGCTTACCCTTGCCATCTCACAGAAGTACCCATTTTCAACATCAAGAACTTTGAAAATTCACTGACCCCAACTTCTTATCTTTCTCTTTCCCTACTAACTATACTCTGCAACACAGAGTTTAGATGCCTAGATGGACATCTAATTTGAAATGCCCAGTAGGCACTTGGTGATGTGGGTCCTTATTACTGATTTAACAAATTCAACAACCACTTAAGTACCTAATTTGTGCTGGGCACCCTGTTTAGTAATGAGGACCCAAAGACAAAAACATAATAGTTCTGCACTCAAAAATTTTACATTCTATGAGGGGTACATGTGTAGATACAAGTAAATACAAAGTAATGTTAAGAAGAACACGACTATTAGGGAGGGGAATTAAGAGGAAGGGCTTTGTACAGGAGGTGGCACTTGAATTAAGAGGCAGAGATAAAGGGAGAGTGCTTTCCAGACAAAAAAGCAACAAAGGAACTGGGGTAGGATAAGGAGCAACATATTTCGGGAAGAGCTGGTAGGCCAGTTTCATACCATGTACATGAAGGGAAACACCTTGATGTAGTCCCACTAAAAAGGGTTCTTAATTTTTTTTTTTTTAATTCACAGGCAATTTTGGAAGTGTGGTAAATCCTGCTCAGAACATTTTTAAATGCATAAAGTAAAATATAGAATTACAAGGGAAACCAATTTTATTGAAATGATAGTATCAAAAAAAATTTTTTTTAAGTTCATGGGGTCTAGGGTTAAGAATCGCTGTGTTAATTTAAGGTATATCTCCTAATGTTACTATTAAAAGACCTTTCTAGTCAAAAATATTATAGTTGCTTTATATTTAATAGTAGAAAAACCAGCAAACATACACACACACACTATTGGCATGCTATTAGATTATGAAAAGTAAACAGGACTTAAGTGAATGACAAAGTAGAAATTCACATTGGCAACACAGACTGCAAAATCAAATCAGAATCAAAGGGGCACAGAGTTTAGCATAACTGTTTTGTTAAAAAGATTTTGGGGTGGGATAGTATATAAGGGATCTTGAATTTTACATAAAAAAGGCATCAACACACATTTTAAAAACACTTAAAAGTGTCTTACTGGACTTGAATTTGAACCCCAGGGATCAATCAAGTCCAGGCTCTGCCCAACCTACTATGTGACATTTGGTAACCTCTCTAAATCTGTTTCCTCTTCTATCAGATAGATATGGTAAGACATTATTAATATTTCACTTGGGGTCGGAGCTGTTGGGATCAACCAACCATTAAGTATTTATTAGTCACCTAATTGCCAGGCACAGGATATACAAAGAAAAAAATCACACTTCTTGCCCTGAAAAACCCTAACAGACAGACAGGCAGACAAGCACCTGAGTAGTATTCAAGAAAGACTTATAGTACAAACGGGTCTTAGAGCCAAATCTTAAGTAAATAAGAGACAGGAATTGGAAGTGAGAAAAGGGATCAGTAAGTACAAAGCTTAAGGGTGGTAAATGGAGTCTTGTGAAAAATCAAAAGACCAATTTGCCTGCAGAGGAAGTAATGAATAGTAAAACTGAAAAGTTAAGTTAAGGCTAGATAATGGAGGGCATTAAATGACATAACAAGAGAAGTTATATTTAATTCCAGAAGCAATAAAGGACCACCAGAATTTATGGAGCAAGGGAGTGGCATGGTTAATAGGAAAATCTCCTTAGCAGCCACATGGAGGGATTTGAATGAGGCATTTTGTTAATTTATGCTTTTTTTTTTTTTTTTGCTGAGGCAATTGGGATCAAGTGACTTGCCCAGGGTCACACAGCTAGGTCATGTTTAGTGTCTGAGACCAAATTTGAACTCAGGTCCTCTTGACTTCAGGACTGGTGCTCTATTCACTGCACCACCTAGCTGTCCCTAACTAATGCATTTTTATAAACATGAAGATGACATGAGTTCATCTCTGTCTTGGACATATAATAACTAGAAAATTTGGGGCAAATCTCTGAGTCTCAGTTTCCTCATCTGTAAAATGTGGTAGCTGACTTACAGACTGCTCAAATTCTTTCTAATTCTATCTCTATCATCCTTTAACAGTCCTAACTATGAACATGAATGAGATGAACTCATCCATAAAACAGAAGACAGTAAAATGGAATAGAAAGCAGAATCCAACAAGGTGTTTCTTACAAGCAACATGATTGAAAATTAAGTTAAAATAAGGACCCTAGGGTAAAACCATTACCATTATGCTTCAGATGAATTTTAATTCCTACTCTATTCCTTGAAAAAAAAAAAGCATCTTTTTAAAGTACTTACTCTGTACATGAACTGTGGTCAGATCTAGAGCTACAAAGAGAAATACGAGATAGTCCCGGCTTTCAAAAACCTCACATTCTAAGAGGGAGACACACATAAAGAAGGCTTCAGCAGCAAAACAGACAGTAATGCCCTCATTTTCATTAGAGATTTCTAACAAGAAAATCCACAATTGTAGAGATTAATTAATAAAACAAGTTCTACTTAAGTTACAAAGTTACTGAATATGCTGGATTTTCAAAACTGCGCTGTATTTAAATATCACAGAAAAGATAGTAACACTCAAAAATAAAGTACAATCAGCATTTATTGGCAACAACTATATATGTGACACTCTATTCCAGAAGCTGTGCAAAGACTGATAAGAAGTCTTTCAAATTTATCTCCATATCTAAAAATGAAACATTAAACTCAAGTGAAAAAAACCCACAAGGCTGACCTTAACCTAAAGGTCATAGTTATTTTTACTATAACTAATAATATGAATCTGTTCTCTTATGTGTAATAATTATATTTTGAATACATTTAAACAATCAGCACTTTATTATGATTTGCTACCATCTAAAGCATGGAAACAACTCCAAAGTCACAAATACTAATGCAACCATTGCAATTCTCATAATAACTTTCTGTCCACAATGTGTGTTATTTCAGCTTTGTTCTTCATTATTACTTCTTCCCTTTTCCCAATTAATTTAGTGCAAAAACAGCAAAAATAAAAGCAGGACATAGCATGTCATCATTTAGTTATGTCACAATAGTTATATTTAGGAAGGCAAACACAGACAAAATATTCTCTTGCAAACCATGGAGAAGCAGTCTCTATGAGGTCTCTTGCAGAAACCAAAATTGTAAAAATTAATATGACATTATGGGTAAAGAACAGCAGCAAGCCCACCACACATGCTCCCTGTCTGGAATGTTAAGGAGCTTACTTTCTTTCAAATTCCATCTTCTTTTTTACAGCTAAGGAAACACACCCACCCAGGACCACACAGGCAAGTATCAAGAGACCTGACAGACTCCAGGTCCTTTCTGCCTTTCCTCTTAACCTACTCCCTTGAAGACCCCAGGTGTTTAATCCACTAGGAGGGGCCCCAACTCTCCCAAATTGTCCTGGGTTTGGTGGGCTTGCTTATGCTCTGTCCTCAATGAAAGCTGCTCCTCCTTCACAGAGGGATAGCTGCCTTTAAATAGATTTAGATTTATCACATGGAAAAGGATAAAATACTTGTTTTATGCTGTACCAAGAGGGTATACAAGGGCCAAAGGTTGATCAAAGGAGGTAGATTTACCTAAAACCAAAACAGTCTTTCACTATTATAAGTGTCCAACAAAAGAATTACACACAAAGGCAGGATTACCATTTTTAGATTCTGTGGGGGGAAAAACTTCAGCTTTGAGTGAGATTCTGAACTAAATTACTTTTAAATACTTTTCAAACTCAAAGGTTCTATGATTCTATTATATTGGACTACATTAATACTAGAGGGCTTCACTGGATTAGACATAAAGCAATCATTTATAGGAGTTATGAAGCTTAGATGGCTATTTTCTATGGTGATTAATGACCCCTGAGCAGCAAGGTGGCACAGTGGACAGTGTTGGGTCTGGGATCTGGATCCGAGTTAAAATGCAGCCTCAGACCTTTACTAGATGTGTGATCCTGGGCAAGTCACTTATATGACTGCCTTAATCCACTGAAGAATACTCCAATATCTTTATCAAGAAAACTCCCTGGATAGTACTGGTGTGCTAGCCAGGGTCATGAAGAATTGGGCATGATTGAATACCACCACTTAAATTATGAATATAAAGTTTATTTATTCTTTTTTATGTCATCCCAAGCACCTAGTAAGGTCATTACACACTCAGAGAATCCCATAAATACCTACTGACTAATACCATGAGTACATCATGCCAATGGAGGGGGGAAAAACCCACAAAGGAAATCAAGAACCCATCGAAATGCACAGGACATCATTGACCTTTAAGTGCACTTAATTACTGTCAGCCCAATTTAGGGAAACCTAAAAATAGTTTCTTTAATGAAATTTAAAAGAATTGCAATAGTAGATACATCACCAAATTCTATTTGAACAGGACTTAATTGTAAGGACAACACAAAGAAGTCTTTTCAACCTGCTGGTACTTTTTCTTTCAAAGAGAATCAAAACAATAACCAAAGAAGACCTATCAAAGACTAAGAATTACCAATAAGAAGTGAGAACAATTAAGGATTTCCAAATATTCTATTTTGGCTTTAGAAACTTTTGGATGCCAGAGAACTCTACTTTTTAAGTAATAAGGGGAGATTTCCCAGTATAATTAAACAAAAAATAACAGATTTGGTTATTTTCCCTAACAGCTCTAAAGGATTTTCCTATAATCACAACTTTTTTTCCTGATCGTGAAGTTTCCTTTTTAAAATGTTTTATTTAACGTTAGCCTGAATAGTTTTCCAGAGACAAAATCCTTATACTCAAGAACTTAATTTTTTTTGTAAAAAAAATAGTTAAAAAAATAGATACAATCAAATAAAAAAGGACTTGAATATTTTCACTTACATTACATTCAGTGGAAGTAGAAAGCTAAATTCAAAGAGAACTTTCAGCAGAGCCACGCTTATTTCAAGCTTGGATCTGTTTCAACTCTCGCAAGCATGCAAAAAACAAAACTACAACACTAAAAACAAGTAGTTCTTCACACAAAGCCCAGATTTTTTTTTTTTTTTTTTTTTTAAAGAAAGGTGGCAATGGGCCCCAACAATCCTGTCCGGACAAACTTCGAGCTTAGGGAGAATCGAGATTTAGAACAGCCCAAAGTAGAGGGGCCGGTCGTGGGCACTCGGACCAGGCCAGCCTGGACACAGGCAAAAATACTTCCTCTAGGGGATGCATGTGTGTGTGTGTGGTTGTGTGTGTGTGTGCATAAAAGGCTAGAAGGAATGGAAGCAAGAGATCACTCAACCCAGCGAGGTTTTCTGTATGGAGAATATGAAAAATATATGTATTAGCTTTCGCCGGTACGTAGTTTTTACTTTAGTATCCGATAAGAAAGCGCCTGGCAAGCTTTAAAACGCAACAGAAAGGCTGGCCACCGTTATTATGACTGTTTGGCGGTCTCCCTTACTCCGGCAAATCTTGGTGCTAGTTTGGAGAAGGGTAGCAATCAGGAAGGGGGGAGGGGGAAGGAGAGGCAGGGAGCCTGCTCCTCCCCCCCAGCCCGCACCTGCTGCGCCCCTCCCCCCGCTCCACCTCACCTTTCCAGAAGCTCACCTGCAGGGCCGGCCCCGGAGGAGGAGGAGGCGCAGGCGGGCGGCGGGGAGCGCAGCCGCAGCCAGAGGTGCAGCGCGGCCCCGAGCAGACACGGGCACAGCAGCACCAGCCAGTTTCGCATTGGCCGCCCCCGACCGCTCCACCTCGCGCCCCCGCCGCGCGCCGGGATCCCCGGCGTCCCGGGGTCGGAGGAAGGCTGGGGGGACGGCGGGAGACGGAAGAGCGGGTGAGGAGGGGATTCCTCCGCGCGACCACCCTACCCCCCCCCCCTCCCAAGACAGCCAGCGCGCGTGCACACGCCCGCCTGACCCCCGCGCGTGTGGACTGGATCCTCCTGGACTCTCAGGGAAGATTTCCCAGACCCCCGGCGGCGGCAGTGGCAACGGCGGTTCAGCTACCCTAGGCCCCACCCCTTCGGCTGGCTTCCCTCATGGCTCCTCCTATCTTTTTTTCCTCACACTCCCTGCCCCTTTTCCTACAAACCCCTCCTACTCTGGGCAGACGGCCGGGAGCTGAAGTTCCGCCCCGAACCCAGGCAGGGGGCGCGCCCTTATCCAATGAAGCCTGAGAACTACAATTCCCAAACGCCCCTTCTCCTCCCCGCCACCTGAGCTTCCCAGCTCATGGGAGCAGAGCGGGTCGGCATTCTGAAATTTGCCCGACGTTCGCGAAATCTGCTGCCGCCTAACGGACTGGGGTGGAGAAGGTTTTTCGGGGCTCTGCGGTTGCGCTCTGTAATTGGGGGAGCCATGCGTGACTGGGGAATGGTGCTGTTGTCGGGACGTTCTGGGATTGAGAATCATAGACCCCACGAACAGGGATTTGTGAAGGGATTGGAGGGTACTCAGAACTCGAAATTCCCCAGACCGGTGGAAACAAAGCTGATGGTCCTGGGGGACAGATGGAAAAAGCTATCCCAATTGCTGCGGGTCGCCGGCGGCGAGACCCTAGAGAGGTCTTTCTTTTGACCAAGAAGCTGTAGCGATCATCCCGTTTGACCGCCCTGTGAGTCTTATTACGGAGACGAGATTTCTGGACTTTTAAAACCTCTGCCGGAGCAGCACGGAGTGGGAGAGTTAGCTCTGCAAACAGCCACGGCGCAGCTTCCATCCCGCCTTCTGGCTTGGGCACTCTAGTGGCCGCGCTGAAGGCCCTTCAGGCTTCTGGTCTCCTCAGTGTGCCCATGATCCATTTTGTTGCCAGACTTGCTGGTAATGCCCCGATATCTAATTGTATCAGTCTTCTGGGTTCAAATCTTTCCTCGGACTCTTAGGAGTCGTATATACACTAATGCAGAATGGACAACTTTGATTACATTAAAAAGTTTTTGCACAAACAAAACCAACACAAACAAGATTGAAAGGGAAGTACAAAACTGGGAAATAATCTTTACAGCCAGTATTAATCATAAAGGTCTCATTTATAAGACATATAAAGAACTATGTCAAATTTATAAGAATACAAGTCATTCCCCAATTGATAAATAGTCAAAGAATATGAACAGACAATTTTCAGATGACAAAATCAAAGCCATGTGGAAAAATGTTCTAAATTACTATTGACTAGAGAAATGCAAAATTAAAACAACTTTGAGGTACCACTCACACTTCTCATTAGCTAAAAATGACAGGAAAAGATAATGAAAAATGTTGGAGGGGATGTGAGAAAACTGGGATACTAATGCATTGTTGGTGGAGTTGTGAAATGATCCAACCATTCTGGAGAGCAATCTGGAACTATGCCCAAAGGGCTATCAAACACTGCATACCCTTTGACCCAGCATAAAGAAGGAAAAAGGATTCACATGTGCAAAAATCCTTTTGTGGTAGCAAAAAATTGGAAAATGAATAGATCCCCTTCAATTAGGAAATGGCTGAATAAATTGTGGTCTATGAAGATAATGGAATATTATTATTCTATAAAAAATGATGAACAAGCTGATTTTAGAACAGCCTGAAAAATTTACATGAACTGATGCTGAGCAGAACAAGCAGAACCAGGAATACATGGGAATACATTGTATACAATAATAGCAAGAATGTGTGATGGATGATCAACTATGAAAGACTTGGTTCTTCTCAGTGGTTGGTTCAGTGATCCAAAACTGTCTCAATAGACTTTGGACAGAAAATGTCATCTGCATCCAGAAAAAGAACTATGGAGTTTGAATGTAAATCAACACATGCTATATTCCCTTTTTTGTGTGTGTGTGTTTTTTCCCCCTCCCATTATTTTTCCTGTTTGCTCTGAATTTTCTCTCTCAACATGATTCAAAAAGCACTGTGTATTAAAAATAAACTAAATGGAAGAAAAAAAAACTTTTGTTTTAAAGTATTTCACAATGTGATCATCTTTCTTTTCAGTCCCATTATGTACTACTTTATATAGTCTATAACTCAGCCAAATTGATTTGTTTTCTCACACAGAATACTTCACCCATTCTGTACTTTTGTGCTAGAAGTCCCACATCCTTTCCCCAATCCTCCCCAAAATTAATAGCACTTTTCCTTACTTACCTTTCAATTATTCTGTGTATGCTTACTAATGCACATTTCCCCTAAGGTAGAATTCAAACTTAAGTCTTCCTGATTCCAAGTCTAGCACTCTTATTGACTATGCCTTCTTTTAGATCAAGGTCTGTTTCATTTTTTGTCTTTGTGTTTCCAGCAAATAGCAGGTGTGGGCATGTAGCAGGTGCTTAATAAATGTTTGTTTATTGATTGCTTAATCTCACCATTGCCTATAACTGCCACTTTCATGATCTTAAATTCTGAAATTTTTGTCTGTGATAAAAATAATTTCCTGGACTTCCCAGCTTTAGGTCACTACTCAATTTCTTCATCCTCATTGACCTTCACCATGATTTCAAGGTCCTCAATATTTTCCTCTTTTTCCCATTCCCCCAAATCAGGGCTTCTTAAACTTTTTCTATTTGCCACCTCTTTTCAACTGAGAATTTTTTACATGATCCCGGGTATGTAGATGTATAAAATAGATATACAAATTAAACATTTACTGGTAATAAATCATAACTGTGATTTCTATATTTAGTTATGAGACCCATATGGAATCATGAGCCACAATTTAAGAATTTAAGAATTTGGAACCTAGGGCAGCTAGATGGCGCAGTGGGTAGAGCACCAGCCCTGAAGTTAGGAGGACTTGAGTTCAAATTTGAGCTCAGACACTTAACATTTTCTAGCTATGTGACCCTGGACAAGTCACTTAAGAAGCTGGAACCTAAATAATGCTCTGGCCTCCATTTCCTTACTTCATTACCTTGCTCTTTTTTCCTACTGCTACTTATAACCTAACAATCCTCAAAGCTGGGTGATTCCCATAATTTCTCTTTTTATCTCTGGCTTCTATGCTGTTGAACCCCTTTTGAAGAAGTCATATAATCATACTGTTACTCTAGATTCCTCCAAACTCTGGGCTCCTACTAACCAGAAACAATTTTAGGTTCAGATTCAAAATATCAATCTTTTCTTTAGGTCTTTGCTCCTACCCACAGTTTACAGGGGGATCCCACATATACTTTGAGTCTACTTCAGTTCAAAGACTCATAAAGCATACCCAAGACAATATAAATGGAAGGAAAACTAAATTGAATGGTACGGAATGATAATGATCAAACTTGACTCCAAAAAAGAGAGATAATACTTTTCCTCTCTCCTTTGTAGAGGTAAAGGACTATGGGTGTGAGTGCAGAATGGTGCACATACTCTTAGGCTCTGTGTATTGGTTATATTTAAAGAACTTTTTTTTCTTTTTCTTTTTTGTTATATTCTTTTTTTAAAGCTTTTTATTTGTATAACATATGTATGGGTAGTTCCCCAACCTTGATCTTTACAAAGCTTTCCAATACAAATTTTACCCCCAGTCCCCTCCCCTCCCCTAGATGGCAGGAAGTCCACTACATGTTAATAATGTTGAAATGCTTGAGAAGTTATGCAAGAAAAATCCTATCTACAAGAAAAAAAAAAGAATCAGAGAAAGGCAACACAATGCAAGCAAATGTCAATAGAGATCATGAAAATGTTACTTTGTGGTCCATATTTCATGTCCCTCTTTCTGGGTGTATATAGTTTTCTTCAGTGAACAACTGGAACTGGTTTGAGACAATTCTTTATTGCAGAGAGCCATGTCCATCAGAATTGATCATCATGTAATACTGTTGTTGCTGTGCATGATGATCTCCTGGTTTTGTTATATTCTTTAGTGGAAAAGAGGAATGACAATATAGTGTGAAAGGAAGGCAATTTAAAAACAAAAGGTATCAATGACAATTTTTAAAGGTTACAAATTCAAAATTTCTTCACATGACCTTGCCATTCTTTCAAATTTCCTTATGTCACCTCTTTTTCACTGCTAAATTCCCAAAAAGAATTGTAAAGGCAGGCTAGTTGGCCCAGTTGATAACAGAATTTGACTTGAAATTAGAAAGACAAAAATTCAACTATGACCTCAAACCCTTACAGGCTGTATGATCCTAAACAAGCCATTTAATTGCTATCTGCCTCAGTTTCCTCAACTATAAAATGAGGAGTAATAGTATCTGCCTGCAAGGGCTATGAGGATCCAATGAAATAAGATTTGTTAAGTGCTTTGCAAATCTTAAAATGCTATATAAATAAAATGCTGGTTAGCTATCACTGAATTCACTGCCTAATTTCTTCATAACCTACTCACTTCTCAACCCATTGCAATCTGGCTTCTGATTCTATTATAACTCATACCACTCTCCAAAACTACCACTTATTTCTTGAGTTCTGGAGTTTTTTATGCTTTTTATTAATTCTTACTCATTTCAAAGAAAAGTCTACGCCATACGTGTTTGCGCCTTTGTTTTTCTCTAGGCTCTGCTTCTGTCCAGATTTCTTTCTGTAGTACATCTCCTTACTTTTTTCAGTTGCTTCATTTTATGTATTGTCTTCCTCCTTTAGAATGTAATCTTGAAAGCAGGGACTGCCATTAATTTTGTTATTATTTGTATTTGTGGATCTCCTGACTCCAGGTTGGGCACTCTATGCCCTATACTATTTCACTGTCCTCATCATGTTATATCACATTATAATTATTTTATACATTCAGAAACTTTTTTGATAAGGTTTTATTAGATTGCCAAAACAATCTATGGCTCAGAAAAGATTAAGAATCTCCAGCCTACTCATTTCTAAAATATAGAGAGAATTGAATCAAATTTATAAGAATTCAAGCTATTCTCCAATGGTAAGTGGTCAAATTTTTCAGATGAAGAGATTGAAACCCTTTCTAGCCATCTGGAAAGGTGCTCTAAATCACTATTGATCAGAGAAATGCAAATTAGACAACTCTGAAGTACCACTACATGCCTTGGCTAAGATTGACTAAGATGACAGGAAAAGGTAATGATGAATGTTGGAGGGGATGTGGGAAAACTGGGACACTGATACATTGTTGGTGGAACTGTGAACAGATCCAACCATTCTGGATAGCAATTTGGAACTATGTCCAAAGGGCCATCAAAATGTGCATACCCTTTAATCCAGCAGTATTTGTACTGGGCTTATATCCCAAAGAGATTTTAAGGGAGGGAAAGGGACCCACATGTGCAAAACTGTTTGTGGCAGCCCTTTTTTGTAGTGATTAGAAACTGGAAACTGAGTAGATGCCCATCAATTGGAGAATGGCTGAATAAGTTATGGTATATGAATGTTATGGAATATTATTGTTCTATAAGAAACGATCAGGAGAATGATTTCAGAGAGGCCTGGGGAGACCTACATGAACTAATGCTAAAGGAAATGAGAAGAACCAGAAGATCATTGTACACAACAACAAGAAGACTATATGATGATTAATTCTCTTTTCAACAAGAAAATGATTCAGGCCAGTTCCAATGGTTTTGTGATAAAGATCACCATCTGTACCCAGAGAGAAGATTGTGAGAACTAAGTGAGAATCACAACATAGCATTTTTACTCCTTTTGTTGTTGTTTGCTTGCATTTTGTTTTCTTTCTCATATTTTTCCTTTTTGATCTGATTTTTCTTGTGTCACATGATATTTGTGGAAACATGTATAGAAGAATTGCAAATATTTAACATATATTGGATTACTTGCTATCTAGGGGAGAAGGGAGAGGAAAGGAGGGAAAAATTTTGGAACACAAGATTTTGCAAGGGTGAATGTTGAAAATTATCCATACATATATTTTGAAAATAAAAAGCTTTAATTAAAAAAAAAAGATTGCCTGGATATCCAACACTATATGGATATCATTTCAGCCTAACTAATCAGCTGATTATATTAATTGCAAATTGATTCCCAGGTATACGAATCTATGGAAACAAAATCTGAATAATGTGAAAGGGGATGACTTGGATTTAAGGAAAACACCAAAAGATATTTTTTATTTGCTTTGTTTCCCTTGTTTATTATTTCTAAAATTGAAAATTACTTTGTATAGCAACACATCCTTTATCTCTCTTACAAACTTAGGAAGCATTTATGTTTTCTAACAGTAGGTGGCAACAATAACTTGAGTGGCTTGCACTAATTGGTCTTCTATATAAAACAGTGCAAGTGAAGCAAAGAATTGGTAAAAGATAATTTGGCACAGGTCTGTTCTTCCTCTCTTGCTGGCAGAGGAACCTGTCAATCAGGCCTAGGGTTTCCAGAGGCCCTGTGAGGTCAGGCCTCTGCATCCAGCTAAAAATCACCTTGATGGCCGGAATCTTGCTGTGAGGGTCACTTCTACCCCTACAACTTTTCTGGTTTAAGACACTTGGTAGGCAACAACAACAAAAAATTATCTCATTATTCTGCAGGCCTCATCTCAGAAGGCCATTTAGAAATTTCCTCTTGGAAAATTTAGTTTAGAAAAATTAATAAATGCAAGGTGGCAGGGCCAAGACTCTTCTGGAGCTGCAAAAGAAAACAGCAGGTGTCTTCAGGACTTCCAGTGCTGGGTAAAGGGCTTGTAAACAGAACTCAATTGACTATGTTGTTGGTAGATAAAAAAGAACTTGAGAAAACTCTCAAAGGATCCAAATGGAGGCTAGTTTAGCCCCCAAGCATTCTTTACTTGCTAGCCCCAGAAAGCTTCTTCTCAGCCTATCCCTCTGGAAAGGAGAGTAGGCAGGACCAGAAGCCATGGCCTCAGAGATCAGAAGAAACTTTAAAAATTGCATGAAAACTCTCCATTTCCCTCTCAGAAGAAACTGTCCCTTTAAGTGTCAAGGGACTTACTTTAAAAAGCATAGCCCTGTACCTTGCTTTGGGCAGGTAACTTTGACTTGGAAGAAGTTGAAGAGAGCAGTAGAAGAGGGAGGCAATCCCAGACTCAGTGTGAAAATGCCAGAAATTGCACACATCTTATGGCATAATCCTTTTCACAATAGTCTTCTGAAAGATTCCTGGCTCATGTACACAGCCAGTTTCCATATTTCAAGGCACAGTCTCAATGGCACTGCTAGAGCTAAAAGAAACTTCTTTGACCTGATCTATTGGGGGAAAAAAAAACACCTTCATTTTTCCTTCTTGCCACTGAGGAAGTAGTCCCTGCATCCAGGAAATGTGACAGGAAAGGGAAATCTTTGTAGCTGCTAGTTGAACTAGATGACCACCAAATTCCCTTTTGACTGGGGTTGTGATTATATAAAAATGGAGTAAAATAATCATTTCTAAAAGATGATAGAGATCAACATTGTTTTGGAAATCGCAGAATATTTTCTGTTAGACATTGTTTTCTAAGTTTCTGTGTAACTCCTTTGAGAATGCATCTAAATTTGTCATATTGAAAAAAAATCTGCTAATAAAGCACTATTTATTAGTGGGGGAAATGCTAATTTGAGCACTGGTGGGCATGTCATGATAAGGATAATCAAATGTATTTTTAAAACAAGTTTTGATATTAGAAGGGACTTCAGAATCTATCCAGTTCAACATAGCTGGACAAGTATCCTCTCCATTTCCCCCCCACAACTGGTAATCCAGGCTTTGCTTGAAAATTCCCTTTGTGGAAGACCCACTATATTCCAACAGAATTTATTCTACTTTTGGATAGATTCAACTGTTAGGAGACTTTTCCTCATGTTAAGTTGGAAATTTCTCTTTTTGCTCATTATTCCTATTTATTCCTAAGCAGAAAAAGTATCACTTCTTCCATTTGACAACTCTTTATATACTTGAAGCAAGATGTAACATTCCCTGGAAATCGTCAACCCTTCTGCTTTTATGATATAATCTCAAGGCTCTTTACCATCTTAATGGTGGATAAAAAAGTGGTTGTCCTCATAATGTTTCTTTGGGGAGTATAGAGAAAAAATTATTACTATAGTTTATGAAATAATTTTGGTTCTATGCCATTTTAACACTATAGATTTCTTTTTGAATGATGAACTCCTGTTTACTTCCTAGCATAGCACTTGATGTAGTAATTTTATTTCTGTGATTCTTTTTTCCCCCCTGAGGCATTTGGGGTTAAGTGACTTGCCCAAGGTCACACAGCTAGGAAATGTTAAGTATCTGAGACCAGATTTGAACTCAGGTCCTCCTGACTTCAGAGCTGGTGCTCTATCCACTGTGCCACCTAGCTGCCCCTGTGATTCTTTTTGTTTGTTTGTTTGTTTTTCTTTTTATTAAAACTTTTTATTTGCAAAACATATGTATGGGTAATTCTTCAACCTTGACTCTTACAAAGCTTTCTGTTACAAATTTTTCCCCCTTACTCCCCACCCCTCCCCTAGATGGCAGGAAATCCACTACATGTTAATTATGTTAAAATACTTGACAAATCGAACATATGTATACATATTTCCACACTTATCATTGTTGTGCAAGAAAAATCATATCTACAAGAAAAAAAAAATCAGAGAAAGGAAACACAATGCAAGCAAAGATCAATAGAGAGAGAGCATGAAAATGTCATATTGTGGTCCACATTTCATATCCCTCTCTCTGGGTGTATATGGCTTTCTTCACTAAAAAATTGGAACTGGTTTGAAACATTTCATTGTTGAAGAGAGCCATGTTCATAAGAATTGATCATCATATAGTCTTGTTGTTGCCATGTATAATGATCTCCTGGTTATGCTCATTTCACTCAGTATCAGTCCATGCAATTCTCTCCAGGCCTCTTTGAAATCATCCTGCTGAACATTTCTTATAGAACAATAATATTCCATAACATTCATATACCATAATTTATTCAGCCACTCTCCAATTGATGGGCATCCCTTCAGTTTCCAGTTTCTAGTCACTACAAAAAGGGCTGCCACAAACATTCTTGCACATGTGTGCCCCTGTGATTCTTAAATGCTATAGTATGTTAGCATTTACTGGGAGTTATCATTAAATGTCCTCAGGAAGACAAACAAGAGAGAGACAAACACAGACACACAGAGAGAGACAGAGACAGAGAGAGAGAGACAGAAAGACAGAGACAGAGACAGAGAGGGAGAGAGGCAGAGGAGACAGAGAGACAGACATACACACACACAGAGAGAGACGGGGGGGAGAATAAATTGGGAAAATAGAATGAAAGGAAATAATTATCATAACTGAAAATGTGAATTAGATGCTTCCAGAAAAATGAAAGCAGATAGCAGAATGGATTAAAAACCCGAATCCTACAATATACTATTTACAAGAAACATATTTGAAGCATAGAGACACATATGAGTAAAGGTAAAGTGCTAGAGCAGATTCAATTAAGATTCAAGTAAAGCTAAAAAAAAAAAGGCAGGGGTAGCAATCATGATCTCAAAGCAAAAGCAAAATTGGATATAATTTAAAAAGATAAGGAAGGAAACTATGGGTTGCTAAATTGGTACCAAAGACCACAAAGTAATATCAGTACCAAATATACATGCACCAAATAATATAACCAAAACTTGTAAAGGAGAAGTTAAATGAGCCATAGGAGGAAATAAACAGCAAAACTATACTAGTGGCCAACCTCAACTTTCCCCTCTCAGAACTAGATTAATCTAACCACAAAATAAACAAGAAAGAAGTTAAAGAGGTGAATAGAATTTTAGAAAAGTTATATATAATAGACCTCTGGAGAAAACTGAGTGGGAATGGCACTTTTTCTCAATGGCACATTTCACCTATACAAAAATAAAATATATTTTAGGGCATAAAACCTCAGAACCAAATGCAGAAAAGCAGAAATATTAAATGCATCCTTTCCAAATCATATTGCAATAAAAATTACATTCAATAAGGGGCAGTGGAAAGATAGATTAACAATTAGTTGGAAATTAATTTAATCCTAAAGGATAACTGGATCAAAGAACAAATCACAAAAATAATAATTACATTAAGGAAAATAACAATGAATCAGTATAACAATTTATGAGATGCAGGCAAAGAGGTTTTTAGAGGAAAACTTTTATCTCTAAACACATCAATAAAATAGAGAAAGAACAAATCAGTGAATTGGGCATGCAACTAAAAAACTAGAAAAGACAAATTAGAAGTCCCTTTAAATACCAAATTGGAAATCCTGATGATCAAAGAAGAGATTGATGAAATTGAAAATAAGAAAACAATTGAATCAATAAATAAACCTATAAGTTAATTTTATAGAAAAAAACAATAAAATAGATAAACCATTGTGTAATTTGATTTTAAAAAAGGAAAAAAAGAAAACTAAATTACTAGTATCAAAAATGAAAATGGTGAATTTACCATTAAAAAGAAAATTAAAGAAATTTTATCCAAATTTATACCAATAAATTTGATAATCCAAGCAAAATGGATGAATACTTACAAAAATATAAATCACCAAGATTAACAGAAGATGAAATGGAATACTTAAATAACCCTATTTTTGAAAAAAAGTAATTGAACAAGTCACTAATGAACTCCTTAAGAAGAAATCTGCAAGACCAGATGAATTCACAAGCAAATTCTAATAAATATTTAAAGAGCAACTAATCCCAATATTATATAAATTATTAGAAGTAGGTGAAGAAGGAATCCTACCAAATTCCTTTTATGACACAAATATGGTGCTAATATCTTAAGGAAGAGCCAAAAGAGAGAAAGAAAATAATAGACCAATTTCACTAATGAATATTGAAGCAAAAATTTTAGATAAAATATTAGGAAAAAGAAGCAACATATCACCAGTATCAGACACTATGATCAGGTGGGATTTAACCAGCAATGTAGGGCTGCTTCAATATTAGAAAAATTTTCAGCATATGATATTACCATATCAATATCACCATATCAACAACAAAACTAAAAGAAATCATCTGATTATCTCAATAGGTGCAGAAAAAACTTTTGACAAAATACAGTAACCATTCCTATAAAAAAATAAAACTAGAGAGCAGAGGAATAAGTGGAGTATTATTTAAAATAAGTACTGTCTAAAACCTCTAGTAATTCTTAACTACAGTGGGGACAAGCTAGAAGCCTTCCCAATAAGATGAGAGGTAAAATAAGGATGTCCATTATTACCACTATTATTCAGTGTTGCAATAGAAATGTTAGCTTTAGTAATAAGATAATTTAAAAAATTAAAATAGGCAATGAAGAAATAAAACTATCCTTCTGTAGATTATGTGATGGTATACTTAGAGAATCTTAGAGAATCAACTAAACTACTTGAAGTAATTAATAACTTTAGCAAAGTTTAAGGAAATAAAATGAACTCACATAAATCATTGGCAATTTTATATATTACCAATAAAGTTCAGCAGCAAGAGATAGAAAGAGAAATACCATTTAAAATAACTATAGGCAATATAAAATACTTGCTGAGAGAAATTCAACTATATTAACACAATTACAAAACACTTTTTACACAAATTAAGTCAGAGCTAAACAATTGGAAAATTATCATTTGCCCATGGATAGGCCAAGGTAATATAATAAAATGACAATTCTACCTAAATTAACGTGCTTATTCAATGCCATACCAATTGAACTAGAAGCAATAATAAAATTCATCTGAAAAAGCAAAAGTCAAGAATATTAAGTAAATTAATGAAAAAAATGCAAAGGAAGGGAATCTAGCCATACTGTGATCTAATACTATATTATAAAGTGGCAATCATAAAAACTACCTGGTACTGGTTAAAAAATTGAGTAGTGGATCAGTGCGGAATAAGGTGCAGAAGATACAATAGTGAATGACCTTAGTAATTTAGTGTTTGATAAACTCAAGGACCCCACTATTTAATATAAATTGCTGGGAAAATTGGAAACTAGTTTGGCAGAAACTACATGTAGGCCAACATTTTACATGTATATCAAGATAAGGTCAAAATAGATACATTATTTAGATATAAAGGGCAATACTGTAACCAAATTAGGAAAGCATGAAATAGTTTACCTGTCAGGTCTATGGAGAAGGGAAGAATTTATGATCAAACAAAAAACAGAGAGCATTATGAGATATAAAATATAAAATTTTTGCACAAACTAAGCCAATACAACTAAGATTAGAAGGAAAGCAGAAAGCTGGGAAGCAATTTGTGCTGCAAATGTCTATGATAAAGGAATCATTTCTCAAATATCTAGAGAATTGAGTTTAATTTGTAAGAATACAAATTCATTCTCTGGTAAATGGTATGAATAGTCAGTTTTCAGATGAAGAAATCAAGGCTATCATCATGCAAAAATGCTCTAAATCACCATTGATTAGAGAAATGCAAATTAAAGCAACTCAGATTCCAACTCATACATATCAGATTGACTAATATGACAGAAAGAAAAATGATGAATGTTGGAAAAGGTAGGGGAAAATTAGGACACAAATGTATTGCTGGTGAAGTTGTAAGCTGAAATTCTGGAGAACAATTTGTAACACTGCCCAAAGAACTATAAAATTGTGCATATCCTTTGATTCAGAAAAACAAAAACAAAAACAAAAACATTACTGAGTCTGTATCCTAAGGAGATTTTAAAATGGGGAAAGCACCTACCTGTACAAATTATTTATAGCAGCTCTTTTTGTAGTGGTAAAGAATCAGAAATTAAAGGGATGTCCATTAACTGGGGAATGGATAAACAAGTTGTGGTATATGAACATAATGGAATGTTATTGTGTTACAAGAAATGGTGAGCAGATTACAGAAAAACCTGGAAAGACTTACGTGAATTGATGCAAAGTGAAGTGAGCAGAACCAGGAAAACATTGTATAAGTAACAGCAATATTATACAAAGAACAATTGTAAATGATTGCTATTCTCAGCTATACAATGATCCAAGATGATCCTAAATGCTATCTGCCTCAAGCAGAACGCATGTTGTCTGAATGCAGACTAAAGTATACTATTTGCTTTCTTTTTGTTTGTCTTGTACAAAATGAATAATATGGTAATGTTTTACAACATTACATATGTATAACCTATATTGTATTTCTTACTAGGGAAGGAATAAGAGAGGGAGGGAAAGAGAGATAGAAGTTGGAACTCAAAAGTTTTTTTTTAAATATTAAAAATTGTTTTTAACATTTAATTGGGGCAAAATAAAATATCTTTTCCTACCAATATTATATTCTTCTAGTGTTGCTGTGGGGCTACAAGACATATGATACCACAGTCTCTGTAGAATTAAAATTATGAGTCATCCAAAAACCAATAAAGATACTTATTAGGCATAGTAAACTATAGCGTATTACTCACAAAGAACTACATATAGCTTAAAAGATATATATTTTAAAAGCACTACCAGAAAAAGAGATTCACTGTTCTTGTATGGAGAAGAAGAAATAACTTCAAGATAATTCCTTTTTTTCACTGGTAATGTCACACATAATATCAAGAGATCAAAAATTCAGCTTGGTGGTACTCATGTGGAGAGTTTATCAGAGGAAATTTCAGAAACCACAAATTCTAGATACTGAAGGGACCTCAGTGTCTATCTAGTATATCTAGTATAACATATGACAGTATTAGCATATGACTCACTGGGCCATGTGTCTCAATTTCCTAATCTACTAAATTAGGAAGTTTGACATAGTGATCTGGAAGATCAACCTCAGCTCTAAATCTATGATCCTATGATCTTATGTACTTTCTGAGTCTTTTCCTCTCTACATTAAATGGCCACATTTCCTTTAACCAATTATCATAGATTTGAGGGCCTTTTTTATTCTGGTTGCTTTCAATGTCCTTTTTAATACTGGCCCCCATTCTGGAATATGTATCTTTACATAACTCAGACTTCCAATAAGAGGGTATGGGGGAGACGTATACCTTTTCCAACCAAGACAGAAATGACTTCAACTACATGCATTTGGCAGCCAGTACCTGTACTAGCCTAGGTGAGCTTGAGATTGGATCTCAAAACTCTAGCAGGTGCTTCTGTTCTTCATTTGTTTCCTGAGAACAATTCTTTGAATACCATTTCTGACATGGATATTTCCAGCCTTGGAGATGACTTTGTGATTTTTAGAGGCCTAGGGACCTCAGGTCTCTCAATCATAGTTAGCTAGAAGCAGAAGAAGTTTCCAGATGGAAGAGGATGATCAGAAGAAAGGAGAGAAGGTAGAAGCTGACCTACCCTTTTAAAGACTATTAAGTAAGCAGCTCCTTCTCAGAAATCAATTTTCTTAATGTAGAAATTTCTTAGATGGCTTTTTCCAAATGCATGTCATAATATCTTCAGATAATCTCTTCCTTTGTGAGAGTCTTGCGTTTTATTGCTATTACTTATGACCAATTTCAGGTACTATTCTCAATTTTTACATCTCTAAGGATGCAAACTGATTCAGCTAATATATAGGCCATAGAAAGGATTCTGTCTGCCTCTCTGTAACATTGATAAGTATCTGATTTTTCTCCATATTATTATTCACAGAACCAAGAAAGATGTCCTCAGTGACTTTGTCTTCAGGACCGTAAGTAAGAATGCCTTAAAAAATTAAAGAACTTTTTTTCTTTTCTTTTTTTAAATTAACAAGTGTGTATTTTCTCTCTCATACTTTATCTTACACACACTTGGGGGGAAAAAAAGAACAAACTCTTGGAACAAATATGCGCTGTCAAGCAAAACAAATTCCTTTATTAGTCATGTCATAGATTTCTTAATTTGAACCCTAAGTTCATAACATTCATTTTGGGAGGTGGGTAGTAACAGGAAGATCACCTTTCTCTTTTTACCCATGTCTTTTTTCCTATTAGGAGACACCTTGTTTTACAGAGCAAAGGCCCAGCAAGAAAGCTGTGTCCAGAGCTTGGCATAACAGCAAGCCTTTGAGGCTTACCCTCTGGATGATCTCAACCACAGCAAAAAACCCAGAACTGTTTCATACCAGCCTTGTTCCTCAATTGAGACAAGTACCTGAAGTGCTTGTGTTTAGGTCACAAAGTCCTGTTATGAATCAAACTGGTCTCATTGTTGTTGCTGCTCCTTGATGTCATCAGGGCTACAGTTTCCTGAATAGCCATTGGTATAAGCATTGAGATTTGTCCACTTTAAAGTGGGTTGGAGGGAAGGGTACATGTGTGTCCAGTTTTTCTCTTCCAACAGAATAAAGAAAGCTTTTTGGTTTTGTTTTGTTTCAATTTTAGAGTTAACTGCAGTTTTTATAACTCTAAAAAAATCAGAAAGCTCCCTTTTATAACTCTAAAAATTAGAAAGCTTACTTGTATAACTCTAAAAATTAGAAAACTCACACGGGATAATAGCAGTTGCAGAGCTACTGTGGTTCTTTGGGTATTTGATATTAGCATACTTTTTCACTGCTCTTATAGAATCATGACTGGTCATTACATTGAGTAGAGTTCTAAAGTTTTTCAAAGTTGTTCTTATAGTGTTGCATGGTTCTGCTCATTCCATTATGTATCAGTTCATTCAAGTCTTCTCAGGGTTCTCTGTACTATATTATATTCATATTCTTGTTCATGCATTCCCCAGTTGATGGTACTTCCTTGCTTTCTACTTCTTTGACACTACAAAATGAATTGCTATAAATATTTTTGTACACATGGTTCCCTTGATTTTTCATTGATTCCATTGGTAGATACGTTTAGTAGAGGTATTTCAGGGTCAAAGAGTATGTATAGTTTAGATACTTTTGGGGTATAATTCCAAATCGCTATGCAGATTGATTGAACCAATTCACAAATCTACCAACAGAGTCGAAATAAAAGTTTTATTTTTTTATTGTTTTTTTGTCATTTATTTTTTTATTAAAGCTTTTTATTTGCAAAACATATACATAGGTAATTTTTCAACATTGACCCTTGCAAAGCTTTCTGTTACAAATTTTTCCCTTCTTCCCTCCCATCCCATCCCCTAGATGGCAGGAAGTCTAATACATATTAATTATGTTAAAATACTTGACAAATTGAATATGTGTATACATATTTATATATTTATGTTGCTGTACAAGAAAAATCTTTTCTACAAGAAAAAAAAAAAAAAACACCTGAGAAGGAAAACAAAATGCAAGCAAACATCAATAGAGAGTGAAAATGCTATGTTGTGGTCCACTCTCAGATCCCATAGGCCTCTCCCTGGGTGTATATGGCTTTCTTCATTACTGAACAACTGGAACTGGTTTGAATCATCTCATTGTTGAAGAGAACCATGTCCATCAGAATTGATCATTGTTATAGTCTTGTTGCCGTGTATAATGATCTCCTAGTTCTTTTTTTTTTTTTTTAAACCTTTTTATTTACAAAACATATGTATGGATAATTCTTCTACATTGACCCTTACAAAGTTTTCTGTTACAAATTTTTCCCCCCTGGTCCCTACCCCTCCCCTAGATGGCAGGAAGACCACTACATGTTAATTATGTTAAAATGCTTGACAAATCGAATATATGTATACATATTTCCACACTTATCATTGTTGTGCAAGAAAAATCGTATCTACAAAAACAATCTGAGAAAGGAAACCCAATGCAAGCAAACATCAATAGAGAGCATGAAAATGTTATGTTGTGGTCCACATTTCACATCCCTCTCTCTGGGTGCATATGGCTTTCTTCATCACTGAACAACTGGAACTGGTTTGAAACATCTCATTGTTGAAGAGAACCATGTCCATCAGAATTGATCACTGTATGGTCTTGTTGTTGCCATATATAATTATCTCCTGGTTCTGCTTGTTTCACTCAGCATCAGTTCATGCAAGTCTCTCCAGGCCTCTCTGAAATCGTCCTGCTGGTCGTTTCTTACAGAACAATAATATTCCATAACATTCATATACCATAATTTATTCAGCCATTCTCCGCATCCAGTTTCTAGTTTCTAGCCACTACAAAAAGGGCTGCCACAAATATTTTTGCACATGTGGGGCCCTTTCCTTCTTTTAAGATCTCTTTGGGATATAGGCCCAATAGAAACACTGCTGGGTCAAAGGGTATGTACAGTTTGATAACTTTTTTTTTTTTTTTTTGCTGAGGCAATTGGGGTGAAGTGACTTGCCCAGGGTCACACAGCTAGGGAATGTTAAGTGTCTGAGACCAGATTTGAACTCAGGTCCTCCTGACTTCAGGGCTGGTGCTCTATCCACTGTGCCACCTAGCTGCCCCAGTTTGATAACTTTTTGAGCATAGCTCCAAATTGCTCTCCAGAATGGTTGGATCCATGCACAGTTCCACCAACAATGTATCAGTGTACCAGTTTTCCCACATCCCCTCCAACATTCGTCATTATCTTTTCCTGTCATCTTAGCCAATCTGACAAGTGTGTAGTGGTATTTCAGAGTTGTCTTAATTTGCATTTCTCTGATCAATAGTGATTTGGAGTACCTTTTCACATGACTAGAAATAGTACAAAACAGTTTTCTTGAGGTCCTTCCATTTGTCATTTCCCTTTTTTGTCGTTTTCCCCCAATCTGATGGTTATGAGGTAGGACCTCAGAATCACTTCAATTTGCATTTCTCTATTAAGGACAGCTAAGTGGCACAATGGGTAGAATGCCAGGTCTGAAAGTCAGAAAGACTCATCTTCCTGACTACAAATCTGACCTCAGACACTTCCTAGCCATGCAGATCTTAGGCAAGTCACTGTCTGCCTCAGTTTCCTCATATGTAAAATGAGCTGGGGAAGGAAATGGCAAACCATTCCAGTATCTTTGCCAGGAAAATCCCAAATGGGTTCATGAAACAACTGAACAATAACAATTAGTGACTTAGAACTTTTTTCTATATGGCTAATAATTTAGATTTTGTCCTCTGAAATCACCCTTTCACATAGGAGTTTCTCTAATATCTAAATCCTTTTATGGAGATTAATGCATTTCACCAAGGTCCAAAGATTTAACACCCATTTTGTTCAGTTTAAATAACTATCACAACCAATACCAGCCCTAGCCACAACAACATGCAAAGTAATAAAGAAGACCCATTTTTAGCATAAAATTAGAGATTCAAAGAAATGCTCCAATTCTGTTTAGAAGGACATTTGAGAAACAGCAATAGCAACAAAAACTTTAAAAATGAAAATTCTAGCAGACTTAAAATTCACAGTGGAAAAAACAAATTGCCCTTAACAAGCACATATCACAATTTGGGGTATGGAGTCCTGGGCACAGAACCTATTTGGTAGTAAAGACCAGATCAAGCGCATGTCCTTACACACACCATACTTCTTTGGGGAGTTGTCAAATATTTATGTTTTCTGACTCAGAACAAGGGAGATAGTGTTTGTCTCTTTGATCTTGAGTATTTCTATATGTAGGTCTTAAAGATCTAGCCTCTTTCCAACTATCTCCAACCTCCTTCCCTTCATTGATGTTGATCAAATACCTCTGTACAGAGCATCATTATATAAATACTATGTTTAATTAGCTTACATTAAAAAAGGAATTTGGCTTCTCTCCACTCCCAGCTTCTCTCAGAGTCAAAATGTTGTTCTTGTTGGTTCCTTGATTTTAGAGGGAGCAAGACACAATGGATAGAATATTGTGCTTTGAATTAAGAAGGTCTGGGTACAAATTAACCTCAAACACTTAGCAGCTGAGTGACTCTGGGCAAATTAATCAGCTTCTCTTAGCCTTAGTTCTTCATCTGTAAAATAAGGGAATTGAACTAGATGGCCTCTAAGGTCCCCTACAACTCCTAAATCTACAATGCAATTCAGATGCTTAATTCAAGCCTCTTGACACTGCTAGCAAAAGGAGAAAAGCATCTTCTCCCTGTTCTTTCTGGATTACTGCTCTTATGTTTATCATCTGAGCTGTTTGGGACCCCCCAATCTCTCATTGTTTGATCATTGCTAGAGAAGGGGCTCAATCCTATTTGACTCTGGTTTCAATTCAACAATTCCCAGGATAAACTCATGACTCCCAAATTTACCACTACAGTGCTAACTCAAGATCCACCTCCCTTAATCTTCTCTCCCCTCTTTGGGGACTGAAGAGTAAAGTACCAAAGCCCTTCTTTTCTAGAGTAGAAGATAGGAACTAAAGTCTCAACTCATTCTGCTTTCTGATGCCCAACTTAGTTTCAATTCTACCAAATAAGATGCTTCCTGGTATTCCATCCCTCACTATTCCCCCATTTGTGCCCCCCCCCTTTCTTGTCTCCTTTTATGTTATTTTCCCCTTCAGATTGTTGCAGGCAGAGATTCTTTCTTTTTTATTAATTTAACCTCCAAGTATAGGTATCTATCTATCTATATCTATGAGTATATATGTATGTATGTATGTATCTATCTATCTAAGCAATGCCTGCCACATAGTAGGTACTATGGTTATTGGATTAAATAGGAGTGATTTCTCCAAGCCTACAATTCTCCATCCTTTTAAAGATCCAAAGTGGTTCTCCTGTCACAGACTTGCCTCAAGAATACATCCCCTTGTTTCATATTCTGGTTACCCTGTGATAATGTTAGTAAGAGTGGTCAACCATAGCAAATACTTTGTTACATTTGTTAAATTTAATTTTATCCATGTTAACAGATATCTGTCCTCTCTCTCTCCACTTAATCTATTATTGGGAAAAATAAGAATTAGCAGTAAGTTACCTCAACTTCCTAAACTGTACGTATAACCAAAAGAACCTCTTTGATAAGCCTTGGAACTAGAGGGTCACTTCTCATTTTTTTATTTTAAATAAGTTTTTATTAATGTTTTTTGGTTTTTTATATCATATAATTTCCTCTAGTATCCCTTCCCTTCTCAGAAAATCATCCCATTTAACAAATAGTATATATGTATGTATGTGTATATAATATAACCTTATATTTACATATATCTGTTAATTGTTAATATGTCTTAGATATCAAACTCTTATCAGAGAAATAACATGCAAAGATGTTTTTCTCTTTTGCTTTCATTGGCATATTTTGTTTTCTTAGGAGCTTTTCAGTTTTATATAATTAAGGTTATTTCTTTTCTCTTTCATAATAGTCTCTATTTCTTGTTTGGGTAAGACTTTATTACCTATCCATAGTTGCGACAGATATATGGTCTTCTCTTCTAAATTTTTTTAATAGGATGATCTCTAATATTAAGGTCACATATATAATTAGAATGTATTTTGGAATACAGTATAAGGTTTTGGTCTAAGTCTAATTTTTGCCAGATTTTATTCTAGTTTTTCTGAGGTATTTTTGATTTGGTAAAATGATAAAATGAATGAATAAGATTTTCTTTTTTTAAAAGTAAATTTAAAAAATAATTATTTGTCCAGAGCAGTAACTTTGCCAATGATTTAAAGGGGACCTAAGTCCTTTTTCTGCTGCCATATTTAATATCTTTCTTCAGTTTTTTTATTCTAATATTTAGCCCCAGGGGCAAAATTTTCTTAGGCTTTTATCATGAGGAAACTAGTACATCACTACATTAATTCTCTACATCACATTTTTCAAGTCCATCATTAGATTTTTTTCCCCACAATAATTTTTCCATGATGACATGTCTTAATAACAAGGGAAAGTTATATAGGCAGTGTTTCTGCACAAAGAATACCACCTTAAAATAAACTTAGATAAAAAGAATTTTAAGTTCAGTGTCTTGTTTTGACTGAAAGTTTTGTATGAGCACATATTAAACGTTTATAGCTATGTGTGTTTTTGTCATTTCCTTTCATTTTTATGCACTTGATAATGTATAATACAGTTCTAATTTTCATCTCCTAGTTTCCCTAATTTTACACTATGCATACTCTGCTGAATTCTCCTTAGTATTCAACATCTGCTTACTTATAATGAAACATAATGCCTTATATATTCCATAGAAATTTGATTTTATGCACATAAGAAATGTTGGTTTTTATTTCAGCTTCCCTAGGCAATTTCTGCTTCTTATCCTTATAAATTCTCTATAGCTATCAAATTCTTGCTTACAGGAGATCAAAGCAAAAACATAAAATTCCTCTATATACTTTTGATACATATTTAGCTAAAAATCCACATTATTATTTTCATTTGCCTGAGGTTCTCAATTAAATGGTTCCAAAATTTTAGATTTTTAAAATATATGCAGAGAATTCTTATGCTAAATTATAAAGATGTTCTATAGGTTTATTTCAAGTTGTTGAGGAGAGAAAGGTGTTAGGTTTTCAAAATAATATTATAATAAATATATGATAAGCATATAGTATAAAGCATGGTTGAATTATTGGATACATTTTTCCAGTGGATGAAATAGTACATGCATATACTTTCCAATTTTGGTACCCCATTGTGATTCTATTTTACACACACACACACACACACACACACACACACACACACACACAATATGGTACCCAAAACAGATGTAAGATAAGTAGTTTAAACTACTAAGCCATAGGCAGGTTTTGATCCTGTTTTTGTTTAATTTTGAAATCCATCAATTCCACAGTATCTGTACATTTTAAACTGAAATTCCAAATGTAACATTAAATTATTCATTTGCTAGAGAGTTCTATCAAGTCCCTCAAACAAGTATTTTTCTAAATCAATACCTAGATAGATGTTAGCATTTATTAAATCAAACTTCAAAGTCTTTCAAAATCTCTCCAAATCCAGGAGAAGATTGATCTCTGCAGAGAATTTTATTCACTGGACTGATATTCAGATTATATTGCCCGTTGCTAATACTATGACACTAATTACCCTTGGCCTTAACTACCTAGAGAGCCAGGTCTGGTATATGTCACTCTTCCCCAGTATCCTTAAGAGGTTTGGGGGTATCTAAACTCTCTGTGAGTGGTTCCAGTCCCCATTCAAACAAGCAAACAAACAAAAATAGCAACTTGCAATTTGGACAAAAGCAGAACCTTTCACAATTTCTATTATGTACACGATAATATTATCCAGAGCCCTGGCTCTGGAGTCAAAGGTCCTAGGTTCAGATATGAAGCTAATTCCCTGTGGAACCACAAATGGACAAGTTCCTTAACTTCTGTTTTCCACATCTGTAAATGAAAAAATTGAATAAGAGATAGCCCCTGAGGTCCTTTCCAGCACTAGACCCATAACCCTAAAGAGATTTCTTATACTTAAAAAAATAGTTTAATTATTTTCTCTTCTAATCTATTCCTAGATTCCCACCACTCAATCCTATGGTTCTTTTGGCCCCTTATGGAAGCTTATTCTAAATGGAGAGTGAGCCCTTAGTATGGACTGAGCTTGTCCCTTCTCTTGTGATAAAGACCATGATATTTATCCTTCAGGTAAAATTGAGAGGTTCTATACTTCTAGCAACCTCCATTTCTCTGTCTCTGTTTCCTAAATTCTAAGAGACCTAAAGAATTTATATTTCTACCACCTGGGATGCTCATCCAATATCTTATTAATTCCTGTTGAAGGCTTTTTGCTAGAGCCTCCCATAGAGGACTTTGTATTGGTTTTTGTATTTGTATTACATCTGGTATTTATTGGCAAAGATTGCCTAACTGGTCTTTCTGCTACTGACAGAATTGTCAATATTGGAAACTGGAGCCCGTGGGTTGGGGTGGAGGTCAGTTAAGTACTCCACCACAAAATCTTGGCATATCTGTGCAATGTAGTATTTTGCTGACCTAGTAGCAGTCAAGGGGTGGTGATGGTGTAGCTGCTTTTTTTCCCTTTCTCTCTCTCTTTTTTAATCCCTTATGGCTTTATCTTTTAGTGCCCAGTATTTCTTTTTTCCACTTTTTACTGAGTTGCAAATCAAAATCACATTTAATCCTAGTTCTAATTTTAGTTCCTTCCTTTGACTTTACCACTCAATTTTTTACAATTCTTTGTATATTTCTTATGACTTAGATAATCTCTGCTGCAAGTTAGTGGGATCCTCTTGGCCTTGATTTAATCATTTTCTTTCTGGTCCACTTCTGATAATTTAATCATATATTTTTCTGTCTCTAAATCATATTTCATTATTTTATATTATGTTGCTAGGCCTTGCCTCTCCATCTCTAATTAAGTTACCTCATTAGTTTTTACATTTAATTCTGTTATGTCTTCTTTCCCCTACTGTTTGTTTGCCTTGTAAGCTAATTTATTTCTTCTTATAATGAGGTAAAAATTCTTTATGTCAAGATATGTGAACTGCAATGCCCAATTTATGCAAGTTTCATCTTGAGTTCCACATGGCTTAAGGTCTATGCATTTATTTAAAAATATATTCTTCATATAATTTGGTTCTAGGACATTAGATATACAACTACCTCATTGCCAAGCACAGTTTATCTTCCCCCTAACCCATTTTTCCAGTTTGGCTTTTTGCTTAATTGTGATCCTAGATTTTCCTGCCAACAACTGTAGAGTGGTTCTTTATCTCTTTTCTTATTTCTAATTTCATTTAACTATTTCAGATGCCATTGCCAGTGTTTTACTCTCTCTCTCTCTCTCTCTCTCTCTCTATATATATATATATATATATATGCATACACACACACACACACACACACACACACACACATATATATATTTGAGAAACAACCCACTTTAGACAAATCTTTTGAGCACGTCATATTCTCTGATACTAAACCAAAGCAAACATCTAAGTATTTCCATTGCAGTTACCTAAAAGGTAAAGCTACAATTTTACATTTTCTTTTTATGTAAGTTACATATGTGTGATCATATAAAGTATATTTCCATATTAATAACATTGTGAAAGAAAACACTGACCAAAAATCCTCTCACAAAAAATAAAATTTAAAAATATGCTTTGATTTGCATTCAGACTCTGTCAATTCTTTCTCTGGAGGTAGATAGCATTTTTTATATTAAGTCCTTCAGAATTATCTTGGTTCTTTGTATTGCTAAAAACAACTAAGTTGATCATTATATAATAGCAATGTTGTTTTAAGAACAACTTTGGAAAAAAAAGAACAACTTTAAGTGAATAAGTAATTTTGAATATTATAAATACCTAAATTAACTACCAAAACATAGGAAGGAAGATGTTATCTGCATCCAGGAAAGAACCAATAAATACAAATATTTAGAGGATGATTTTATACATATACACACCTATACATATAATTTGTGTCTAATGGTAGTCATTTCTGGGATGGGGAAAGGGAAGGAAGAAAAAAGGGGAAATATTTACATGATAACTTTATTTAAAAGGAATAGCAAATTGTACATAGTATATTTGAATTCATGTTTTATTACTTTATTATTGAAAAGTTTGTTTTATACCATAAATGAAAAATAAAATGTATTTTTAAAATATCCCTGTTACCGTGTACAATATTCTCTTTGTTTTGCTCACTTCACTTTGTATCTAAGACTTTCCAGGTTTTTCTGAAAGCGTCCTGTTCATCATTTCCTATAGCATAATAGTTTTCTACATATATCAATAATATTCCAACCATATACCAACTTTTTTAGCCATTCCAAGATTGATGGGCATCTCCTTCAATTTTCAATTCCTTGCCACCACAAAAAGAGCTACTATAATTTTTTTTGTTCTTTACACAAAGATCAATTTTACATTTTCAAAGGAGAAAACCAATGCCTTGTTCAAAGCACATTCCTAAGGATGATTTTGAACCTGAAAGATGGCAGCTAATGCTCTTGCTATAGTGCATCCATCTAGGAAGAAAAAAAATCAAAATTAAATAAAGGAACAGTCTAGGACAAGGATTGTTGAAGAAATAAAAGACAGCTAAAGCTGCGGAATAAGAGTAAAGCAATTCAAAACACTCCTTTTTATCTACTTGCTTATTGCTCACAAATAAACTATTAGGGTAGGTGGGAGATGAGGAACCTCAATCTTCAATAAAAATTTATTTGTAATAAGATTCATCCAGAGTTTATCACTTTTGCACTATCACTTTTGCAAATGCCAATGTAATCTCTCCTGGAATGACCTGTTTTTTAATTTTTTGTTTTTGTTTTTTAACTAAGCTGTAATTTAAAAGCAAACACTAGGGGTCTCCACTAGATTTGTTAAAAACATTGGGAAATTGTAAATATATGGGTGGGTGGTTGTTTGGATTGTAGCTCTCCTGTAGAGCCTAAGAAACTGTGCTCAGCACTAAAGGAAGTGGTCCCATCCAACCCCTCTTTTTGGAGATATATCTCCATTCTAGATGGAAACTTCTGATCTTTAGACATTAGGCAATAGGGATGCTTGGTTGGCTGAACCCTGATGAATGAGCTGAGTTTGCAGTTTGCCAGCAGTGATGGTAAAGGTGGCGGGTATAGGATTCTTCCGCAGGGGTAAATGAGTAGGCAATATTACCTACCAATCTGGGATAATCTCCTCTAGCTAATTCTTCAAGAAACCTGGATCTTAAGGCTGTTGTAAAGGGTCTGCATTTTTCCAGCCAGTCCCTAGTCAGTTCTTGCCTATGTCAATTTCTTTAAGCCCTTTCCACCCATTATAACCCATATGATTATGAGAGAAATGAATATTTCTATGCCCACTTGTCTAACATGCAAAAAGCCTTGCCTCTATGCTTAAGTACAACTTCCTCACATAAATTCATGATTTTGTGATTCATTTCCCTCTTAACCAGATTCTACTCATAAAAAGGATTGCTGTAAATACAGGAATACATTTATCATGTCAAAGACAGCTTACCTTTGAAATTCATGCTTTTCAGAACCACAGTGTCAAGCAACAGATGTGGGATTCAAGATGGGGTTCCTCACTAAGGTTCACTAAATGGTGACACATTTATAATACTGATGGTTCTCCTTTTACGTCAAGATTGTCAGCAGTCCAGTTTTGTGCATCATCAGCAGGTAGATGATGAAGGTAGGAGGGAGATGGTAAAATGATGTAAAAATACATTACTTTCTTTGCCCTATGTCCTGTTAAGTTTTGTTATGGTAAATGAGGTCTATTAACCTTGATCCTGCAAAAAGAAAACAAGTGTACAAGCTTTCACCTAAAATAAATAAATAAATGAATGAATGAAGAACTAGCCAGTTTTCCTGCTGCTCCTGTAAGTTCCCACAGGGTGTCTTGAGCATATAGCATTGTTTAGCTTGGCAGGGAGTATCTAGCTATACACAGAAACCCCAGATTCCCTGTTTCTTATTGAAAAAGCATGTGTGGGTGTGTGGGTGGGTATGTGTGTGTATGGGAAATAGAAAGAAAATGTTTATCTTGCTTGAAACCTTTTATGTTCATCTTTTACCAATGGTGACAGGTTTGGGTAGGGAGAGGATCCAAGGCCCTTTTTAAAAATTCCCTTAAGAATTAGGATTTTATTTTGGACCTTCTTTCTATCCCCACAATAAAAAGACAATTGTAAACTAACTGCAACAGCCAAGCAATAATGGTATGATCTAACCTAAAGGAACAAATCAAACCTGAGCTTTCACCTGCATAGAATCACACACAACCAGCTAAGGTTTTATAGCAATAAGCTCTTTGTCACCTTTGAGGTCCATGTTTCGGTAAACCAAAGAAAAGTGGTTTTCAGAAGAAAAAAAAGAGCCTTGGGATATTATTTCCATTTGATTTAATAAGATCCTTTGGGGACATCTCTTCGCCAAGATAATTTTATTTGTTAACTTTAACAAGGTTGCTCTGGTTACCATAGCAACATGTGTGCTGATCCCTCTGTCCAATGAGGCTGTCGTTTAGACCTGAAAGGGAATGAAATAGGAGAGAGAGATTTAAGCCATTTCTTTATTTGCAGAGGCTTTACATGAATTGTATTGATAGTTCTGGATATCAGAACAGGTTCTGTTTCCTTAACTATAGGATACACTTTCTTGCAATTTTACTATAAAATCAAATGTAGTCTTTAAGGGGTAAATTCTCTTCCCAATCTATAAATAGCACATTAGAATATCTTTGTTGATTTTATATGGAAAATACTTAATTTGTTCTAAAAATCCGGATTTATAATTAGCATTATGATGGGAGAGGTAGCATGATCTAATGGATAAAAAATGTTCCTTGGAGACTCTGAGTTTAGGTACTGCCTCTCATATATACACTGGCTTTATTACTTCTCTGAGCCCAGTCATCTATTCCCTTTACTTTTCTGACCGACTCTTTCCTACAATAGTTTCAGATATCTGAACTAGTAGAAGGAAGTTCCTTAACTAAAGATCCCATTAATCAATGAAATCACTAATTCAGTATCCCTATAATAGAAGATAAAAATGGATTAATATCAGGGTTTTTTTCCCCCAGGGCCTTAGATACTTTCAAAGAGGGAAAAGGAAATACAAAAAATTAACTAGAAGGCAGAAGATCTGGGCTCAAAAAAGCTGACTTTGTTGTGTGCCAAGTTTATGATTTTGGACAAGTCATTTAAGCCCTCTGTCATTTGAAAAATATGAAGTAGGAATGATAATGCAGGATGATTTAAGGAATATGTTTCATAATCCTCAAAATGCTACATAAATGTGAGTTATTATCTGAAAGAAAGGCTAACAAATGCCACACATATAACTTCTGGGACATTCTTATCCTAATTTCCATTTTCACAGACAAGTTGGTTTGCCAATGCTCCAAGGGTAACCGTGTCATCAGGGATAACTATTGGCACAAGCCCTTGCCTATGTTCCCCCAAGATTCTAATCTGAGAATCAATTTATTTGGCCAATCTCAAATTACTTTTAGGAAGCAGTATTTACTAAGTCAACACAATAAGAACATGTGGTACAAATGAGATAACATCACAGTATTATAAGACTATATAGAGTCCAAGGGAAAGTGGGCTCAATTTTAGCATATGTGGCAAAGAATAACCCCCAGATACTATTTTCTGGAAGTCTTTTTTTTCCCTCTCATTTATGGGATACTCAAGAAATTCCACTTAAGCATATTGTTTTTACATCCATCTGTTCATGATTCCCAATACAGATATTGTCATTGATTCATTCATGGATAAAGTGCTTTCCAAAGCGTCCTTGGGAAAGAGGTAGGATGCCAGTGGGAAGATGGGAAGTCCAGCATCCTTTGGGCTTTTTGAAGCTGGAATGCCCTCCTCAAAAGGGAAGAGGGAAAAAGATTGGGCTGAGGTCAAAACCACATCCCCCCATCTCCAAGTGGTTTCTTCTCTGGAGTTTTTACTCTCTCCAGCTTTTGGAAACCCTCCATTCTTTATGCTTTTATATAGACTCCCATACTTTACCCCACCCCAGCCAATAGGAACAGACTTCTTGTCTGTTGTGACATTTCATTTCATCAAATAGCTTTCAAATATTTTCCTTGCTTAGTCCAAAGTCTATGAGTGAATAATTAAATAGGGATTTTGTGAAAAACATTTGCAATAATAAATACCTTGCAAACCTTTAACTACTACATAAATGTCAGTTATTATTGATTGAGACATGTTTTCATCTAGTTAAGATAGCTAAACTAAAATGCAATGGGATGATTGCAAATGTATCAATAAATCCATCTAATTTCACTTTGCCCCACAGGTAGGTTGCTACTTAGTATTGTTGGTATAATTAGCCAGGATAAAAAAATGTCCATTGTAAAGTACTTTTTACTTTATTTTTCATTCTTAAATGATGTAAATAGGACAAAATTAAATTGATTCCCGTTGAATTACCTTTTACTTAGAATGAGGCTTCAAGGTCATTATTGTTCTTACTATGCAAAGTGAATTAATGAGTTAAATTCATGAGTTGACATTATACCAAGAAAATGATACCCCAATTTTTGGAACAAAGGTTGCATGAACAGATAAAACTGTATTTACAATGCACTTATGTCTGTGAGAGATAATTTAGAAGAGTACTTTATATAATATGGAGCCCTTTGTCTTCTGCCTTCTATCAAAATGATTTTCATTTTCTATTAACTTCTTCTCAGATGACAAAGGCAAATAGACTAATTTGAAAATCCTGATAAAACATTAATGTCAAGTATTTAACTCTTCTGAAGCCTTTTGAAACTTTAGAATTTTTCTGACTGTGGTCAATGGTCCACTTAACTCTTTAAGATTCATGAGGATAAATGACAATTTTGAAATATAAAATGCTTCTAGGAAATTTGTGCATAGTTTCAATGCTGATAGGGCATTTATAATTTTTAGACAGAAATAGTATCACTTGTGCTGTACTGTGTTTATGTAATTAACCACTGGTTGTCCCTGGGTGTTTTGGTCTGTGATTACACATATGGCAATATGGGTAAAAGAAAGAGAAATTTACAGTGATTCAATGATATTGGATAATGGAAAGATGTGGAAATTCATAAGAATGGATGTTTTTAACCTGGTAACCTGATGAACTTATTTTTAAGAAATATTTTGATGACTGCATTTAATATAATTAGTTTCCTTTGTAATCCTAAGTATTTTACTTTATGTATTTGAAAAAAACATTATTCAAAAAAGGGGTAAATAGCTTTCACCAGATTGCCAAATAGGTCCATGATGCAAAAAAAGGCTAAGAATCTCTGCATTAGAGATCCAAATTCAAAGCTGAGCTACCAAAGTGATTTGTAAGCAGGCTGACCAAAGCTCAAAAGAGCTTTTTCACCATAGGCCCCTCCCAGCTGCTAATACCATGGTGTATCTTCACCATTCAGTTTTCTTAAACTTCAACTTTCCTCTCTTCTAATTCAATCACTTGAGTTCTATGATAAACTGGTATATCACCTGTCTTGTGTTTAGCAAATTTCTATCTCTAGCTCCCCTAATCTCTGTGATCTAAGTTGCTTTCTCTTGAGTGGAAAAAAGATGCTTTCCCTTGCTGTCCTTCTTCAATCTCATTTCTCTTATCCTTTCCCAATCTTTATAATTTCTCTGCCCAAACTTCCAACCTGCATCAGGATTCTTATTGCATCATAAGCAAGTTTGTACATTTTATTTCTTTAATTTTAAAATTTTATTCTCTCTTTTCCTCCTTCTTAATCCTCCCATCCATTGAGAAGGCATATGTGAAGTTTTGCAAAAAATTTCTATAAGTCATGTTGTAAAAGAAAACAAATCCTTCCCCCCCAAAAAAAAACCCTCAAGAAAAATAAAGTTTAAAAAAGTATGCTTCAATATGCGTTCAGATATGATCAATTATTTCTCTGGGTATGGATAGCATTTTTCATCATAAGTCCTTCAGAGTAATCCTGGATCACTGCTTTACTGAGAATAGCAGAGTCATTCATAGCTGATCATCTTATAACATTGCTATTATTTTTTACACAGTACATTTCACTTTGCATGAATTCATAGAGGACATTCAGGTTTTTCTGAGAGCATCCTGTTCATCATTTCTCATAGAACAATGATATTTTATTATAATCACATACCACAATTTATTTAACCATTCTCCAACTAATGAGCATTCCCTCAATTTCCTGCTCTTTGCCTGAGAAAAGGCAAATAAATATTTTTGTACAGATGGATCCTTTTCTTTTTTTCATCTCTTTTGGGATACATGCCTAGAAGTAGTATTGTTAGGTCAAAGGATATATATAATTTTATAGCCCTTTGGGCATAGTTCCAAATTGCTCTATAGAATAGCTGAATCAGTTCACAATTCTACTGACAATGCATTAATGACTCAGATTTTCCCATCTTCCCACCAATATTTGCCATTTCCTCCCCTCTGGTCCACTATCCAATCTAATAGGTATGAGGTAGTATCTCAGAATTGTTTTAATTTGTATTTTTCTAATCAATAGTGAAAGCATTTTATATGCCTATAAATAGCTTGATTAGTTTATCTGAAAATTGTTTATATCTTTGAGGAATTGCTCTTATTTTTTTTTATAAATTTTACTCAATGCCTTGTACATTTGAGAAATGAGGCCTTCATCAGAGAAACTTGCTTCAAAACTCTTTTCACAATTAATATTGCTAACTATATTTCCCTCATTTATTCTATTGTCTCTTTCCTTTCACCCAGTCTGTCCTCAAAAGTGTTTTGTTACTGACTACCCCTTCTTTCAATATTTCCTCCCTTCTATCACCCTCCCCCACTCTCATTTCCCCTTCCCTTCCTATTTTCCTGTAAGGTAAGATAGATTTCTATACCCATTTTGAATGTGTATGTTATTTCCTCTTTGAACCAATTCTGATGAGAGTAAGGTTCACTCACTCTCCTCTATTCCCCTTCTTCTCTACTGTAAAAGCTTTTTTCTTGCTCTTTTATGGAAAATAATTTATGCCATTCTATCTCTCCCTTCCCCTTTCACCAAGCACATTCCTCTCTCACCCTTTAATTTTATTTTTTAACATATTATCCCTTCATATTGAACTCACACCTGTGCTCTCTGTCTATATATATATATATATTCATTCTATCTGCCCTAATAATGAGACAGTTCTTATGAAATGCATTCATTTTAGCTGCTCTTCTCTCATATACTATCCATCTTCTGGCACTCAGAGAACTCTAGTTTTCTCTGGCAGATATTGAATCATTCACCTCACTTTTTTAATATTAAATTTATTTTTAACATTTTTTCACTTACCTCAGTCTTCAGGGCTGGCTACTCCCTTTCTCAAGCTTTATACCCCACTGAGCAGAAGACCCCTTCATCACCACTGTAATTTCTAGACCCTCCCTCAGAATCACAGAATCTGAATTAGAGAGGTCCTAAAGGACCGACTAATCCAACCCATACCTAAACAAGAATCTCTAGCACATAACTGAGAAATCCCACCTTTGCTGAATGACAAAAAAGGAATCTCCAAGGCTTCTCAATCTAATGATTGGGACAGTTTTTCCATACATCCAGCTTAAACTTACATTTTTTTTTTTTACTGCCACTCATTTGCTCCTAGCTTTGACCTCTATTTAACAATCAGCTTTCTGTAAAGGAAAAAAAAAACAACTCATATGTCTGAGATACTTTAAGATTTAATCCACATTATTAAAATTCTCTCTATTTCTTTCTTAAGTCTTGATAATCCATAAAAATAAATCTCTTCTTTTTAGTATTTGTATAAATGCTCATACTGAAAATTTAATAATAGGTTTCCCTAGACATTAAAAACTGTGTCTAGAACACCCAACTGGGTCTACAAGTCACTCTGTATTTTCCTTTTTTATTCTATTTTATGTTCAGGGGTGGTGGTAGGGAGGAGGGATGGGATGGAAAGAAGGGAAAGCTCACATCATCTATTGCTATCTGTGGTCCTTCGATTCACTCTCCATTGGGTCTCAATTAGTTCAGCCATCTGCCTTTGCCTCCATGTAAAGATGAGTCAAGACTACAAATCTCCACACATTTAGACAGGGTCTCAGCTATTTTCCCTTATGAGTTTTTCAATATCATCCTTCCTCTTTAGGGTCCATGAATACCTATTACACTTAAAATACATTTACTTCACTTTTAAAACACCCAAACTATTACTTCATATCTTTCCTACTTTTTAATGCCAAACTCCTAGAAAAAACTTATCTCTGCCTCTGCCTCTGCCTCCTTACCAACCCATTTATTTTTAAAAACTGCAATCTGGCATCTGACTCCACCACTCTTTCAAAACTCTTATCAAATGTTAAAATGCCTTTTTCTCAGTCCTCACTTATCTTAACTTGAAACTTTTGAGCCCATCTATCATCCTTTCTTTCTGTATATTCTTTCAGAAGTATCTTTTGCTTTCACGACACTTCTCTCTCCTGACACTGCTTTTTCTGTCTGACAACTATTTCTCAATCTCTTTTGCTTGATCACCATAAATATCCTACCTCTTAAGTATGGGTGTGCCCCAAGGCTCTGTGCTAAGGCTGTGTTTTGTTTTTCACTCTCAGTAATTTTATTTGTTCCAATGATTTCAGTGATCATTTTTTTTTAAGATGGAAGCTTATTGGTCTTTAAATGGCTCAAATTGCAAGTAAAAAATTGAAATGTTTCACAAATATGTGTAATCCTTGCTCAGGGGCCATGCTAATCTTCTATGTGACTCCAAAACAAGCATTTCAACGATGAGTTCTACCTGGATGATTCCCAATTCTATACATCTAATCTCTCAATCTTTCTCCTAAGTTCTGGATCTACATCTCTAACTACTTATAGAACAACTTCACCTAAATGTCCCCTTAGAAACTTTACCTGAACATGTCTAAAATTTAACTCATCATCTTTTTCCCTTCTCCACATTTCTCTGGTTCCATTGAAGAGTACCCAGCTTTGTTACATCATCATCATCATTAATGCTTCCTTTTTTCCTCAACTCACACATCTAAGTTGTTAAGTTATATTAATTTCATTTCTAAGACAGCTGTAGCATTGGTCCCTTCTCTCTCTTCTCACTGGCTTCTAAATCATTTCCTCAGTACCAGTATTTCCTTCTCAAGTCTATCTTCCATTCAGCTCTGAGCATATTTGCTCTCCTCTCCCCTCTTCAAACCTTCTTTGGCTCCCTATTGCCTCCACTATCAAATACAAACTGAATTTTGCTCTTGAGGTCTTTTCTGGCTCTAGCACCTTAATTTCTAATCATATTGTCCTTAGCATATTATATGTTCCAGGAAAATTGGTTTATTAGTTGTTTCCTGAGTTCCAGAGTTGTTTCCATGCACTTACATCAACAGTCTCTCTTGCCTGGAATATACTCCTTTCTTTTTACTCCATAGAATGCTTATCTTTTTTTAAGGCTCAGCTCAAATGTCACTTTCTTTATGAAGTCTCCATTCATTCCTCAGCTGATGGCACTTGCTCCTTTAAATTATATTAATTTGTGTACTGGTATATATGTTGCATCTCCTGAGCAGAAAGTAAACTCCTTGAAGGAAGGTATTGTATTGATTTTGTCTTTGAATTCCTCATGCCAAGCACAGTGCCTTATGCACAGTAGATACTTAATAATTCTCTGCTGAACATGTATAAACTATATCAAATTTTTATCATCTTAGGTGAGGGGAGGAGAAGGAATGAGGGAAGGAGAGAATTTGGAATTCAAAACTTAAAAAAACTTTTAAAATTATTTTAAAATATAGTTGGTAAAAAGTAATAAAAAATTCCTATAAATTGAAAAAAAATTATTTGCTGAATTGAATTCATTTGAATCCAACAAATGAGATAACATGCAAAGCACTTTGAAACTGAAAAGTGCTGCATAAAAGCTAGCTGTTAAAGTGACTAAATGGTATGGTGGATAGAATATAGAACCTGGAATCAGGAAAACCCAAGTTCAAATTCTTTCTCAGATATTTTACTAGTTCTATGACCCTGGGCAAGTCACTTAAAAATTTTGAAAACCTGAAATCACAATTTAAATACTAGCTATTATTAGTGAACACTTTCAAAGTTCTAATAAGTTTAGAATAGAAGTTATCTGAAAATTAGTTATTTGGAAATTAGGACAAAAAAACAACATATGTTGCATTAAGCTATAAGCTTACTGTGCTATTGTAGAGATGCTATAATGTTAACATGTAATAACCCATTGTGATATAATAATAATGACCACTGACATATACCACATATAGTGTTTTAAGGTTTGTAAAGCACTTTATCTCATTTTATCTATCAGGATGATTAAAGATACTGTGAGTTTACTATACGGTTGGAGATGAACATAGCTGTCTTTTGAGCAGTTCATTGTAAATTAATACTGGGTTTGGGGAAGGGAGAGACTGAGAAATTCACAGCAAATTGTAGGAGACGGAAGAAGAACGAACTTAGCAAAAGGGATGAGAAACTCTACCTGGAATTTAGGCCTAATGGGATAAAGTGAATGTTGGGAATATAAGCTAAAGAGAGATAAATGGAAGCCATGCTTTGTAAAGCTAGTTGGGGGATAAGGTAAAAAGTAATCAAATGGATAATATACAATTAGTATAACCAACCAGACTCAAGTAAACATGATAATCTGGGAACATTAGCTACAACCAACAAGCTCCTCTGTTACATATTAAATCTAATTGCAATCTAATTAAGTATGTATTTAACTGATTATGAAAGAACTTAATAAAATTCAGTTTTGTTTAAAGCCAATACCACTTCCCTATCAGCTGTGTTCTCATGGAAGAAACTGGGTAATAGAAAGTGGGTAATAAATATCATTTCTGCTTATGTGTGTCCACGTGACAAGGAGCAAGAAATTTCTTACTGACTATTACAAAAGGATATAATTTTTGGATCTATGATCTGACTTTACCTTATAGATAAACCTTGTAGTCTGAAGGGAACCATGTGCTTCTTGGGGTGGTGGGTTCCTTAGACGTGTAAAAGCAAATAAAGAGAGTAATTCAGCTTTGTGTTTTATGCTCAATTTTATTAGAAACAAGATTTTTATCAGCAAATATTGAAATACTTATTTGAAGCAGGATTACCTGATAGAGATAACTCTATCAACTAAGCATCCCTTTTTTTAATACAAAAGGGTGGATTTTATATACTATTGTGAAAATTCTCATAATAAGTTCTAGATATTACCTCATTTTTGTAGAGTTTTACATTTTACAAGTTACTAGTTAGTTATAGTTTACAAATTACAATTTCAGAACAGAGTGTTTGTAAGAAGGAAAAGGAAAACAAACCAAAGTTAGAATTTGTCAGACTAAATCATATTAGTTGGTATCAAACAGCTTCAAGGACTTCTACAATTAAAAATATTTTGTCACTAATTCAAAAAAGAATATTTTAAAAGAAAAAACTAAATTATATTTTATCACATATATAAAATATTGTTATCTTTTGCTATCTTATAGTATATGCTAGTATTTTTTATGTGACTCAGTTTATTTGTTTTGATACCTCTAAGGAATCCACCATCCAAGAAGCACATAATTCCTTTCAGACCACAAAATTTACTTGACCATTGGATAAAATCAGATCTTGGATCCAGAAATGATATCCTTTTGTGATAATTATTATAAAATTTCTTGCTGTTTGTCATAAGGACATACTTATTGTTTCTTTTATGAGTAGTGTGAATGAAGAGGTGGTACAGGCTTGGAGCAAAGTTGAAACTGCCCCCCCCCCACATTGTCTGTTTTGTCTTGATTACCAATTGATAAATTTAGATCCCTAATAAATTTCTATTTAAACTTTATGTGCAAATTAATTTTAACTTATTGGTCAGTTGTATACCCTGATATCTTGCTTCCAAAGAGGGAGAAGGGCTGCCATTATTTAACCTATGATTATTGACAGAACCATATGCCTATTGATATATTGGAAGAATTTCCAATATTAGCCAGGGGAAAGAAGGGTAATGCTACCAGACTAAACTTATTTTTGGAAGCCATTTAGAGCTTCCCCACTGAATAACAGGGGAAAGAGATTTGTTCTGGGTCTGCTGGAGTAACCAGCTGAAACCCTGTTTGTCTCCTTTTGATTTCAGGAAGTCTTATGGATCATGTAGTTCTTCTGGCCCTGAGATTTAGATCATGGAGGTCTGATACATTTTTATCTTTTGAAATAAATTTTTATTTCACTTAAAAAAATAAAATAAAATTATTTTTGATTGAATTTGTGATTTTGTTAGTGTAGAGAGTTTCACTGAAAAACTTTCTCTAGTATTGATTAGATTGTTCTAAGGATTAGAAGATTGTCTGTATCACTAAGAGGTGTAATAACTTGCTGGCAGTCACATAGCTAATGTGTCAGAAATAACATTTGAACCCAGACCTTCCTATGAGGCTGGATCTCTGTTTACTATAATTGCCTTTTAAACTTTTTTTTTCTAGAACAGGATTTTAGAAAATTATACTTTATTTTTCCCAGTTGCATATGAAATAATTTTTAACATCCATTTTTAAAAATTTTGATTTCCAAATTCTTCCCTTCCTCCTTATCCTCCCTGAGACAGTAAGCAATTTGATATAGATTATCCACATGCAATCATACAAAGCATGTTATTAATCATGTTATGAAAGAAAACCCAGAACAAAAAAAAACACTAAAAAATGAAAAAAAGTTTTGCTTTGATCTGCATTCAGACTCTATCAGCTCTTTCTCTGAAGGGAGATAGCATTATTTTTTTTTATCAAAAATCCTTCAGAACTATCTTGCATTACTGTATTGCTCAGAAGAGTCAAACTGATCCTTCTACAATGTTGCTGTTACTGTGTACAATGTTCTGGTTTTGCTCATTTCATTTTGCATCAGTTCATATGAGTCTTCACAGATTTTTCAGGAATGATCTTGTAGATCAGGAATTCTTAAGCTGGGATACATGGACCTGTTTTTTAAAAAACATTTTTGATAACTATATTTCAATTTAATTGGTTTACTTTACAAATTTCTGTGATTTTTTTTCTTTCATGCATTTAAAAACCTTATGCCCACATTCTTTGCTAGATTGCCAAAAGATTACAGGACAATTAAGGGTTACAAATTTCTCTAATCTAGGGTGCTTAGACTCTAATCCTAGAAAAGCCATCATAGAAGATCTCTGGTATCCATTTACCCTAGGAGAGATAATTGAGGAACATAAACTTAAGAGCCCAGGTGCTCCCAAGGTCTGATAGTGTGTAGTGCTCATTTAATGATGTTCTTAATTACTGTTCTTAAAAATGCCAAGAAGTAGAACTTTTGAGAAGATAATGTTCCTTTAGAGCATCTCTAATGGAACCTCCATCCTCATGATTCCCTTAAAAAAACCCATCGAAATATTAAAACGAAACAAAGTGACTTAGAATTTTTATAACAAAACTAAAACTTACCAAAAAAGGCAATGAGGGTCAGCTAGATGATGCAGTAGATAGCAATCGGCCCTAGAGTCAGGAGGACCTCAGTTCAAATCTACTTTCAGATGCTTGATATTTATTAATTGTGTGACTTTGGGCAAGTGACTTAATCTTGATTGACTCACCAAAAAAAGATATAATCTTAGCTTATTACTATACAATATAATATATATCACATATAATATATAATATTGTATATATATATAATACACACATATATACAATATAATAAAAAATAATTTAAAAATGCAAAACAAAAAATCCTTCAAACCCTCATATAGCAACAGTAATGGTGACATGAGAAAGAAAAGAAAAATCTCAGAGGAGATATTCAATGAAATGATTACTAGAGAACTTGGGTCCAGTCCAGCCTCTGACAGCTATGTGATTATGGGTAAATCATGTAAGCTCTTTGAAGCTTGTTAATTAATTTTTAAAAGGGGGATAATAACATTTGTAGTATCTATCATTAGAGTAGTAGTTCTAAATAAATGAGACAATACGTGTGAAGCACTTTTTCAAAAGTCCTATAGGAAGGTACTATTGCTATTATCAGAAGTTGCATGATAAAATACTGAACAACAAGTTCAGTACTCCTGAGAGATACACTTAAATGAATAGGAGACATATTTGAGGAATCAAATCATCCACCAAATTACAGGAGAAATTAAAGGACTAAATAGAGCTAAGATAGCTCAGGAGAAGATAAAGAAAATCTTACAGATTCACAATAAGACAGTGAATTACAATGTTAGAGAATTAGTGCAGTGAAGCAAAGAATGGCGAGTAATAAATAGAGTGAGATGGAGTGTGGAAACTCAGGACTCTAGTAACTCAACTGGAAAAGAGACTTGGGGACTGTTATAGATGTGAAAAGGATCAGCTAGGTGACACAGTGGATATAGTGCTAGGCTTGAAGATAGGAAGACTTCTGTTCCTGAGTTCAAAAATGGCCTCAGACGTGAGCTAGTACTGGGAAAGTCACTTAATCCACTTTGATTCAGTTTTGTCATCTGTAACATGAGCTGGAGAAGGAAATGGCAAACCACTCCAGAATGTTTGCCAAGAAACCCTCGATGGGGTCATGAAGAGTTGGACACCATTAAAAAACAATTGAAAAAAATAGTAGTTGTGAAAAACAGATTAGGGAGAAGAAACTGCAGAAATATGAAAGTCCCAGAAAACAGCATAAAGGAAAAGTATATGATTGCTATACTTCCTGCATGATGTAAGCACATTTCAAGGTTCTATAAAAATAAGCAGATAGAAAGAGGTTAGAGAAAGAAAAGTTATAACAAGTAAAAGAAATAAACTTTTTTAAAAAAAATTAGGAGACTAAATTTCATTATTTGAGGATGAAATTTTTTATTAAAGCTTTTTATTTGCAAAACATATGTATGGGTAATTCTTCAAAATTGACCCTTACAAAGCTTTCTGTTACAAATTTTCCACCCTACTCCCCACCCCTCCCCTAGATTGCAGGAAATCCACTACATGTTAATTATGTTAAAATACTTGACAAATCAAATACATGTATACATATTTCCACACTTATCATTGTTGTGCAAGAACAATCGTATCTACAAGAAAAAAACATCTGAGAAAGGAAACACAATGCAAGCAAACCTCAATAGAGAACATGAAAATGTTATGTTGTGGTCCACATTTCACATCCCTCTCTCTGGGTGTATATGGCTTTCTTCACTGAACAATTGGAAGTGGTTTGAAACATTTCATTGTTGAAGAGAGCCATGTCTGTCAGAATTGATCATCATAGAGTCTTGTTGTTGCCATGTATAATGATCTCCTGGTTCTGCTCACTTTGCTTAGCATTAGTTCATGCAAGTCTCTCCAGGCCTCTCTGAAATCAGAGGATGAGATGGTTTTATAGATAAAGATGTCCCAAAATTCTTCTTCAATTTGGAAGTTTAATAACTTAAGGTACGTTAGCAAGAAAATTTAATTTAAAATGGCTTAAAGTAAGATTAAAATAGTTTAGAAATGAACTTAAACTATCCAACTTAAAGTTGCACTAAGATTTTGGGGACACCTTGTATAAGATAACTAGGTGATGCAGTTGATAAAGTACTGGTCCTGGAATCAGGAAAACCTGAGTTCATAGCTGGGCTCAGACACTTGGTAGTCATGGGATCCTAGACAAATCATTTGACTTCTATATACCTCAGTTTCTTTACCTGTAAAATGAGAATGATAATAATAGAATGTACCTGTCAGAGTTTTTGTGAAGATAAAGTGAAATAAATTGTGTAAAGTGTTTTACAAGCTTTAAAGTGCTATGTAAATAATAACTATTATACTATTATTATTATTACTATATGTAAGCTCATTGAGGGTATTATTTCACTTTTATCTTTATATCTTCAATCTAGAAAAATGTCTGGTATATAATAGGTTATTTGCAAATGCTTTGTTAAATTCAATCTAGAAAATCTAAGAGACTGAACAAAATAATTAATTGAACTAATAGGAGACATTACAAGGCAATGAGTTATAAGAGAAATTCACAGAAATCATTAATTTTATATACAACCAATAAAACCCAGGGCAAATTGAGAGAAAGGAAAATCTATTTATAATAATAACTCACATTTATATAGTACTTTTAGGCTTTTCAAAGAGCTTTTCTCACAACAATTTTGAGAGATAGATAGAACAATTACTATTATCTCAGTTTTTACAGGTGAAGAAACTGATACTGAGAGGTTAAATCATTTGGCCATGATCACAAAGTTAGTAAGTATCTAAGACAGGATTAGAATACAGATCTCATGACTTCACGGGTACTACTTTATTTTTATGTCAAATTATCTCTCAGGATGACAAAAACCTAACATATATGTAGTTATTAATGAATCAAGACATATTACACTCCTCTAGGAAGACAACTTTAAAATTTTTTTTTAAATAAAGGAGGAACTCAACAACTGGAAGTCTATTAGCTATATATGATTAGGGAAGCTAATATAAATGTTCATGTTTCCGATATTAATTAACATGTTTAATGCAATAAATCCAAAATATCAGTGGGTGACTTCCTGAAATTGCTTAGATATAAAGGTTCTCTCTCTCTCCCTCCTTCTCCCTCTCCCTCTTCCTCTCCCTCCCTCCCTCCCTCCCTTTCTCCCTCCCTCCCTCCCTCTCTCTCTCTCTCTCTCTCTCTCTCTCTCTCTCTCTCTGTCTCTGTCTCTGTCTCTGTCTCTCTCTCTCAAATGGCAAATATGAAAAAAAGATGGTTTCCCAAGTAATTTTCAACAAGCATTTAAATATCTACTTAATGTTTTAGTTACTACACTAAGCACTGGGAATACAAAGAAGGGGGAAAAATTCTGCTCTCAAGAAGATCACAATCTAATTAGAGAGATAGCATGAAAAGAACGATGGAGATGATCACAGAGGGAGAATACTAGCATTAGGGAAGATTGAGAAATGCTTCTTTTAGACAGTAAGATTTTTAGCTGGGAATATCATTCAATGAAGACCTGTGAACAATTTAGTTACTCTCAGCAATACAATGATCCAAGACAATCCCAAGGGATTGATGATGAAACATACTATTTGCTTCCAGAGAAAGAATGGATATTGATTGAATACAGACTGAAGCACGCCATTTTTCACTTTCTTTTCTTTTATTCCAGTCTTTTTGTACAAAATGACTAACATAGAAAAGCTTTACATTTACAAAAATATTTTAGCTGGGATTTGAGGGAAGCCAAGGTAAGTAGGAGGCAGAGATGAGGGATTTCAGGCATCAGGGAGAACCAGGGAAAATGCGTGGAGTTTGGAGACATGGAGTGAGAGAAACAGCAAGGTCAGTATGACTGGATTGTAGACTTCCTAGAGCAAGAGGTAAGATGTTAAGAAGACTGGAATGGTAGGAGGGGACCAAGTTATGAAAGGCTTTAAAAGTCAGAGGATTTTATATTTGATTTTGAAGATAAGAGGGAACCAATGGAGTTTACTGGAAAAGTGACATCGTTAGATGGGCTTTAGGAAGATCAAATGGGTGGAAGATGGATTGAAGTGAGGACAGACTGGAGGCAGGAAGAACAACCAGATGACTAAAGATAATAGTCCATGTGTGAGGTCATGAGAGCCTGCACCAGAGTGACAGCAATGTCAGAGGAGAGCAGGAGGGCTTATGTCAGAGAAATGACAAGAGTTGACAACACATTGGCTATGGGGTATGTTAGCCTAGATGGTCTCATCCTGAATCAATTGTGAGCAATTTCTTTCTCATTATAATACCACCATTTGTCTTCCCTTCACGATTAATCTCACTGTTGAGGGGCTGAGGTTGTCTCCCTAAATGGGGAAGGAAATTAGGGCCATCAATGAGTCAATAATTACTGCTTCACAGTTCATATAACTCAGGGAAGAGCAAAGTTCAGGATTGTTCTTTCACAAGGTGGCTGTACCTCTTTGCTTTTTTGGTCCTGACTCCTATTCTCGTCCTCAGGTCTGCAGTTCCTATTTCTGTCAAATTCAAACATTTATTAAATGTTTTATATGTGCAAAACAACTTTATCCTTCTTTGGGACTCTTTCTCTGTTGCTGTTACTTTAATAGCCAGATGATATTTCTTTCTCACTACAATCCATGTGCCAATCTGTTTTACCTGGATTTTTATTCCCATTGAAACTTGGAGTTTCTGTCACTTTGCTGACTTGCTATCACTGTTATTATTTCTTCAGTAAAGTTTTACACCATTTTTAGAAAAGAACAACATGGGCCAACATGTCTCTAGGCCAGTCAAGATATCTCCAGATACATGGATTCCATGTAAGTATTTGTTATATAATGTTACTGTGCTCCAAATAATTGAACAACCATAGTTTCCATTTATTCCTAATACATACAATATTAAGCTTCTTGGGATAATACCTTCCTTGGTTCTTACAGAATTTGTGTCATCTAAATGTGTCTACTGGTGGTGCAAAAAATTTAAGCCCACAAAATGTACAGAAGAGCCCCTAACAAGTAACCCATATCACTCCCCTGGTCAAAAAACTTTAGTGGCTTCTTGTTACTTCTAGGGTAGAAGTAAAACCTCCTCAGTTTAGAATTTAAATTCCTTCATAATTTGACCCATTTTCTCTTTCTGTTACAGAATTCTTAGATGACTTTCTTTACCCTTTTTTCTTCCAGGTTCCTTGTTGATTATATGTGGTAGCCTGTTCCTATCCACCATGAGCCTTTCCATTGCTCTTCTTATGTTTACCTTCATTAGTTTTTTTTGGAGGCAGTGATCTCAGAAAATATTTTCTTGTGAAACTTTTTAAAACTTTTACACTTTTCTTCTCTTTATAATCATTTTTCTGTTTTCATCCTTGAATGCCCTTGGGATGACTTTGCTTAGTTGAATATCTTGCCAGACTTTAATTAGATTGGTTTTATCCTCTGCTGCTTCTCATTTTTTATGTGACAATACTGCTCATAATTGTTCATCATCCTTCATACGATTTTACAGATGAGTTCAGATTCTATACTGATGTTTTCTTTGGCAGTCATATCTCTTGATTTGGCAAACAAGTCAAATGTTAGGTGACTAAAATGCTTTTTGGGATCTCTTGGTCCCCTTTTAGCAATTAATTTATATTGATTTAACTGTCACATTTCCTTTGTAGTCCAGTGTATTTTATGTTGTGCACTTAAAACATTATCTTGAAAAAAGGGTCCTTAGGCTTCATTATACTTGCAGAGGGGTATATAACACACAAAAGAATTGAAAAAATCCTTGGTCTAAAGCATACTATAGATATGATGAATAGACTAACATTCTCTCAGAATTCTTTGTTTAGTACTTTATATGCTTTATGGAATGCCTTGTATCTGTAAGATTGACTAGCAGGTAATTGTCCAGGACTAGAACCAGTCCTAATCCATTGTCTAAATCTTAACATGTTTTTAGTGGAAATCTTTAGTGTTCTCTCCTCAGCCCTATGTTATTCAACATTTATCAATGACTTGGCTGAGGGAAGCATTGAAAGACAGATCCTGACACTCCCTTAATTTATATATTTAAACACCTATGTGATCATTTCGGGGCATGAAGTTTTGTACCATGAAGTTTATAAACAAGATTGATCAAACCTGAAAGTAGCTAGATTAGAATCAGTTGAAATGCTCACCATTCATGTTGCAACTTCTGACACCTTGATGAGCTTTTTTTTTTTTTTTTTTTTTTTGGCCAATTCCATTCTGGGTTATTTCATGCTATAACTTTAAATCACTACTACCAGCTGGATTGACATGTGCTTTATTAGTGTAATACCCTCATCTATATTGGTGGGGTTGGGGGGTTTCCTTAGGGATGCTTACTATGCATGTGTAAGGAGATGTGACTCCTGACTAGCTGAGAGAACACTAAGCTATGACATTGCGTGAATAGAGAAGGGACTTGTTGGTTCAAGAGAGAATATCAAGATAAATAGGTTGAAAGAAGGAGGGGAGACACAGACTTTGGATGGTAGATTAGAACCCCAGAGCAACAGAAATTCAGGGGAGTCAGCTTTCATCATGTTTCTAGACTTTTAAAGAGCAGATTCCCTTTAGTAAGATCATTCCCTTTCTTCTTGATTGGGATGATATCTTATCTTTCTCCCATCTATAGAACTTATTTCTTGTATGTATTCATCAAGAATATTACAACTTTATAACTTCTTTGATTTCTGATTGCTGGTTTATTTGCTAAATAAGTGTATTGGTTATTTATGATAGTCTTTTGGACAAGCAGCTTTTGGTGGGAAAGGGCTTTGTTGGGAGTATGAGCTAAGATTTGTCTTCACTCTTGAGATTAATAAAGTGCTTTTGTTCTGAATCCAGTCTTGTATCCCTAGATTAGAGATATTTGAGATGTGGTAGACTGATATAAGTCTAGTTTGATAAACCTCTCAGAGTTTGAAGAAGATATCACTAGCTTTAGTGGTTCCAAAATTTGTCTGCTTCTTCTCCCAGCCAAGCTGCTGGCAGTGAAGGTTCAGCTTACATTTAATTTTCCAAAAAGGCAAGCCAGATACCAAATGATATCTATCCTTACATTGGTAAAAAGTAAAGCTATACTAAAAAGCAGAATAGTGTAAGCATATGTACTTTGAAGAGATCTGCATTTGAATCCCAGGTCTAGAATTAGATATATAACTATAAGTAAGATACAATCTCCATGAACCTTAGTGTTTCTATCTATAAAACAGGAACAATAACATTTTTTCACTATCTCATAAGAATATCATAATAAAATGCTTTGTAAACTTTTAAAAGCTCTATAAATGTGAATGCTCATTATTAATCCTAAGAACACAGGTCCTTAGATGCCCAATAAGAAATGAATGTTCTAAAGGATAGAGCTATTATAATGAAAATAACGTGTTGAAACAAATTTTTTTAAAATTTAAATTCTCATTGAGTTGACTTTTTTCTTTAAATTAAACTTAGCTGTTATTATCTTTGGTTAACATAGCATTTCCTTTGGAGTTTATATAGTTTGCTTCTAATTAAGGCAAAGAAAATTTCAATGATCTGAAATTCATCAGGACAACTGGATATCCTGGCAGTTGCTTTGTTTTAAAGTCAAATAGTTGTTTTGAAACTGAAATTAATTTTATACAAGTTAATAAAGGTTTTGTTGAATCAGTAAACTCTGGTAACTTATTATCAGACTACTAAAATGTAGTATTTAGTGATATATTATCAATATTTGACTTATCTCAGTTCTTCAGTGGAAAATGATCACGTATGTGTGTTCAACAGCAATTTTTGTATTGATCTGGTCTAGGTAGAAGATACTTTGAAATAAGTCCCTGATTTATTTTCAGTGGGTTTCAGCATCTCATTTTCTATTAGTCATGATAATGAATGGAACATGTCTCTTTTCATTAGCTGGCATCAACATTTAAATCTTAGCAAATGAAAATGCTTTTAATACCCACATCATCACTACAAAACACTTAGATTATGAATAAGAGATGGTTTTATATTTGGAACTGTTCAATCGAGATGTTTAAAGTCCTGAAAACTCTTCTTTGAGAGGGTTACTAATATCTGAAAAAAGTTATGATTTCTTTGTATGAATTTTACCCAAAAGAGGGTAGAGGCTGATATTTTTAAAAAAGGTTAAATAGTACAAGGAAAAAAAGAAACTTTGCAAGTTATCATTGAATCTATGACACAAACACACATTATGCAGGGACAATAAGCAGGGCCCAGAATTGAGAAGAGCAGTCTGGATTGCTTTTGGAAAACTAAAAAGTACTTTTGGCAAGGTCAAATTTGTATATGTGTATATGAGCACATACACACAAAGCAATGCAGATATACAATGTTTTGCATTATTAATAAATGAATGCACATACATGTCTTAATATACACGTATACATGGATATGTGCATATACAGGTATATATTCATATATATATATATATATGGATGAGCTCCTCTATGGAATTTCCATCCAATTATATGCTGTAGTCTAGATAACAGACATTCTTCATCTACTTGAGTTTTCCTGTCAAGACAAATTCATTTGAATTATTATGGCTCTTATTTATGAGTTGCTTCCTTATTGCTCAATAAAACACAAATTCATCTCTTAGAACCATTTATTTATAGTTTGACTCTAAGCTACCTCTTCAGTCTTGGTATACATTATTCCCCTCCATGAAATCTATTGCCCAGCCAACCATCCTATTTGACTTTCCTCATCCACACCATTCCATTTTCTGTTACTGGGCCTTTGCATAAGCTCTGCTCGAGGCTGGAAGGCTCTCCCTTCTGCTTTTTAGAATCTCTTCTTTCCTTCAAAGCTCAGCTCAATTACTACTTCCTGCATGAGGCCTACCTGATTCCTCAGGTACTAGTTTTCTAGTACCTTCATCCCCATTTAAAAAAAAAACAACCTATATTTTGTATATATATGTATACACACACATATGTGTATATGTGTGTGTATATATGTTGTTTCCTCCCCAGAATGTAAGTTTTTTGAGGGAAAGGACTGTTTAGTTTTTATTTTTTATATCTCCTGCATCTACCTAGCCCTGTTTTTGACTCATAGTAGATACTTAAGCAATATCCGTTGAAAGATAGATAGATAGGTAGATAGATGATAAATGAGGAATAGATACAAATAGATAATAGATAATTAATAGACATAGATAGAAAATGGACATAGTGATAGATGATGAATAGAGACATTGTGATGTCTTGGATCCTTGGGATGTTTTACAATCAGTACATTATCCACCAGCATGAGCATCTGGAGCACCTCATTATCTATAGGAATTTGGCTCAGTAAATATCACTTTATAAAACTGAATCTGAACCATTTATTTTGTATTTGTCTTTCTGCTTATACAGGTTTTTTAACCTGAATTTTTTTTTGATAAGGCAATTGGAATTAAGTGACTTACCTAGGGTCACACAACTAGGGTAAAGTGTGTAAGGTCACATTTGAACTCAGGTCCTCCAGACTCCAGGGCTGGTGCTCTATCCACTGAGAAATCTAGCTGTCCCCTCTAGTTTTTTTAAATTAAAATAATGTTAGTAGCAAGTGAGACTTATATTCCATCCTCATTGAATCTTACAACAACCCTTTGAGGCAGATTGTTTAATAAATATTACAGTATTTTACAGATGGGGGCCTATAGTCAAGGCACAATTAGAAGCATCTAATCCACAATGCAGGTATCTTGATTCCAGTTCTATTATGTAACACTATAGAATTTCTCTTTGGTATGTTCAAGACCAATAATGGACCAATTGGCAATTTTTCTCCAATGGGTATTATCAAATTGCTGTCCAGCACAGTGGATCAAGACAACAATTTGCCCTGATTCCATCCCAGGGTGATAGCATAGTCTTGAAACTGAGTTGAAGTCCATTTAAGAAAAAGTAAAAAGCTCAGGAACACAGCAGTCCAATTACACAATCAGGGTTTTACTGCAGGATATGAAAGAAAATCAGAGAATTACTAGTTACCCAGCCAATCTTGCCACGTAATAAGAGGGGTGTTTTCTCCAGGAGACACTTAACTACCTCCTACCTCAAATCGTGAGCATCAGGCATTTCTAACTCCAAAGGGTGAAAAGACCCCATGTTAACATTGCTTTTGTGCTTGTAACAATGTTTTTCTTTCCCCCAAGCTGTTCTTTTGTTTGCCATCCTCCCCATTCCCTCATCACCACAAATCCTGTTCACTATAATTTCCCTAGTGTTCAGGTGTATTTATAGTGTACCAAGTTCTTTACAATTTTGTAAATGGTAGGTCAAAGTGATACAAAACCCATCAGTAATGTGCAACTATATCATTTCTTAGGATATTTTTTTAAAAGATGGTGGTTGCAAAGGCTTTTAAAAAATCTTATTTGTATATTGCTTCTCAGGGGTCTTTAAAAGATTTATACAAATTAACTAGCAGCTTAGAGGCAGCCCTTTGAGGAGATGAGATCAGACACCAAATTATTAGTCATAAAAACTTCTGACATGCTTATGAAACATGGCTATAAAACTTGAAGAGGAGGGGAAAAATCATTTGTGGGTAAGTATGTATAACAGAGAAGGAGGGACATTGTGGCACAGTGGACAGTGTTCCGAGCTTGTAGTTGAGAAAATCTGGATTCAAATCTGTGTAAGTACAGAAAAATAATTTAATCTCTGTGTACCTTAGACAACTAAGTCTAAAGAGGAGTTCTCACACTGGGAGTCTCCTATACAGTGGATGTTATTTTATGACCATTTTTGTGGGTAACTTTGAAATGGCCTGGACATGTCTTCTGAATTCTAGTTCTTTCTTTTCTCTCTGGGGGGTAGGTCACTCATCCAATCTGTACTCATGCCATCAGGCCAGGGGAGAGGGAATTAAAGATTGGCTGGTCAAGCTGCTATGTACAGTTCACTCTCAGAGTCCTGGGGTTTCCTTGGTGGAGAGCTATACATCTATTACAACTACTCTTCATTTCCCAGCTGGTAATACTCTAACTTCCCTCTCATTCTCTAGGAACCTTTTGATCTTGGAAGAGATCTTCAGCTTTCAAAATCACATTAACCCTGGAATGAACATCTGGTTAATACCCTCTTCCTCTGCCCTCCTTCCTTCCAGGGTGAAGATCATAGAATTTCCATTTAAATAGGGCTCCAAGCCAATTATTTCACAGGAGATAAACTCTTCTGGACTTCTCTGTTATTACCCCCCTCCATACACAGTGCCCCCTGATTTTCAACTTCCTTTCTTATATTGTCTTCTCCTATTAGATTGTAAGCTGCTTGAGGGCACAGAGTGTCTAAATATTTATTGGCTAATTGAAAGGTAGCTTTAGAAGCTATGGTATGCTTCTCATTTAAATGGGTCAGCTACCAAAACGACACCATTAACCTTAATCATGAAACATTTATTAAAAATAATGCAAAGAAAGAATAAATATAACATGACATAGACCCATTAACCTGAGTCATAGTTTTCCGACAACGTCCATGAGGGAGAGTGGGCACAAATTTACAGAAATCCTATGAGTAGGAAAACTCATGCTCTTGGAACAATTCAAACTTTGAATCAATCATTGGTCTCCATAGGGAATGATCTGTCCCAAAAGTCATCTGCTGGGTGGACTGCTTATGGATGTTCCATTTGAACAGCATTGCACTCTAAGGCAATATTAATCTTTTTTCGAGCCAAAGTAGTGCTCCTAAGCCTCAGATCTGCAGAGCTATTCTCTTGGTTAGGCTGTGAGGAATTGTCCCCTTTCAAATCATAGATGGCAGAAAAGAGCAAAGCAAAAGAGCTTCTCCTTTCCTTAGCCCACTCTGTCAAACTGCAGTGGGGTTTCTTGTCTTCTCATGCTTCCAAAAAGAAAACTTCTTTTTCAAGGTCAGCCCCTAACAGTAAATGCAAAACTAGTCTTTCTTCAATTAACTCAGCATAGGAGCATTGAAAGCTCTAAGCTCTTCCCTCAACTCTCTCAGTTCATTTGCACAGCTGGGCTTGACTTTAAATCTTTCAAATAGCAAAGGGATAGTCTCATTTTTTTCTCCATTTCTTCTTCCAGTATTTTTTTTGACTTTTTTTTGCCTTCCCTGCTTCTTCAGTTGCTAACAGACTGACCTTAAAGCAGCTATCTTCATGCTAAGTGATTCACTTCCACCTTAGAGTGAAAAAACAAACTTCATATTTCTGTTCTATATACCACAAGGAGATAATACACACTTGTCTCATAATCATCAAAATGTCATATTTTTCAGGGCTTCCTAGTAATTCACTCCTAAATACTCAAAATAGTTATATATAAACTAGTTGCTGAGAAACAAGACATTCTAGGTACCTTAGCTTTTATCTGAGGGGCTGCTTTCTTAAAGGTTCCCTCAGACCTTTTGTGTTTCTGTCCCTTTCCATGAATAAATTGTTTAAATATGAAGGGGCAACTCTTTAGACACATATGACTAATGCTTATATATAGTACAACTTGCTCATTCCTTTTAAATATATAATAAAGCTATCATGAACCAAAAAAAAAAGGTTGTATATAAACCAGACAGGAGAGGAGTTGTGGAAAAAGGAGCTGTAGAAAGAGTCCAGAACTCGGCATCAAAAGAGCTAAGTTTCAGTGTTCTTCTTTACTTGGCATCATGGACAAGGTGCTTCAAGTCTCTGAACTTAAATTTTCTCATCTGTGAAGTGGGAATGATAAAACCTGCACCAGCTACCTTGAAGGGTTGTTGTGAGGCTGAAATCAGATAATGGATATGAAAATGCTTTGTAATTGCAAAGTGCTGTATAATAGGTAAGCTGTGGTTATTATGTCAGACAGTGGCTAATGGAAGTTGATATTGCTCCATTCACAGAGCTTGGGTGTTTTGTTTTTGTTTTCATCATTTCTTTTTTCCATGATTTCTCTGCAATATCTTCCCCTTCTTTCATCACCCTCACCCAGAAATATGAAGAAAAGGGACTCCAAAACACATCCCAGGCTCACGATAGATAGATGGTTTATTTAATTTATTCAAACCTGTTTTCTCCTAAAGAATTGTGTGTAACTTGAACTTTCCCATCATCCTTCAGGAAGCTGAAGGAGATAGAGATAGAAATGGAGATTAGGAATGGATCTGTTAGCTCATGGGTATAGGAGACTACCAGATCAGGAAACTTTTATCATTTCAAGTTGACATCTCAACAGTTTATAATCTCAGAGAGTTGACTATAGTGCTGAGAAGTTAAATGACTTGCCCAGAGTACCATAGCCAATGTCTGTCACAGGTCACACATACAGTCTTTCTGCCTGTGAAGCCAGTTCTTTATCCACTTTGCCTCTCAAGGAGATAGAAGTGATGCTCAATTCTATCTAATCTGTTCCACATCTTACTTTCTTAGGATACTGTCATAACCCCAAATTGAAGAAGACATCAGAACAAAGATTTTTGTGACTTAGGTAAACATGCACTCACTCCCTGTAATTACAATTGCCAACAATGCAGACACGTATAGATGCTAATCAGAGGCTGAAAGGAAAGTCTATACCAAGCATTTTAGAGGGTGCTGACTTAAGATGCTCATGATCACAGTCAGAAAACCTAGATCAACAATATCTAACTGTGGCAAGTAGTTTGTAATATTTACCACCAGGGAGAAAAAAGGAAGAGAAATCTAGGACGGTCTGGTCAGTCAAGCTGGTACAGGACAGTGTCAGTGCTTTCCACTTTCATTTTTATAGAGTTATAGATAAACTTTATACCTCAAAGAAGAATTTTGTGTGAACATACCTTTTTTTTACTTTAATGGTATTTTTTCCAATTACATGTAAAGACAATTTTTAAAAATTGTTTTTTGAAAATTTCTTAAGTTTGAAGTTTTTCCTACCCTCCCTAAAGTGGCAATCAATCTGATATAGGTTATATATGTGCAAGCATGTTAAACATATTACATTAGACATGTTGTGAAAGAAGAAACAGGACAAAAGAAAAAAAAAACACTCTCATTCCCTCCCCTCCAAAAAGTATAAACAATATGATTTGATTTGCATTCAAACTCCATTAGTTCTTTCTGTAAATGTGGATAGCATTTTTATCATGAGTCATTTGGAATTATCTTGGATTATTGTATTGCTGAGCAAAGCTAAGTCAATTATAGTTGATCATTGTACAGTGTTATTGTTACTGTTACAATATTCTCTTGGTCCTGCTCACTTCACTCAGCATCAATTCATGTAAGTTTTCCAGGTTTTTCTGAAATCTTTCTGTTTATCATTTCTTAGAGCACAATTATTATTCTATTATATCTATATACTACAATTTGTTCAGCTATTCCTCAGCTGATGGATATCCCCTCAATTTCCAAATCTCTGTCACCACAAAAAGAGCTGCTATAAATATTTTTGTATATACAGGTTCTCCCCCCCCCCCCCCCGCCCTTTTAAAAATCTCTTTGGGATATAGACCTAGTAATGGTATTGCTGGATCAAAACAAATACACAGTTTGATTACCATTTGGGCAGAGTTCAAAGTTGCACTCCAGAGTGAATCTATATTTTTTGGATTCATTGGATTCATTTTGAATATTTGCATTTTCAGAGGAAGTGAGAAAAATTAGGAAAATATCAGGAAGGGAGGTGGTGATTTCATTCTCTCCATCACTGCAATTAAAGAACAGAGTGCTAAAGGACCTCAGTTTTTCAAGTCTATCTGGATGGGTTTCTAGTGCACCATGTAATCCAATCTGTACCTGAATCTAAATCTCCCAACATCACCAAGTCATCATTGAGCCTTTACTTAAAAACCCCTAATGATAAAGAATACAATGCTTCCCGAGACCATCCATTTTACTTTTGCAAAGTCCTAATTCTTACAGATTTTTTTCTTTATATCAAATCCAAATATGCTTCTTTGTACTTATATACATTGTTCTTATTTTTCCTTTGAGATCTTTGTATAGTAACCTGTTCATATTTTTGAAGATGGCTATTATGTTAAGCTTTCTCTTCTCAAAGCCAAGCATTCCTAGCCATTTAAGCCATCTTCATATGGCATGGTGTCCAATCCTTTTACCACAAGATTTCCCTTCTCCAGATATACTCTCAGTTGTCAATATCCTACTTAGAGTGTAATATGCAGAACTGGGTAGGTATGGTCTGATCAGGACATAGCATTTTTCTTTTTTTTTTCTTTTCAGTCATTTTTCAGTTATGTTTGACTCTTTATGACCTCATTTGAATTTTTCTTGGCAAAGATACTGGAGTGATTTGCCGTTTTCTTCTACAGCTCATTTGATAGATAAGGAAATTGAATCAAACATGGTTAAGTGTCTTGCCCAGAGTCACATAACTAGTTTGAAGCCAGATTTGAATTCAGGAAGACTTAACTTCCTGACGCCAGATTAGGTATTGTATTCACTGAGCCACATGTCCCATTGCAGAGTATAAAAGAATTATTATACTTGGTTACTTCAAAAGCTAGAGATTTACTAAGGTACCTTGAGTATGTTTGTCCTTTTTGTCTGCCATATTGCACTACTAATTCACATCAAGCTAGGAATCAAGAACTGAATACAATACTCCAGTTTGACCAGTGCCGAAATATAATTTTTCTTATTTAGAGGAATATTAATTATAATTAATTTAATGTGCATGGGTTGGTTTGTCTGGCCTCAGATGTGTACTAGATGTGTGACAATGGACAAGCTATTTAACCCTGTTTGCCTGGAAAACCATTCCAGTATCTCTGTCAAGAAAAATCCCAAATGGGTTCAAGAAGAGTCAGGTTTGGTTGAAACAACTCAAAAGCAACAACTTCCTTTCCCAAGTTCAGCACTCTAGCCAATTTGTCAGCTAGCTTCCTCCTGGGTGAAAAAACACTGATCAGTTGGAGAGGGTTCAGAAAAGGATGATCAGTAAGGTAAAAAGTCACAAGGTCATGCCATATAAGGCTCTGTTGAAAAAACTGGGGCTCCTGAGCCAGAAGGAGACAAGAGTGAGAGGGGTCATGATAGCCACCTTCAGAGAGTTAGATTTGTCCTCCTTGGCCTCAAGGAGGAGAACCTGTTGGCTCTCACTAGACTTCTGGGAAAGGGCAGATGGCTACTGATCAGAGATGTTGTCAAGAGAATTCTCGTTCTAGGACAGGTTATACTAGTTGGCTTCTGAAGTTCCTTCCACCTCTGAAACACTGTGATTCTGTTAAAGACTCACGTAATCAAATGTTATTGGGCTAATCTTTTGGGACAATCACTATAAAGGAATCATCTACAAGTAATTAAAGAATCCTAGCATCTTGTCACTAAAAGGAACTTAAGTTTCCTCTAACACAACTTCCTGATATAACTTTAATTTAGTCTTGAAAGAAAAAGCCTCTTCATTTATCATAATATAAAAACAAATAATTAATATTGACAATAACAATAATTACTACTTGCATATCTATAGTATTTGATGAGCCAATTTACATCTAATGCTTTACCCCCAAATAATGTCATATAAATAGTTGACATTTATACATTTACCCATATTATTTTGGGAATAGTTAACACAGCACTGAATCCTACCAAAGCACTTATTTCCATGATCACTTCTGGGTCTCAAAACAGACTATTATATCCATTTGTGGAGTTAGAGAGGTTGAATACTTTTCTGAAGGTCAGGTAGCTAGCAAGTAACAGAATTGGAGCAGAAGCCCAGATCTCCTGTCTTCCAATTCCATTTTCTCCCATCAACTAGTGTTTACCCCTATTTTAGTTTTTAGTGATATTCATAATCACTTAGAGCATATAGTGAGGAACTGATTCAGTGCTTCTTCCTTTCCGTCTTCCTGCCTTTAATTATGCACTCTCTTTGCTACAGACAGATATATCAGTACTGCTACTAAAGAAAGCAAATCATAGTAACCATGACACCAAATCAATCAATCAATATTTATAAGCATGCTTACTATGTCCCAGATACTCTACTAACTGTTAAACCCTGAATATACCACTGTCCTTTCAATAAATCAATCACAAGCTTTTATTAAGCATCTATAAGGAGCCAGGCACAATGCTAAGTACTAAGTCCTGAATACACCACTGTCTTTTCAATCACTAATGTGCCGGGCACATTGCTAAATGCTAAAGCCTGAATACACCATTGTCTTTCCAATCAAGAAGCTTTTATTAAGTACCTATAATGTACCAGGCAAAGTGCTAAATGCTAAAGCCCGAATGACCACTGTCTTCTCAATCAATTATTCAAAAATGAAACAGTTCCTAATCTTTAGGAGTTTATGTTCTTCCGGGGAAACAATATATAAACAAAGCTATGCAAAGTAACTATAAGACAATGGAAAAGTTCACTAAATTGGGGCAGGAGGGTTAGGAAAGGCTCACTGAAAACTGAAACAGTCCCTAATTTTTAGGAGTTTATTATACTCTACTGGGGAAACAATATATAAACAAATCTATGCAAAGTAAATATAAGACAATGGAAAAGTTCACTAACTTGGGGCAGGAAGATTAGGAAAGGCTCATTCAAAACTGAAACAGTCCCTAATCTTTAGGAGTTTATGCTCTACTGGAGGAAACAATATATAAA